>JABFEA020000050.1:1561180-1586439 GCA_019775915.2 Cyphomyrus plagiostoma | reverse complement strand
ACCCTGCACCTCCGGGCTCTCCCTTCCAGAGAATCCGTTCAGATACCTGGATGGCTGCATAATAAACATGATTCACTCACTATGTCGTCTTCTGAACATTTCTGACCGAACTGTTCCCTTTTGTATGTCTCTGCAATTAGATTTTCCTCAGTGGGATTGTGTTTAATTCCACTAACAATCTATTGTGGAAACGTTTAATCATGAAGCACTCAGGATTCGGAGACAGTGAAATGCCGCTTTTCGTTGTTGGGCATGAAAACAACGGAACGAGAAGATAAACAAGTCTGATGAGGGAGGCTGGGCTTCGACGTGCCTCCAGTAGATGCATCAGAATCCGGCTAATCGCGTGGCATTACACTGAACGGCTCATGAAGCGCATAACATGCAGAATAAGGCCGCTGGTGGCACGTCTGATTAGACTTATGATTGTGAGACAAAAATAACAATCCTCTAATTGGATTAGAGTCAAGGAACCATAATGAGCAAGCTACAATCAGCTCGCTAGGCTGCGTTTCAGTTCATAGCTTGCGTTACGTAGCTTGGCTGCTGGTCGCTAAAGCTACTGCGTTTGGGTCAGTGGAGAGGCGAGAGCTTTGGGAGAAGGAGGCGAGAAGACGAGCCACCCTTGGTGTGTCTGCTGTGCCAGTCTCCCTTAATGCGGGTGCCAGCATCTTGGCGAGGAAGCTGACAATGCAGAGCCTGCTGTCCTCGCGAGAGCAAAGCGAGAACCTGCCTTCCACACTTTGTCTGGAATGGGAAACGGGTCTCTCCAGGTTAAGTGGAGTGCCCTTCAGTGGAAAGAAAGAATGAATCAGAGCGACGTGTGGAACAAGGGTTTGTGTGTGGGGGGGGGAGGTGAGAGAGATTATTTTTAGATGGATGCAAGCCTGTATTTGTGGACGGGAAGAAAGATTAGCGGTCATGCCTCATTTATTTTTTCAAAGTTATTTTTTTCCCTTTGTTCTTCACTGCCAATTTCTTCTTGACCAGGACCCAGCGTTTGATTGCACAGCCACACCTAGTCTTACACAGACCCACACGCTTCCACAGATTTTCGTTTTTCCAGAAAACACTTCTTGGTTGTTTTCCTCTCTGACGTCACACAGCCAGCCTGCATTAATAATACATCCCGATTCAGAGCGCAGGTTTACTTTGTTTTTAATTTTACTGAAAAAGATCAGCGCAACCATGATTGTCCCCGTTCCTCAGCCAGCAGTGGTCTTCTCATCGTACCTTGAGCTCTGCACATTATCTAGAAGACTTGAACCAATCATTTGTCAGGTGTCGTGCTGTTCAGACGTTGTCATTTTTATTGGTCGGAATTTCTGGGGGGGGTGGAGTTTTGACCCATTCAATTGGCCTTGTGTGGGGCCAAATTGCAAGTGAACTGGTGGAAAGTTTGCAGAAGATTACAGGGGAAAACGGCACACGCTGAGGAGACATATTGAGGCCGCCAACGTCACTGGAGGTCGAGGTACGTTTGTTAAATTTTCATTAAAGGCGTCGATGCAAACTGAGGTTTGTCTTGCTCACGTATCGATCGGCCTAACAGAGTCGGCTGTGGATGGGTTTCGAGGCTTAGGCCGGTGATGCTGCATCTGTAAAGGTGAGGAGACCTGCCCGACTGTGGCAAAGAGCGAGTGGCGCGCAAAGACAAACTAAAGGCTGGTCCTAAGATGCCATGAAGAGTGATAAATATTTCACATGAGTTCCTCCATTATTGCTGAGGGCCTGATGGAGAGACTCTGAAGGTACCAGAGCAAAGAACTGAATGATAAAATAATGGCCGCCAACTCAAAACGTTACAAATGTGAGAACTTCCAGTAACTACGGAAAAATATGGAACCAATTAAAAGAACAACTCTGTGATTAAATGCAGGAGTATTAACATCATCACTGGCTCCCGGGCTTTGTCACTTGTCACAGGACTCCCTACTAGAGGAGGGGGGGGCCCTGATAATAAGATTTATAACAGTCTGGAGACGTCATTTACCATAGAATTACGGGAGACGTCATTTACCATAGAATTACCGGAGACATCATTTACCATAGAATTACTGGAGATGTTATTTAGCATAGAATTACGGGAGACGTCATTTACCATAGAATTACTGGAGACGTCATTTACCATAGAATTACTGGAGACGTCATTTACCATAGAATTACGGGAGACGTCATTTACCATAGAATTACAGGAGACGTCATTTACCATAGAATTACTGGAGACGTCATTGACCATAGAATTACGGGAGACGTCATTTACCATAGAATTACGGGAGACGTCATTGACCATAGAATTACGGGAGACGTCATTTACCATAGAATTACGGGAGACGTTATTTACCATAGAATTACGGGAGACGTCATTTACCATAGAATTACGGGAGACGTCACATCCTGTATTGCAGGGCTGCTCCTGGGCATTTTGGACCCCATGAAAGCATATCATATTTGCCCCCCCCAATCCAGTTATGCTCCCAATTTTTTCGGGCCCCCGTCACTCAGGTAGGAACTGTCCTAACTTTCACACCCTTTATGGCAAACCTGCTTCATTGGTTCAAAACGTGACAGAGCGTTTTGTTTTTCAGTACAGTCTGATTCCATATAATACAGAACAGGGGCGACTCCAAGTTAAAAATGTTATTGACCAGCGTTGGTTGAGGCCCCTTTGCAGTGGAGGCCCCTGGGCTTCAGCCGGGGTCCACCCATAAATTGAAGTACCCCCTGTCTGGATTAACCTGAATGGGTGAGCAAATTCACCCAAAACAGTCGGCCAGGATCTGGGGCTCAAATCCATTGCGACCCAGCAGCTGTAAAAGCTGAATGAATCGACGTGTCTTTGAGCGAGACTGGAACACCGCCACTGCACCTCTGGGAGTCCGAGGACATCAGCCGCGAATTACGGGTATCGGCTTTCAAGCGGCGGAGGTGGCGGGAATTCGGCCCACAGCACGGCGCGCCCTGCTGCCTCTCTCTCTTCCCCCCCTTTTGTCGGGGATGCCAACCCTTCCCTGAACAAGGTACTGCGAAAATAATTCATCCGCTCAGAATTCCAGAGTGCCAAAACACAGGAAGTGATGTAATATCCAGAGCCTCTCACTGTCGAGAGAGCCCCTTAAACCCATAAATTGGGGGGGGGAATTTTTATGATCACTATGAAATATAGTAGCGCATGTGTACTTTTAAGATTTATAGCTTTCAAAACCTATTTACGCATCTTTTAAAATTAACATTAAAGTTAAAAAATAGTTAAACAGGTCATATTCCATTAAAAATAAAAACCTTCTAAAAATCCATATATATATAATATGCATATATATTTCCTTTCTTCACACGGTGTGCTAATTTCATTGGTAAAATGCTGCTGTTGTCCTTATGTCTAGTAAAATAAACGCTATCGGACTTTTCTTGCACTGACGTGTACAGGCTGCTGGAATCTGTACCTGTTCATTCCTCTTTGACAAGTTTCTGAATCCGAGCCGAGAAAAATATCAGCGACTTACGTGCAGCATAACTTCCAGTAATGCGCGGTTCTCAAGGCAGGGAGACTTGGCCACCACTGTGGGGCTCATGCTGAAGGTTTCTCCCTGTTCCGGGGCAGACAGAAACTGGGGCTCACACAATATAAATGGAAACCCGAAAAACCTGAGAGCTGTACGTGTGGCCTCATGGGCGGCGGGTATCTGAAATACTCAGAATAATCACAGAATGAAACTATGGATCTGTAGGCCAGGGGCACGGAGGAGGAGAAACGACAGACATACAGAAATGTGACACAAATCCCTGACTCTTCCAGCACAGACACAGAGGCCTCCTTCACAGAATCTCTCTGTGAAGGCGACGTAGCACATGATCACTCCCTAAATGGCCAGTGTTTATAAGTGATACTATTGTGGCTGACCGGGAACAGTTATTTATTCAGTGCTAGTCGACCCAATAGGCCGCATATGTCAAACCCATAGTCTGTGAGCCAGCCACAGCACAACTTCTCACACTCCATGAAATTATTTTGATATTTTGTTACCAATGTCCTAGGAATAGGGGGAGTAATGGTACAGAATGTTCGTGATTCAGTACAAACATTGGTTTTAGGTAACTAAGTTTGACCCCTGCATTGGACAACATGCAAGCGCCATCTTCTGTGAGGGTGCTGTCTTCTGTGAGGGCACTGTCTTCTGTGAGGGCGCTGTCTTCTGTGAGGGCACTGTCTTCTGTGAGGGTGCTGTCTTAGCAAGTCACTTTACCTTTGTCTCAGACAGTGGGCACCATCAATGACATTTGCATCATGACGTGACAATCAATCTGCCACGCTTCGAAACCCGAGGAATCTTTACCCCGGGGGCAGAAGCCTGGAGGATGTCTACAACTTTCCGACAGTAATTACAGCATGCCACTGAATAGACCAGGAAATCAAACATCAAATCCATTCCCATTATCGCACTGTTAAAGCATACACAATCACATTCTCACCCCGTCTGGGTGGCAGACAATTTCTAATCAATTGCTTTGACATAATTCCCTTGACTACAGGAATGTGCAAGAAATATTTCCAGTATGTGTTTGAACTTTCCACATGTGGTAAAAAATGTCATTTTGGTCATTTAAAGTCATTTTCATTCTGATTATTATGCAGGTATTATTATGCAGGTAGTACTAGAACTTTTGGACCAGAAGACCCATCGAATACTTTTAGTTTCACAAGTAGAAGATCTAGAGCCACTGAAGGAGGTTTTACAGGGTGAGGGTACAGGGGTTCTGGGGGGGGGACATAAGGAATTTACAAACAAGAGGAGGCCATCAAGCTCGTACCTTCATTCACTTTACCTGTATCTTATTACCACCAAAGAAAAGAAAAAAAAAACTCCACTGCAGCTCTTCCCAGGAACTGACAGTCCTTTCTGGAAACCTTACAGGTTTTCCTATATGTGGATGTCACAATGGATTTCATTCTTCCACACTGCTTTCTGCTCTTGTAAGCAAATACTCTCCCTGTTCCTTCTTCACACACCTGTGTTGGGCTTCCTACTTGTATAGCTGAAGTATACTGTAGTTATGGCTCACAGCCTTACATGAACATTGATTTAAACTTATGGAGAACGTGGACTTCACAAAGTGTCTATATAACGATTAGAGTTAAGTGGAAATCACACTTCAATACACTAGATGGGAATTTACTTTGCAAGATGTGGCTTTGAATGGTGCCAACTCATCCGGGATGAAAAAGACCGGCGTTGAGCGTTTTCACATTGGGACAGTTTATCAAAGGATTAACCATCTAAGAAATAGGCTTCAGGGTCACCTGATCAGAAAAGTAGCTAGAACAGGCATAGAGGATAAATCTTTCCTTTGTTGCAATTTCCCTTGAGGATTATTTCATTGCTCCTTTGAGCAGCATTGGAGTAAGTCTAAAATGCTCTCTTTAATTCAAGGATTGAGGAAGGTCAATGCTTTCTTATCAGAGATCTCATCTGGTTTCATTCCACTGCTGGCCAATTGCTCTGGACAAAGATGGCACAGTGTGTCAAGCATTAATTATTCTTCTAACAGATAAATGTGAGCAGGAGTTTGCATCCTTGGTAGACCGGCACCCTTATCTCCCCTAACTTGATAATTTTCCTTCCTGCATCTCCATTCCATTCCAAAGGCAAACGCAAGTAGGCGGTTTGAAGAACACGCAAGGTATCGAACGGGTGCTAGGATTGAATACGAGGTTGTGTAATTCGGATGACGGCAAGAACAGACGTTGATACAGATAAGGAACCGCTGTGATGAGAGTTGGTTGCTGTTACTTCTGGCTTCAGATCAACACACCAGCGATGGCTGCATCCAGTGCTGGGCGTAAGTTTTTAGCAAATCGAGTTTGGTTTCCAGCAGATGTTGCTAAATGTGCATTTTAAGACGAGTGGAGTGTGTTCATGCATTGAAGGTCATTCTCTGGGCACTCGTTTCACCTTCAAAGATGACAGGAAATGACACACAATCAACTTAAAAATAGCAACGTAAAGCTTCCATACGGAGATTGACACAAATGTGAATGAAAAGATTCCCTAAGCTGTCGCTCTCCTCTGCTGCCCAATGCTCCTCTGTGGAAGCAGGCAAAGATAATGTTCAAGAGCACGTCAAGGACAGCAGTATTATTACCGAGTCCCTGGCTGCCCTTTAACAAATTCACAATCTTGGTTTCTCAGCTCTGTTTCAGCTAACGAGGCTTGATTACCAAACCTGCCATCTCCCTGCCTCCCTTCCATTTGGATCACAACTGATTCTACAGAGGCTTTGCTTAAACGTGTCAGCACTATCTATCGCAAGCCATCATTGGAGGGTACCAAGACACACACCCATACTATACTGGGTTAAAATATGATAATGTGATGGATTCTCTGATTTCAGTAAAGAAGGCTCTGTAATTTACAGTCGAGGGCAAACAGCATCTCAGTCTCTGAACATTGCAATCAACGTGATAAAGGTCAAATGATAACAAAACTCACCTGTTCAGCAGATGTGCTGCTGTTTGCCACTGACATTTCCCACTGAATAAGCTGCAAATTAGCACAACGCTCCCAGAAATATGATGGGGGGTGTGTGGGGGGGGGGGGTTTAAAGGTGATGTTATTGCATAAAATGAGGTTTTTCTAACAATGAAAACAACTGCAAGGATCATGAAAAGCAGAAATTCACGAGTCGCTCTGGGCTGATGTCATGCCAGCGTACGGCCTTTGCCACCTTGTAAAAATGACAGAATAAAATATGAAGATACTGTGGTTTGATGGGGGAGACTTGCTGCCCACTTCAGCAGTTGAGGTTTGAGGTTATGGTCTAGAGGGGGGATTTAATGGGTTGAGCTTTCGTAGAGATGGCTGGGCTGGGGGGGTTTGGCAAGGTCGTCTAGGCAGCGCAGTCATCCAGCAAAAAGAAATGTAGTTCAATATAAAAAAGAGACCAATACATTTTGTGGGGTTAAGCACATGGAATGTTATAAACCACAAACAGACCTCCGTATAAAAGCCAAACCTACAGCTGACCGAACATATGCGTGTGAAGGGATCTTGTTAATACTTTTACGAGCCCCATTTAATGTAATTTTTCGCTGCTAGTTTTTCTTTCTTACCCCGAGGGATCTTTCAGTCAGTCTGGGTGACATCCAGGGCAGGTGTGGTGCCTTTGGAGTCCAAATCCACCCCTCCCCTGTGCCAAGAACGCTCTAGAGAATAGGGTGGGCAGCTTATGGGAGCTGTTCCCACATTTCTTTGCAATAATTCATCCGCAGGAGAGCTGGTTCACCAAGCAGGAAGGATCTCGTGGGTATAATGCTGATCTGATAAGGGATCAGAGCCACCAGCAGCTTCATTCTTGGAAGCTCTAAGCAGGTAATGGAAATTACATAATATGTAATATTTCGGTAAGGAATTCTTCCATTCAATCTGATTTTTTTCTCCCCGACTGCCCATTGTGTTTCATTGGAGTGGTCAGGTGACCCCCAGACACTTCCTGATTGGCCTGCATAATGTGCCTCCTCGCCCGCCAGTCTTTCTCCTGGGGAACTGAGCACATTCTTTTTGCGTTTTATTGCGCCTGATGGCACTATGATGTAAACTATTCACAGGGCTGTAACCCCCCCCCATAGCAATAGTCTGAGAGAAGCGGGTGCATGCAGGGCAGGGGGTCGGGGGCCCCTTTTTACCCGAGCTACTTAATGTGAACTTGAGTGTGAACTTTGAAGCTACTGGGGGCTCCGTTTAAGCACCTGCCCCTCAAAACGTCTCCGCACAGCCCTGGCAAGAAGCAGCACAAGTCCCAAAACAAATCGTTTCATGTGCACTTTGAGTCCACATAATATAACGTCTGTCTGCACAAAGCTTCATTATTCATTATTCCTTTCCATTTCCATTTCCGGTTCTTACACAAAACAAGAGAGTCGCTCACTGGTTGATTGATCTAAGAGAGATGTTCACCAGCAAGTCTGGGTTTGGGCTGATAAATTATTAATAAAGCCAGTAAGAAAGAGGTGCTTCAAGGTGGGACTGTAACGATGAACTTAATAATTGTATTCTTACTGCGTAATTATGGTCACTACAATACATCACTGACTGATGGATGAAGGATGATTTATTATTAAAGAATTCATTAATATTTCTTATTCCAAGCTCTCCTGGTATGTTGAAGGAAATAGATCAGACAGCGATAATCTATCACCAATGATTGTGTGGATTTGTGTGGATCTGTGCATGAGGCAGCAGATACGATTGGTCATACATTCTCTGAGGTTAGTTAAACTGATGACTCAGTGAGAAAAGGCAAGACAAAACACTGTGTGGTAATCATTATCACTGTGCTAATGACAGAGGGGGGGCAGGACTACATGGTATGATAGGAGTTCTTTAGAGGTTCCACACACCTACTGTAGCTAATCTCCATCTTGTCCTGAAGGAAAACGCTTGTTTTTGAATGCACCCCAAGATCATGCTGATTTCCTCTCCAAATGCACCCATGGCTGCAGCGAATAAATCAATGTCATAGCATTGACCCTCAAAAATTGCTATTTAATGATGGGGGGGGGGGGTGCATGACTGGGGTGGGGGCTATAGCTCAAAGTCAACATCGATAGAAATTTTTGTCACGCTCTGATATTCTCTGACACGCATTTGAGCAAAGGAGTGTGAAAAGCAGACTATCCATGGAAGAAGGCCATTGGAGAAGTGTGTCAGCTGATCCTGTGAACTCACATCCTGCAGCTTGACCGGAGATAAACAAAGCGGCCTTATTGTAGGAGGGGCAATGAGGGGGCTGTGGTGACAAGTGAGGCAGTGAAGGGGATACGCTTCAGGCTCCGGTCAGAGTCACCAGAAAGTGCTGTAGCTCACTTGGGAGGCCTGAATTAGGTCATCTCTCTCAGACAGGCCTTCCGCCCTTCCACACCACTGCTGCCACCTACAGAGCACTAGAAAAATTGCGCCACTCCACATTTTAAAATTAAAATTCAAAGTCTTAAAATTCAAGAACGTTTAAAATTTTGAACTAATGCTTTCCAAAGATGATTCTTGTTTCTGTCTTTAATCGACTGTTTCGGCAAAATTATCCTGCCATTTTACCCTTTGCGCGACTGAATATTTTAGTGGCGCAATGACCTAGCTCTGCCTCAAGAGTACAACAGCAGTGTCCTCCAAAGACATGAACCAGATAACTTCAGGCCTGAGGTAGTGTCTCCATCCAATAAACTACTTTCTATGCTTATTGCATACAGAGCCCACTAAGGGCACCTTCAACTGCTAGACCCAAACTATAAAGCTGCAAAAACCACTGCAGTTCTGCAAACACGTTCCTGCTAACAATATATACATTCTTAAATCAACAGTAATGAATTGGCAGCGTCCAAACAATAATATGCAGCATTAATTGTCAACCAGTTGAACACACTTATCCACTAGTTTTGCTAAATTGAAAATCCATGACCCTACATACTCTTCCAGCGCCATGGGCAAAAAATATTCATGCTTTCATTGGATATTTCATCATATGAGGGGAGGCGTGTGGCTCAGTGTGTTGGAACACCGTGTATGTTATCGGGGATGGGGGGGGTCACTGGTTCAGATTCCTGGGCTGGTCCATCATTGAGGCCTTCAGGAGGTCCTTAACCCCCAAGTCTTCCAGGGACCGGTTGACCCGACTTATTATAAAACATATGTGCATGCCATAATACCGATTGATACACTTTGAGTAACATTTTTATTTATACTAATACAAATGTAGGCATATAAATTAGAACTGATTTTCAGCAATACACTCCTGCACAGATGTGTCTTAGGGATGGGCATGTGGTCTCAGACTGAAGGTTGGCATATCTGGACAGTCAGAGACGGGCAGAGGAGCTCTTTGTGTGGGGGTAGCACCAGCTTGCTCCGTGGGCTGATTAACCCAGACAGCCTCAGTCCTGTTTCCTCTGAAACGCTTACGGCCGTTCGGGGGCAGCAGCTCCAGGTCAATAAGACGGCGGATTAAAACTGGGGGCTAATGACTCAGAAAACGAACAGCGGAGCTAATAAATAGGTCAGCCAGTACTCTCTGAGCCCCCCCCGCTCGCCTTGATGATTCGACGATGAGCATCCGGTATGAGACTCAGAGACGCAGCGGGAATGAATTCAGAGATCCCGTTAGGGTGTGTTTCCTACACGCATACATACAGTAGCATATCGGAAGTGAATTGGATTCATTTTGTTGATAATTAATGGGGTAAGAGAAAGTTTGACTTTGGGGGTACACACCTTCATCATTTAAATACCAAAGTCTATTCATTTTGGAGGAGAATTAAGGCAAATCAAATATTAGGAGGTACATGTCTCCCTTCTCTCTGCTGGTTCCTACACTGCTGATACTGCTGATTGTGGCTTGCTCCCTCAAAGATAGACTGTTGTCATGTTAATTGATGAAAACAAAAGAAATGGTTAAATTATTCTACTTTAAATCACAATCACACTAAATTATTCTAAGTGATTGTTAAAAATATATATAAAGATAAGTCAAAATACCAGGCCGTTTTAGATAATACTGTGCGTTATTGTAGAAGGTTACACTAATCTGTGTATGCAAATAAATGCCTCAGTAGTTCAGCTTTTACATGTTATCAAGTCATCACGGTTTGCTTTTGCTGCTGTTGTCACCTGCTACCAGTGGCTTCCTTGCAGGGCTCCGAGGCACCGGTTTCTGTGTCAGAGTTTGGCCTATTTTAAGCGATCCGCACTGTGGAAGCCATGGTCAGGCTGTGGCCAGCTGACTTCTTTGAACGATCCCTCACCGTCATTTTCTGTTTCTTTGAACGATGCTTGCCTTTCTGCTGCTGGTTTTACCCACAATTCCGAGAGTGTGTACGCTTGTGAAGGCACACATGTGCACACGTATTACACACAAGCATCCATATATCTATCCTTGTTTTTTTGAGAAGTCTCCAGTTTTAAGGAAATTAAAACTTAATCCCAACAATCAGAATCAGAACCTCCTTTACTATCCCAAAGGAAAGTGTTTGTGACTACAGACTGCAGAGAACACAACCACAAAAAATTATTCAACTGGCTGGCCAAGACTGCCGCATATAATATTTTCTGTATGATAATAAACAAGTATAACATATAGTGATGGCAAAAAATAGGTGGGTGAATATGAGAATAACTACAAAACATTTTACATTAGAAAGGTAAAGGAATAGACAGCTATTGATATAAATAGGATATATGCACATATACCCGGGGTGACTCACTGGATGAAATGAATGAAGATAAGATAAGATAAGATAAGATAAGATAAGATAAGATAAGATAAGATTGAACCCACACTGGAGAAATTTACTTGTCCGAACAGCCAGAAGATGAATAGCAATAGAGAACAAGCCAAAGTATACTTGAACAATTACAAAGGCAAGAAAATTATTAAATATTTGTGCACACAGGTTTCCATATTGCATACACGCAGAGGATAATTGCACAGATGTAATCACACATATACAGATATTTCACAAAGTGGATAATAACAAAGAAGTTACATACACAGTAACTTGGAGACATTTGGTGAAAATGTAAATGCAGTAAAGCTGAGACATAAAGACACAGGAAAACACGCCCAATATAACTACCCTAAATCTTATGATCCCAATTAACCGGCGATATTCCAGGCTGCATTCCCAGTCCGGCTAATACATGGATTACAGGGAGGAGCGTTGCTACTGGTGTGGTTTTAAAATTATTTCTGCTCATCCAAACATTAATTTATCCAGGAAGATTTCCATAGCAACAGCGACAATGTTGATTTGTTTACGTGAAATGTGATCCTCATGCATTTAATTCCAGATAAACATAAACCTCAATCAACAAAACAAAAGCCAACTAAAAGCACTGGTCAGGATAAAGATTAGTGACGGATCACTGTCACTGGAATATTCTACCAGAAACACAACACACTTTATTTATTCTGCTGCCATAACCCCCCCAGCCTGCGCCCCATCACCACCCTGATATAACTCTCAGTGGTGCATTTGTGAATATTTATGGGATCCCCCCCCACATTGTGTTCAATTACAGTGTTTGTGTATAATAAAGGGGTGGTTTGCAAATGGAGAGTAGAAGTATAGTTTGTATATTTCTCATTGATTACACTGGATTCCGAAACGTCCCCAGAGAGCGGCTTCCCCAAAATACACTGCGATTCTCAGATCCATACTGCCTTCACGGGATGCCCAATGCCCTGCTTTACGCCTGGAATAACCATGAAGTGTTTATTAAAAGGAATTGCGGATCCAGACCTGGGGATTAGCGGGTTAGTGTAGCGTAGCATCCGACTTGCTTTGAGGCAAAAAGCTCAGTCCTGAACCGTACTGAACAGAGGAAATGTCTGTGTGTGTGTGTGTGTGTGTGTTTGAAAAGACCATCTTGGCTGAAAAATGTCTTTGAATCATTCCCCCAGCTGACAAAGCCCTCCCCTGGTCAGTAATTCTGAAGTTTGAGATGTCCAACTAAAGTCAATTTAGAGAAGATGGAGACGTGTCTGTGTGCATCGGAGGAGGAGATAGAGCAGGAATGAAAGTGGAAATAAGTGAACTCTGCTGCTCGCCTCCATTTATGCTCCAATACAATGAGCCCCAACTGCAATAAACACAGACAGCACTACTGACGAGGGGGGGGGACAGAGGCCTGTTGGTGTTTTAACAAGCCCCCCGGAAGCCGGACCCCTCCATCAAAATCCAAGCCCCTGGACCGGCTCCCCATTTCTGTGCCGAAATCCATCTTGAGGGACACCTTTAAAACCGGTTCCCGGGGGAGGCTAGGGGCCATTAGCCCCCTCTACCTGCCATTAGAAGGGGGGGGGGGGCTTCAGAGCTGTGGAAGCGGGGGGAAGGAAGACGAGTCACAAAGAGATAAGTCTGCAAAAAGTGTCTTTATCGAAATGTCAAGCTAAGCCTGCGTGTTTCCTTACTGGGCAAGATGGGAACACTGGGCAGATGAGCTGGAAAGCCAACAATCTCTGATCAGAAATGCACTGGCCACGGATCAAGAAAAATACTATTGATTTCATTCGGGCTTCGCAGCTATGCTAGTGTTTCCGGCGGTCATGTGAGTGAGTGAGTGAGTGAGTGTGCCCCGTGATCGACTGCCAGCCCATCCAGGGTGACGACTGCCATCCCATCCAGGGTGACGACTGCCATCCCATTCTGGGAGACGACTGCCATCCCATCCCGGATGACGACTGCCAGCCCATCCCGGGTGACGACTGCCATCCCATCCAGCGTGACGACTGCCATCCCATCCAGGGTGACGACTGCCATCCCATCCAGGGTGACGACTGCCCTGAGGTCCCTGGGACAGGATCAGCCACAAGGTGACCTTGTGCCAGATAAAAGGTTCAGGAAGGTGGATGGAAGATGTCTTATATTTTATTTAAACTGCATCCCATAAAAAGCATACAGATTCAGCTGGGCAGCAATCAAATGTCTCTATGTTCATATAATATATATTTACATCAAGAAAAGACAGTTGAATTTCTGAAATACAGACATAAACATGCTTACATGTTTTCTTTTGTTCTGTACATTGTTTGGTTTGTAAATTAGCCGTTTACAGTAGCGTCTTCAGATCGTAAGTGATCTGTGTTATCATAGCAAAACTCTACTATGCCAGAGCTACAGAATCACTCACACCTGTCATTAGCCATTTGTAAGCATTTCTTCTGAACCTGTGGGGCGATGAATAAGTCTTTTCCTCTACGGAATAACCGTGACCTTTACAAATTCAAGCTGCAAATTGCGAGCAGCAGAAAACTGTGCAAAATTACGGGGAAGGAAAAGCTTAGGGAAGGAGTTTAACCATCTACACCCTGCTTTCAGTGTGGCCCCCTCCCTGAGGCATCTACGGAAGGAACCGGGGGGGGTTATTTTCCCTGCGATGTGATTCCGAACGGCAAAGTGCAGGCAGTGATCTCCGGCAGCGGCGTTCCGCGACTCTCCTGAGTGCTTGATTACTCTAATCGCCGTTATGTCGTTTGATGGCTGGTGTAATTGCAGCCCCTCCTGGCGACAGCTTTCTGCAAGGTGTCGTAAAAATGCCCCCAACACAGAAGCGTTTGTCCGCGTATTTTGGCATCCTGAGCTCCTGCTTTTCCGTGCAGGTGGGGCTTTCCTTTCAGTGTCCGGTTTATTCAGGGCAACACGCATGTTACATCACTCTCCCCTGCTGTCATTGGCTCTTGCTCCCCTTATGGTTCTGATGTCGCCCTTTTTCGAGGTCACAAGGCCCGTCACGGGAGACTGGACTGGTCGCTTCCATGAGGCGCCGCTCTGCGGGGTCCCAGCCGGAGGGAGCAGCACCGCCGTCTTCTTCCTCCCGCCGTGAAATGGGCTGCTACATTACTCCCTGTTATTGGGAACATGGAGCAGAGGGACTCTTTAACCCGTGAAAGGAGCGGAAATCCGTAGCTCAGGGGGAGAGAGGGAGGTGTTCTGGCTCCTGCTGAAATGGTCACACCCCGTTGCCCTGCCTAATACTCAGGCCCGATGCACCAAGGCAAGGCAGACAGATCGACCAAGCATGCTTACGCAGACTGGGTGGGTCTTTGTCACACGAGTGTGACCACCTGGCAGAGACCAGGGGGAGCTGTGCCTCCACGATGCGCCCTAACCTGGGAGGTGGGGCATTAAGCTGAAATCCTGAGCTGAGGTGTTTTTGGGGTTTTTTTCCCCTAAAATGGGAACACAAAGGTAATCAGGCGAAGGGGACACACTAAAGACACCAGGTGATACGACTGGGGTCACTGACGTCCTCGTCCTCCTAATCAGACAGGAGCGAGCGTGGCCACTATCCTGAGACACATTCCAGCAGATTAGGTCACAATCCACAATCAATCAGACTCAAAAGCACAAGAACAATGTGTGAATGAGGCGATGCTCCATTCGTCATTTCATATTGTATATAGAGGCAATAATATGTCATTAGATTCACCCATCCATCTTCCATAAGTACTTATTCAGTACAGGGTGATGTCATTATATTCAGCCAAATATACATCTGTATGGTATATGGTCAGTATGGTACATGATCTGTATGGTATATGGTCTCTATGGTACATGGTCCACGCCTTCCCCAAACTCCCAGTCACCCCAATTCCGGTCTCTGTATCGACTGGCACACACGTGAGGCCATCTCCATAACTGTCAGCTGGCTAGATACATCAGTCAGGAGAGCCATGTCGGCCAATCTGTCACTGTAGGAACACCCCCCCCCCATAATATCCTGACTATCTAACAATAAATGCTAATTACCAGGGGAGGGGCAAACCGCTGTTAGCATTAATTAAACCCTCCCTGAGGTACAGAAAATGCGGGTGTGTGAATCAGCAGGAGGATGCCCTTCAGTCCCAGGCGCTTATTAAATACACTGATACATTATCATACACATTCATATTTATTCCTCTTCATTTGGGATTTATCCTTCCGCTGCACTGCTTTCCTTTGTCCGGATCTAAGGATCATTTCACTGGGAGAACTACTCAGCATATGGCTGTTTTTGGAAAGTCTTTTGGAGATTTTTTTTTGTTGCATCATTTTGTACATCTTCGTATTATTATAATCTGCTAACATCCACGGTAACTAACATTACAACCTTATTAACCTTTTATATTTGTATTAAGCTTTCCACATGGAGGTAGGGCAGTAGGTTCATGAGGTCCATTCTGGTGCCTCCCACCTACAGGGTGTGTGTCTGTGTGTGTGTGTGTGTGTGTGTGTGTGTCTGTGTGTGTGTGTGTTTATACCTTCCATGTTTTCAGGTGGATTCCTCCTACAGTGTTTTTAAATAATCTATTAAATTCTGCTTTATCTGTATTAAATGCCCGTTAACCGACTGCACTCGCCTCCATTGTTTAGGCTTGAATTCAAACGTAATGAGGCACATTTTCATGCAGACTGTTTTTCCGGAGCCCAAGGTCACCCTCAAACCCACATTCAATAGCGTACATCTGGCTCTTCTCCCAAGATGCCTGCACCCTGAAACAGATAATTATACCTGCTTCAAAGTGATAAATAAGTTGACAATGCATCCATCCATCCATCCATCCATCCAGGCAGCGATATACCCGGGACTGGATGCAAGTCCACACCCAGTCACACGTTATGGCGATTTTAGGGACACCAATTAACCTAAGAGCATTATCCTTGACCTATTAGAGAAAGTTGGAGATACAGTAACACACGTGAAAACAAAACAGCAACGGGGAGGTGGGATTTGAACCCAAAACCAACCATTTAGGATCCATTTATCAGGTTGCTGTTGAGACTTTCTAGGTCACGCATGTTCATGCAGTTCTGCCACCTGCCAGTGGACCGCCCCCCTTTGGACCACTCCCCTTTGGACCGCCCCCCTTTGGACCGCCCCCCTTTGGACCACTCCCCTTTGGACCGCCCCCCTTTGGACCACTCCCCTTTGGACCATCCCCCTTTGGACCGCCCCCCTTCCAGCACCGCTGTTGACCCAAACACACAGTTTGGCTTGTTGTTTTCAATATTGTGTTTTGCTTTTTCAAACTGAAACACCACACACCACAAGAGAGATAAGACATGAAACAAAGGAAGCCATCGAAAACTCGAATATGACAGCAGTGCAGAGCGCCCTGAGGTGCAGATATAGGTACATCACATTTCGGTACATCATACAGTGCAACACTGACATGCATCCATGGGGATGATATGGCCCAAATTCAGCTGGACCACAAAAAGTGTGCTATCATTCTTCTGGACTCAAGCAAACAGCTGTCCAGGAACCATGCTCAACTTTGATGCCCTGGACAAGACAATAGCACACAAGGCATTTGGCCAGTAGGTCCACTCTCAAGGCTGAGAGGGCATATCTCCATGGTGACAGGAGGGCTAAATGCTGCCCTCTGCTGGACAGAGCTGCTAATCCATCCTAGGCTCACATCACATTGCCTCAGGTGCACGTCTTTCACCTGGTACCTGTGTGGTATGCAAGCCTGGACTGGCCATCTGGCATACCAGCCATTTTCAAACCGATGGGTTTTTAGGCCGGCAAAATTTATTGCAGGAGACCCCCCCTCTGATCAGGAAAATTTATCACTATCCCCCCCCACGCTCAGCAAAACAATAAAAAATAAAACTGCAGTCCAGCCCTGCCCGTGCAGATGGTCGACATCCACGACGTGCCTGTAGCCCAGTCCTCCATGCTGACAGCGGTTCGGCTACTCGCGCGATGCCTTGTGATTTAGGGCCACAGATGTTCAATCTGCCCAATCATGTCGTTTGCTAATTCAGAGTCGCTGCACCCTCAACTTGACTAAACACAGGAAAATGAACACCCCTCCCCGCCAGACAGCATCGATATGTGATAAGGTCGCAGCCCCACATCTTGATAACGCTGGCTAGATGGCCGTCTCTCAGACGCTGATCACATCCCCCACGTGGAACGCGTTAAAGCCGCGACCGCAGGTGCCTTTCACGCCGCTATCCATGCTGCTCCAAACACACGGCACTTCACAGCGCTCTGGCGTGGCGACGTACGGCGCCACGAATCGGTAACGACTGTTAGGAGGGTCAAGGTGAGCGTGTGGCCGGCTGTCATAAGGACTGTGAACATTTACAGCCAATTATGTGATAAAACAGTAGGTGTCGTGTTCAGGTTATATTCAGCTTAGTCCTCGAACGAGATTGTGGCGGACTTAATGAGGTAAAACGCTGAGGAAACGAGACAAACGTCAGAAAGCGGAACATGATGTCTGGAAATTAAAGCCGCAAATATGAAATGACTCTGTTTTCATTGACCTTTGCTTAACTAATAAAAATATGTAGCCGTATTCCAAATACTAATCAAATTTTACATCAGGGATAACTGTGTTAATGCACTTTATTGTAAATTATTATTTATGAGGTAAAGTGGCATTTACTGAAAATGACTGAAATGAGGAGCCCAGCCCATAAACCCCCCCCCCACCACCCTTCCCAGGGCCAAAGAGACGGGCCACGGTAATCCGCACATCTTCTGGTGCCAATTACATGGGACATTTCTCAGTCACCTTAGGATAGGAGCAGCGGCCACTGAGACCTTCAAACATCAGGACGCATTACTGCTCACAATAGTGCTCACATTGCTGTCCACATTACTGCCCAGCACTCCACCCATAACACAGCCTTAACCAATCATCTAAAACGCTGTTATGACACGCTAACACACTGAATAGCCCACTGGGATGTCAAGGCAAATAGAGTGAGTTTAAGACTAAAATCTAGGAAGACAGGCCATTCTAGGCACTCTGGGGCCCTCAAACCCCCCCTCCCCCGAAATGGTAAAATTTATCACCTTTATTTTACTGTTAAGTGTAAATCAATAATATCATTAAAGCGGATTTAATAAACAAAAGACCTATATTTTCACTTTTGCAAAAAACAGAATACACAAATTAAGCAGATTTGTCGTTGCAATGTATTATGTAATCTGCCAACCTCGGGGGCGCCCTCCCAGCTCGGGGCCCCCGGCCATAGCCTGCCCTGCCTGTCCGGTCCCTGCTACTCTCTCTGGGAAATGTTCTCATCTGACAATTTTTGAAACTCCATCCGCATAATTAGAATTTTAAAAAGCATGTTCAGTCACACGTCGCTTAATGACAGAATACATTCTGAGAACCTACCCGGCAGATGTGTGAATCAGTGCGGTTACGGCATAACATCTTACTTTTAGGTAGAATAAGTACACTCTAAAATAACTATAAATGTAAGGTATTACAAGTACTAGCAAGTAACATTATTGTTTATTATTATAATCTTATGGGACCACTGTCGAACATCCAGAAACGTCGTTATGGGGCGCGTGACGGTAACTGGCTTTACTTATTTAAATTGGGGGGAGTTGTATTCAGTGAGGGTGGAATCCTCTCTAGTGTTCCTTTTTAAACCTTGGCTATTACTCTCCAACATGTAAGACGATTGTTGTGTTACAGCTCTATCTTGTGGTCAGCTAGAACGATTTCCACACCGGCATTCTTAACTTCCGGAAATTTGGTTTTACAAAAAAGAAACGTCCTCATGCTACTCTGCTGGTTCATCCATGGAGGTGAGCAGGTACTGAAACAGACCCCCTGAATGACAAACTTCTTTGCTTTTCCCATTCATGACGGTCACGACGCATATACTCATCCATGTTTATCCGAATGTGAGCTCGTCTATCCTTCATTTTTTTAAGTTCAATTTTTACATGACAGTGATATTGTTTTTTTCAAATGTTATACCATTTATACTCTCAATGACATATATTAAAATAATTAAATTAGAATGACGACCTTTCTTAACCAGTCTGCAATATGTGATCTTTACATCTCACTAAATACATATATAATATTTTCCAGGACACTTTGACTTTGTGATACAATTTGTGACGAGTACTAATATCCATTCCTTACAGATAAACCACAACTGCTAATAAATAATATCAACTGAACAATTATACGGACAGAGGGAAATAAGGTGCGCTTTTGGTCCATGGTAAGAGACCGACTTTTATAACTTATCGCAGTAGCCCCCTAGTGGTCGATCTGCGACAGTACCACTCTGCACATGGGTTGTTTAAATGCAACGTTTGCGGTGGATCCCCGATGAATCGGTTTGTTTATTTGACTTGGCAGCTGTAAAAAATTCGGACTGTTGGGGGGAAAATTGATGTAGTACCCGGCGATGTATTTCTGAGAGTACAAAAATATGTTATGATTTGTGGTTCAATGGCTTGTAAAGTTGCATTTCAACTTTGTGGATCCAGAAAGGCTATATGTCAAGTAAAAGTGTGATATAGTGTATAGACATGCCTGTCCTCTTGCCTCAATTATTTTATTATGTCACTGAGTCTCCAGGGAAAACAAATAATTGTCTGAAACATAACTTGTGCTTTGCAAGAAGCTCCGTGAGTAACAATTTGTCCTGACACCTGTTTGGGGTTTAATTCTCATGTCGTCTGCCGCAGTCCAAATGCATGTGTTTAGGTTAAATGGCATCACCAAATTGTATTCCTTCCCTGTAGTGAACTGGCATCCCACTCCAGTCCTGTGCCCCAGGCCAGTGCTTCCCGACCCAATCCCTGGGGACCCCCCAGTGCTTCCCGATCCCTGGGGACCCCCCAGTGCTTCCTGACCCGATTCCTGGGGACCCCCAGTGTTTCCTGACCCGATCCCTGGGGACCCCCAGTGCTTCCCGACCCGATCCCTGGAGACCCCCCGGTGCTTCCCGACCCGATCCCTGGGGACCCCCAGTTAACATTATTGCTCCCTCCGAGCACATTTTGCAAACACGTGGGTGGTCTGGGGGTCCGTAGGGATAGGGTTATGCTTTATGATGGTTTGAGATGGGGGGGGGGGAGTTAGGACAATCGAAAGCCTGTGAGTGACAAGGGCCCTAAAAATTTGAAAGTTAATTGGATCGGTCTGAATTGGGGACCCAATACGATATTATTTCATGGGGCCCAAAATCTCTAGCTGCTCCCCGGCCCCCAGGAACTCTAACCAGGATACATATCTGTAAGATCAATTGATTCTTGATGCTTTAATTCAGGGGGGGCCAACTCCAGTCCTGGGGGGCCGGGTTTCTTGGGTTTCCCCTCATTTAACACACCTGATTCAACTCCTTGTGCTAATTACCACACAGCTCTTGAGCTGAATCATTTATGGTGGAACAGAGAAAGAACTAAGATACACAGGGCTCCGGCCCCCCAGGACTGGAGCTGAGCACCCCTGCTTTAATTACTACTGACTTGCAAATAATTCTGATAAACAAATGGTGGGTCTGATTATAAATGGTGTGGAGGTCTGTATACAGAGTGACTGACAGAGAGGGTGAGCACCAGCTTTGTAGACTGACTCGTGTTTTCACCATAGCCACACCCCAAACACGAGGAGGCCAGAAATCTTTGTGAGCAGGGGTTTCTGGCTTTTGGGGCATTAAAATAGTCACTTGAGGGCCCTCCAAGTGTAGTGACTGTTTGTGGCCAACAGTTGGGTCCCTGTCCTTGGGGCGCCATAGAATGGTGCAATTTGGGTGGTGGGCGGCACCACCACTGCTTGTGCTGTGTAAATGTGACCAGAGGTGTAGCTTTCAGGCTAATTTCAAGCTTGGCATGAAGCTTCGTGCATGAAGATATGACCCGCCTCTGTGCTTATAAAAGGAAGGTCGCCGGTTTGAGCCCCCGCCTCAGCAGAATGGTCACATCTGTGGGCCCCTGAGCGAGGCCCTTGACCCCCCAGTGGGCCCCTGAGCGAGGCCCTGAACCCCCCAGCTCCATGAGCACCGCTGCAGGTGGCTGCCCTTCACTGCCAAGCTCACACCCACCTATTTATGTGTGTGTGTGAAAAATGTTATTTTTCATAAAGCAGAGGATCCACAAGGCTGCGGCTGCACAGTGAAATGTTGACATTTATATGATGGTGGATCAGGCTGCCAGCTGATGCAGGATCAGTCACCGATAAGTGAACATTTAAGGCTGACTGAGCCATCCATGTGCAGCTAGGAATCAACACCTTAAACACAGGAAAATCAACTGTATCATTCAATCGCCAGACTGCTACTGTCCCGAATCATAGGATAAGGATGCATTAAAGGACAAAAAAATGACAAATGTGATACACAGTAGGGGGATTTATGGAATCACATTATACGCTGCACACCCATAAATTGACTGCACTGGTGAAAGATCCTTCAATCAGTAATGGAGGGTAGTTGTCTATATTCGTCAGCAAGTTAAAACTTTGTGACGATTTCCCTTCCTCTTTTGAGGAATGTCACTACTTGGATCCCCCCATGCCGGGTTCTCCGTTAAACATCAGTAAGCAAGACTTGTGTGATCTGTGCGAGGAAGATCTGTGCAAATATGCAGAGTAATTTATGAGTGCTCTTCCTTAATGTTCTGTTTGAGAATACTTGTCAAGGTAACCATTCCTTACTAGCCCATATCTCAAATCCTTAATCAGTACGTCAGCTACATATCCATCTGTAATTTATTTAATTGAAGGCCCATTGGACTGCAGGCCAAGGTGATCAGTTCTGTTCCCAGCACAGGTCCACACTGTTGCTCCTCAGAAACTCTAAATTGCATTGAATATCTGCATCCCGATCAATCCCCTCATGTTCTGTCCATTTCCTCGATCGTTACTCCATGACGCCCAGGTCCAGAGAGACCTCTCACACACAAACGGCGTTATTTACTTCGCCACAGCGACGGCATAGCTTCCTATCGAAATTTATGACCATCTGTCGTAAATCGTTAATCGGGATGTGGCAGAAGGCGCAGTCGAGGCTCGATTGCCTTGTTTTGGAAGCGGCGAGTCTAGGAAGGAAGCGCTATGATCGAGGGATTGATTGTATTCTGGATTATCGTGAGAAAAGCCGTCTGCTAACCACAAGTCCTTCATTTACACAGGAACAAAGATCGTGAATTTAATGTTTGAAGTAATGAGGATTTATTGTAAAACGATTTAAAGATATTTTTATTCCCTCAGGCTAAAAGATCTCAGTGTCATAAATGTTTGTATAACGACAGCCAGTGTTCATTTGTTTATTTCAATCTTTTATTCGACATCACGATGGGTGTCTGATTGAAAACGACAGGCGTTATAAATAATAAACCTCATTATTTCTTAATTTGTGTAACAACTGGCACATGTCAAGTATGTTACATATGCTCAGTTACATGAAATTTAAACTATCATTTCTTAAAATTAAGGGTTAAAACAACATATTAGCTAGCCATTAAACAACCACCAGTCCATGGTGCAGGTCGTGCATGTAGGCTATTTTTAATTCCCTAATCCCTTCCAAAATTTGACCAAGCCATAAGCAAATTTGGTCGATTCCCTCTTTTCCGCCCCCGGTACTGGCTGTCCAAGGACGCGCAGCGCGCTCCTGTGTAAACACGGCTCGGGAGCGCGCACGGAGGCGGTCCAGTCGCCTCGGATTCTCGGCTGTATTTCTCCTTGTCAGAAACGAGGGAGAGCAGGGGATCGAGGACGAGCGGGCGAAGGCTGCCTATACTGGGGATACTTAGCGTCGGGCTTAAATAACACTGGTTTGACGTCGACGAGCGCTCGCCTTGTAAGCGACAGGTAAGGCATATGGGTGTTTTGTGACCACGCCGAGAAAGTATTATACAAGTGTGAACGCGTCCCAAGCAAGTGACAGTTTTTCTCATGTACTGGGTGGGTTGAGAGGAGGGGGTGGTGTGGTGCTCTGTGTCTTTGTGTTTAGGCAGTTCTTGCTGTGGTCACGGGGGAAGCCTTGCCGATTTCACACATTTGGAGACTGCTAGCTTTTTTGGTCGCCGCGATCGCTGTTGTTATGGAGGACCGGAGCCACCTCGGGCACGTTAGCGAGGTAAACACAGACCCTGCGAGCACGTTTCGCGTGTAAATACAGGCCTCCTTAGGAAGAAAAGCCGTCATTAATTATCAGTGCCGGAGGTCCGGGAGATGTTTTTTTTTCTCCTTCGCAGTTTAACGTCCCACCCTGCAAAATGACAGCTCTGCAGGAAAAGAGAGGGTCCATTTACACAACAAAGATCGGGTGGGGGGTGTCTCTAGGGGAATGCTTCTCTCTCCTAATTATATGTAAATGTCACAATAGGAGGACTCTTGTCAGATAAACTATAGTTTATGAACTCGCCATGCGTCGTTTAGCTCAACTTAAATACAAGCTTCGAGTCAAGAGCGTACACTGGACTGCTGGATTATTAAAGTGTTATTCGTAGAGAAGATGCACAAGCATCAATTTACGTCGCTGTTTGCACTCGGACTCTTAATCTGTATTAAATTGTTGCTTAGAAGTCAATACAAGCTTTATACAGTAACAATTGGTCGCAATTTTATCGAGTCACTAATTTCTCCGTGTTGAAATGGGGTTATTAAGACCAGATAGCTCGATGCCATAAATGAACCTGTGCTTATTTTGTAATTTAAGTTGGAGAGTCAAATTAAACGAAAAAAAAAATATGTCGACTTGACTAAATTTCACGTCGACGCGGAAAGCGCCGGCAGCTTGCGGTCTTTACAATACA
This sequence comes from Cyphomyrus plagiostoma, assembly GCA_019775915.2. Classification (NCBI taxonomy): domain Eukaryota; kingdom Metazoa; phylum Chordata; class Actinopteri; order Osteoglossiformes; family Mormyridae; genus Cyphomyrus; species Cyphomyrus plagiostoma. The sequence goes on along the minus strand of JABFEA020000050.1, from coordinate 1,562,374 downwards.
GAGGCGGTTTTCATGATGCGCATGAAAGATACAAGGCGAGCATACATTTCTGAAAACCGACACAGTCGGGGCCAGGAGGGATTAGTTTTCTCTTAGAGTGTTTCTAAGATGAAACGATTATAAATAACTAGTGTGTGTTGAAGTCGTTACAACGAGTAGGAAGCGAAACTGCTGCATTCAGGGTCCTCGACTTTCTCCTCTGCTGCGTTTTTTTTTTTTTTTATCTCAAAAGAAAGTAAACTCTGTCCTCGTTTCATTTCTTCCTCTGGGGGAATCTGAAAATAGGCAAGTGAGAGGAACATAAGTAATGCTGCCGTGAAGTAATTTTCAGGCTTTCAAACTAATTCTGATCGGACTGGGACTCCTTGTCTTCGTTGTATCAGAACAACTTGCTTCGAGCTCAGCAAAGCCGTGACAGGTTCTAATGGGCTTCTGAGTTTCCCTTATAAGAATAAAAGCCAATATGTGAGCGCTCTCTTACTGCAAATTGTGTACAGACTTAATACAAATTTCTGGGAAGTTGCACTGAAGGCAGCGTAGTGGTTTAGTGGGCAGAACTGTTGCTTCACACCTCTGTGGTTGAGGGTTTGACTCCTACACATACTCGGCATTGCTGTGTAGGGTCTGTGCTGTGTGGGCTACCTCGGGGTACTTTCTGGATTCCCTATGCACTTACATGCGTTGGCTCTGCTGAAAGTAGGTGGGTTGCCAGCTTTGGTCATTTAAATTCTAGGCAAGTCTGCACATGCATTTACATCATAGGTGGAGATTTCAGGACCAGAGAGTACAAATACAGACTGGGATTTTGTTTCAACCAACCAGTTGAGTACTCTGTGACTGTGACTCTTTATACTCAACTGGCTGGTTGAAACAAAATCTTGGTCTGGATTTGTACTCTCTGGACCTGAAATCTCCACCTCTGATTTACATGTATGTAAATGTTGTATTGTTTTGAAAATAATCCGTAGGTTTTGCAAATTGCCCCAACGCTTTTCATGCAGCTAATTACAGGTTTGTAATGGAATAATATAGATTTGCTGTAAGATTTCTTGTGTGATTGTGAATCTGAAAGCATGAGTTTCACACCAGATGCGTTGGAGCTGGCAACCCTGAAACAGACGTTCTCTGTGAGTGTGAGATTATACCCTGTGATGGACGTTCTCTGTGAGTGTGAGATTATACCCTGTGATGGAC
>JABFEA020000050.1:1515254-1529838 GCA_019775915.2 Cyphomyrus plagiostoma | reverse complement strand
CCCCCCCCCCCCCCCCCCCCCCCCCCCCCCCCCCCCCCCCCCCCCCCCCCCCCCCCCCCCCCCCCCCCGGGGGGCCCACCGGGGGGCGGGGAGGGAACCCAGCTCTGCGGTGTCTGCTCGCCCCTTTCTCTCTGCATGCAGGATCAGAACGTCATCAGCTCAAATCCTAAGTAAATGTGTATCTTCTAAATAAAATGTAAATATTGTGGTGTAAGTGTGTACTGTGTAAAGGTGGGTGATGTAAGTGTGAGCCTGTATGGTGTAATCGTGCAGGACGTAAAGGTGAGTGGTGTAAGTGTGTAGGGAGTAAAAGTGAATGATGTGAGTGTGAACCTGCAAGAGGTAAGTGTGTGCACAGTGTAAAGGTGAGTGGGTTAAGGGTGAGTCTGTAGGGTGTAAGTGTGCAGGGTGAGTACTTCAGGTATAAAGTGAAGTGCCTGCTTCATTTATATCACCCCAGTTGACCCTTGCCCCCCCCCCCCCCTCCATTAAGTAATGTCCACAGCAGGACGAGACGCACGCATGTGACCTGCTGGGTTCAGCTCAAGGCAAATCCTTTTAAATGAGGCCTCTCAGAAGCTGCTCGAGGGCTGCTGCCCTCAGCAACGAGTGCACAAAGCGAACCCGACGGGGGGAGCGAGGCAGAGAGCGGGCGAGCGAGGGAGGGAGAGAGGGAGTGGGCGAGCGAGCGAGGCAGGGAGAGAGAGAGGGAGGCAGGGAGACCAGGCCTGGAACTAGTTCAACCCACCCCCTCAACGGGCACTCAGCACCAGGCTGAATACCCAGAATAGGTCCGCGTGCACACGTGTGTGCGTGCGGGTGTGCACGTGCTCATATCCACGTGCATGTTCCGGCACGTGCACTCAGCCCTCGTCTCACGCAGCTGGATGGATGGGCTGCATGCTTATCTTGCATCGCCAAGTGTGTGCGGGCGACCGGCCCTCCGTTTGTGATTTTACGTACATTTATAGCTCTGCTCAAACTATCTGCTGGGTTACATCATTACTTGTCATCTGTGAAAGCCAGTAAGGGACCCTTGAGGTGATCCACCACTCTGATGGAGGAGAGAGAGCATGAGAGAGAGAGAAAGAGAGAGAGAGAGAGAGAGAGAGAGACCCCCAAACTCAGTTGTCTAAGGTGTGCTTATGTCACCCATTTCAGTGCAGGGCCCAAGGGAGACAACATCTACGAGTGGAGGTCGACCATCCTGGGACCGCCGGGGTCCGTGTACGAGGGGGGCGTCTTCTTCCTCGACATCGCCTTCACGCCCGACTACCCCTTCAAACCGCCCAAGGTAAAGCCCCCCCAACACGTGGGGCCACATGCTTTACATGTCGTTTATATGTTCACAGCATGCATGCAGCTGCAGCCTAACCGTCTTTATGTCTGCATGTGTGTCTTTTGTGAAACCATGTGTTTCCTCATCTGGGTGTCTGTATTCTCTGTATTCACTTAGGTGTTTATTTGTGCGTGTTAACTGTGTGCCTAAGTATTCATTAAAATGTCAATTTTGTGTGTATTTTTACAGCTTTCCTTCATGTATGTGAGTGTACAGTGTGTGTGTACAGTGTGCCTGACTGTTAGATTTACAGTCAGTTTGATGACAGTTTGAGCCAAGACAGATTCCTACAGTAAATCTGGGTGTGTTTTAGTTAAGAATATAGCAAAGGGTGTATGATTGGTTTTAACATAGGTTACAGTATTGTTAGGTCGTATCCCTACGGTTCATACCCAGATCTGCACCCTGTTCTTAAAGTACCTAAGATCTTCTGTCTTGTTTATTCCCTGAGGTCAGAATAGCAGACAGACTCTCTGCTACATGCACTGAGTTGTAGTGGCTGTATTACATCCACCTGCTGCCACAAACAGCCTCCAACCACTAATCATGTGGCTGTAACAAACCACATGGCGAAAGCAGGCGGGGTGGAGAGCTTCAGCTGCTCCGCAGCGTCCGGACAGCCCAGTGGGGAAACGTGGTGTGATCGCTGCTGCCAGACGCGGCGACTCCTGCATCTCAAACAGCCTCATCCTCCCATCCCGACACGTTATGGCAGTTTGCAGAAAATAGCACGATGGACTTAAAAAAAAAGGCTCCCGTTCGATGACATTTCTGCGGTTGAACAGACCTTGTTAACGGCTGCGGTGTCACAAGTGCGCAAATAACAGGTCAGGACAACAGCGGTGTACAGAAAGGCTTCTCTGAACACGTTACCTGGTATAGGCTCCAGGCTCATTGCCCCATCTGCCCATGGTGCATTTCCTGAGGCAAAAGTCAATCCTTCGTAATACTAGCTAGGTGAACCTAAGACGTTTTCATTGCATTTATTTATTTAGCCGATCCTTTCGTCCAAGGCACTACAAAAGTGAGAAAGGCATGGGGTCGACTCGCAAGTCCGCCAAAATCAAGCCCCCACCGGTGGGATTGGGGTTGGGGGCCTCGCTTACGGGCCCAACAATGAAATGATTATGATATGGACTTACAGAGAGGAGGATACTTTCTGTATTGCAAACCTATGGAACCACCCCCACTGACTGTGACCGCAGAGCGCATATACTTTTCAGACAGACACCACAGTTAAATAGGTACAAATATAGGCTGTTTTCAGTGGTCACAGCAGATTTCTGAAGCATGTGAGAAGGCCTGCCCACAAGCAGGCCTGCCCTCCCCGGGCCGCAAGCAACAGGCATTTTCATGACCCAGCAATGTGGATTCCTTATTTTTGTTGATTTAACGAAATTGTTCCAGGCTCCCCACAGAGTAATTGGGCTAAACAAGTTTCTAACAGTGATGGCAAGAATTTCATCTGTTTTGTTGTTAAACATTTAACACGTTTGTTTGAGGGAGAGGATTAGTGACCACAACTCTGTAGACTAATCATTAGTTAAATACTAGTGTGTGTTTAGCCTTTGGAAAGCTTACAGTACTTATCTGAAGTGTTTGTTTGGTCTGGATGGCGTCAACTGGATTTGAAAATATATCTAGCTTTATTTTTGGGCCTGATGTCACAGCCTCATCCCACACAGTAAGATTTTTCTAACGAGACTCTTTTACTTTTCTTTGGTGGACTGTGCTGTGGAGTGCTGCTTCAGTAAATCGTTGAACTGTCAAAATGGAGAGTCAATCCTTGTCTGATTGTCAGCAGTCTTTAGTTTTCTCTGAGTTATTTATGGATTATGCCTTTCTGGATGCTAAAACTGAAGGAGAGAAAAAACACTCGCCTCGAAAATTAAATTGCATTTACGTTGAAGAGTTATGGGACATTTTAGGCTTTATGGGGATTTCAAGATATCTAAGAAATTCAGTAATGAAATACTTATAATTTCAAAGACAGCATTAGTTGAATGTAAGTCAATGACATTATTCAATGTGAAGGAATCGGTAAATATCTTGGGAAGGCTTTTCTGGACCCGCTTGGGTCTTTGCCGTTCTAAGGTTAGGGTTGATTTCCTGGGAAGGCTTTTCTGGACCCGCTTTGGTCTTTGCCGTTCTCAGGTTAGGGTTGATTTCCTGGGAAGGCTTTTCTGGACCCGCTTTGGTCTTTGCCGTTCTCAGGTTAGGGTTGATTTCCTGGGAAGGCTTTTCTGGACCCGCTTTGGTCTTTGCCGTTCTAAGGTTAGGGTTGATTTCCTGGGAAGGCTTTTCTGGACCCGCTTTGGTCTTTGCCGTTCTAAGGTTAGGGTTGATTTCCTGGGAAGGCTTTTACGGACTCGCTTTGAACTTTTCCATTCCAGGTGACATTCCGCACGAGGATCTACCACTGCAACATCAACAGCCAGGGCGTGATCTGCCTGGACATCCTGAAGGACAACTGGAGCCCTGCCCTCACCATCTCCAAGGTGCTGCTGTCCATCTGCTCCCTGCTCACCGACTGCAACCCCGGTGAGAACCACGGGAACCGCCCCCCACAGAGGGGGTCACAACTCATTTGACATGTTTACATGGTCCAATTCCAGGTCTTGCTCTATAGTTACCCCTGATATGCACAGGTAGTATTTCACTCCCGCATTTTGAACAAGGTGGTTCTTCTACAGACGTCTTCTGTGGCCTCACATTCTGGTTGCCTTTGGGGAATAGGGGGAGTGAAACGGCACGCACACCCCCACAACCCCCCAGCTCCTTTGACAGGAAGTAAATGACCCTCGTTTCTGTCTCCAGTTGGCCCAATGTAGAGAATTCCTCCCCCGACCAGGCAATCTGTTATCTGTGGATGGAAATGCGTGAGAGACAAAACCCACCCCGTGTGCCCTGAAGCTGCTCTTTACACAGGGGGGATGTGCTCATTAATGGTGGGGAGGGGGCAGAATAACAGGCACACCGCACACGCCTTTGTCTCCAGATAAGCGGCGATACCATCGGCACACGGATGACCCAGAGCTTCCTGGGCAGGCGGGTTCCTCACCCTGCAGATTCACCTTGTGGGGGTGAGTGGAACGCAGATGTCACTCTTAGCTGGTATCTCTGTCTTTCGTCCCCAGCTGACCCCCTGGTTGGGAGCATCGCCACACAGTACCTGACCAACAGAGCGGAACATGACAGGATAGCCAAACAGTGGACCAAGCGATACGCCACATAGATCCTCGGCGCCCCGGGGGGGGGGGGGGGGGGGGGGGGGGGGGGGGGGGGGGGGGGGGGGGGGGGGGGGGGGGGGGGGGGGGNNNGGTCGATCTGAAAGGCAAAGGCGACACGTGGTTTCACTGAAGCCAGGGCGTGGCTGTGGAGGGCCCAGGCAGGAAGAATCGTCTTTTGTTCCTTGTTGACTTGAAAGCTTCTTTTTATACAAAGAGCAGATTTGGATTTTTTTCCAACTCACTGAATGTTGAAACTGTCATAGAAAAAAAGGTTGATGATGATGATGAAGATGATGATGATGAAGATGATGATGATATTATTGTTGTTGTTATCCAGCTGAAACGTGTTTCCTCTCCTTTGAAAGTGACAGCAGGGACATTGCAGGTGATATTTTGTTTTCATTCTCGCCTGTTTAGAATGAGTTTTTTTTTTTTTTTTTATGAAGTCATTTATGATTCACGTCCGCAGGAAGATGATGAGATTTAATTTTTTACCCGACACGCGGTGTTCGAATACACTATCCGAGCTCTACTTTCCTAATTTTTTAAGGTATGTATTTTTTTTAAGATGGCGACTGCGGAGGTGTAGAGAGACGTGGCCGTGTAGATTTCCCTCCTGCCTGCTGCGGTGTGACGAAGCTGCTTGCTGTTCGCTCGCCTTGTGGACGTGCTCAATAAAACACTGGCCAAACCTCAACCCCAGTCTTCTCGGCTTTGCTCATTCTTGGGTCTCTTCACGTAGTTCCAGCAGCATCATGTGTGCGATTGCGAGGTTAATCGCGAAGGCCGATTGCATGCGTGGACCACAAGGAGCCTCCAGGTCTCCTTCTCCTTCTGGTTGGTGCAGAAGTTTTACAAAATGGAGCTCAGGAGTAAACACAGGGTCTCCTGCCAGATGGGGACGCAATTAAGCTGCTGACTGAATAACGAATCTGAGGTATGAAAGCAAGAACCACACTCATACTCCTCCACGAAGAAGCCCATCGATGCAGGCCGGTGTCTCTCACTGCAGGATACCGCACATGTTCTTAACTGTGACATCACAGCTTGCTCTCTCCAGAGACGGAGCATCACCTGTGTCATTCTATAAAACATTCGGCATTCAAACAGTTCAGTATTAAAATACTATTCAATATATTCTGTGTACTCTGTAATGTATATTTTTCTGTTGTACAGAAGTGGTCTGTTAAATTTGGTTTTCCTTGAAAAATTAAAGATTTTTTGAAGAATGCGCTACCAGCATACTTATGCAGTTTTATTTATTTTATTTTATTTGCATGATCAAAGGTATACACGCTCTCTTTTTTTATGAAACCCACTTGTCTGTGGCGTCTCCCTTTAGTTCTCTCTGCGACTGGGAAGATGAAGGCTGAAGCCACAGAGTCTGCCGCCTCTTCTGAAGGACGCAAGGTGGCCTTTTGATTGTCGGCTGGTGGCTGCAGAGATCTGACTCTGTGGGGAAACAGGCAGCGGTAACAGGCAGCTTTTTGCTTTTTTTTCTGAAAGTGGTTCCTGATGAAACCCTCAGAGAAACTCCTCCTGAAGGCCACTCCTTCCCGGCTAACAGACTTTGATTCTAGGAACGTCTAGAACGTTACGATTAAAGTATGAAAGTTGCAGAGTGTCCAGTTTTCCGGATGTTTCAGGAACATTATTACACTACTACAATTACAACTTCTAAGACTAATAATAAAACATAAATGATAAATAATAATAATAATGATAATAAAAACAGATAAAGGGCATGGTAGGACAGCAGGTGATACTGTTACTTTACACATCTAAAATGATGGGTTTGAGGCTGGATAGCACTTCTATAAAATAATATTTTATTATAAAACAGCATTTTTCAACCTTAATTGTGTTAAAAGGATGGTCAGGTAATATATTTATCGTGCAGACATTGACAGAACCTTTGTTAAAATACAAAACATGGAAATGCCGTTGACCGTACATTAAGAATGTTCCTTGCTGACTTTGTAAAGACCTTCACATGACACTGAGCAAAGTTTTGGGAATGTTCCCCGTCATGGGCCGCTCCCAATCCTCTGGGTCTTCAGCATTCCCGCTTTATCGGGGGTTAACGGCAAATCCGGTGTGGCCTCGTGCACCAAATGGGTCTCCTGTTCCTCTCCGCTACCTACCGCCGTAAGCTGAGCTCTCTGGCAAGATGTCAAGGTCTTGTGAATCTTCCCCTAGTCAGGGCCACTGCTGGCTGTAGGCAGCAAAAGCAGATGAGCCCAAATGACTTACATTATGGAGGCAGTGGAGTGAACGTCGGTGATGTAACGCTTTGCCTCGGGCCTCTGAAAAGGCCTTTTCCCACCACCCTGAGCTCAGCGTCGGATTGGCGATGGCACACCGATGCCAGCTTGCGCCTTGCCCAGGCCTAAAGCTGACACACATGGGTCTGTCTCTGTAATACATGCTTGTAATAAACATCAACTGGCATGCAGGTGTACAGATGCAAGCTCTGCATCACAGTCCTGAACAGCTACTGACAACATCATTATTATCTTCATGTGTTTTGTGGTAGCTTTTTACTAAACTAAAGGTTCCACCTTCTAGAAATTAATTTTCCAGCAGTGTATGGCACAGTAACTCGGGACTCTGTACCCATTATCAGAACATTGCCGGTTCAAATCCCAAAGCAGGCAGAATGGTTTCATTGTTAGATCCTTGAGCAAAGTGCTAAACTCTAATTGCGGCAGGAGATGGCTGAATATGTGAACGTATTCCTTCTTGTGCCGAAATCTTGCCATAACTATCCAGATCACTGACAACACACTTAATTAAGAGTCAATTCACCTGAGAATAATTATTCACATTAAGGTTCATTTCACAGCCACGATTTAAACTGATTGAGACAACGTCCTACATGATTCATGATATGCGCAGCCGTTTACAGTGATCCGGGCCCAGTAGAGCAGGATCCAACTTCAAAATTCAGCAGGAGAACCAGACATTACCGGCCACCTGCTGTTGGTTGCGACCAGCATTTACAAATGAAGCGCGTGGAAGGTTCCAACTCAAATTTCATTTCACTGTAAGTACTTAATTACTGCGATTTTGTGGGATGTGAGTCTGTCTTATAGATCTCCTTGTACCACAAGCAAAATGTCTAACACCATGCAATTTTATCCACATATCAACCGTGTGACCAGGAATTCACACATAGCCACCAGGAATGTGATCGATGAGGCAAACTCAGCTTTACGAGCAAAATCTTCAGGGGAACTCCTGTGGTGAAGGATTGAAGGTTGCATGGTGGATGGAGTGAGGATCTGACTTCCTACTGCGCCTAAAACTGACTAAGTAGCTCGGGTGTTAGTCAGCTGGTAAACTTGACGGGATGAAAGAGAAAACACTCTGATGGATGGAAACTCCCAGAAGCGCGTGAACCCGATAGCACGTTTGCGTATCCCGGTCTGACAGGCTTTAAATAGCATAGCCCTAAATTTTCATTTTTGTAACTCTCTAGTGATTCAGGTTCGAGGAATGGCAGTCAGAAATTTTGTCTTGATACACTCAGGGACGCATCAAGGATTTCTGAGACCCCTTGGTAGATTTCACCGAGCAGGGGGAATTATCATGTCTCCCTTGCTAGAATCTTGCTACATTGGTAGACTGTGGGTGTCCTCCAGCCTAGGGCCCAGGAGAAAAACTGAATCCCCCCCCCTCCCCCCTCCCAGGCAACAACCCTGAGTACAGCAACAAGTGAAGAGAGAGACGGATTCATCTATGCAAGAGACTGTCTGTGTGTGTGGCAGGAAGTGCCGATGGTGTTGCTATGATAGAGCGACTTGGAATCGAGACAGCATCAGCTTCCCTCCTTGTGGTCCGAAATTCCCAGCTGTTCTCCACCTCATCAAACAAGTGAACATGCCAAGGGGCGCAGGGAGAAAAAGGAGCAGCCTGCCTGGAAGAGGTGGAGTGCGGTGGATGATTTAAAAAAAGAAAAAAACTGACAACAAAACTGAACCATGCACAGTTTAAATATCAACACATATGTGAATCTTGTACACACCTACCCCTCATTTTGTGAAGACCTTGCTACATTGATTTATCAGATTACATATCATAGGCTCCCATAATTTGCAGTCACTGTGAAAAATTAAACATACAACAGCCCCTTCTCCTTAAGGCGAAAAGATGCCATCAACCAAAACAAGGTCTATTTAGTAATTCCAATTAAATGACTTCTTTTTAACTCAAAGCACGCTTAATGCATAAGCAAGAGTACATTGGGTATTCGTGAGTAATCGTCTTTAAAGGATATTTTGCCCGATTTAAGGGGGGTGGAGGTATAAAATTCATAATATCTCGTATTATAGCTAGGTTTGGAGCCTCGTACGGTCCCCCCTCTGCCCCGATCGCGTCCAGCCGACGCCGACTCCATAGCTTCAGCAAGCCGCTGCGGCACTTCCGCTCGTGAGGGAGAGACTAGAGACACGCGTCCAGGCGGCGGAGGCTCACAGACACAAAGAAAGGTAGCTAAACCTCTCCAGGACCAAATGCCCCCGTACCTTCGCCACTTAGGATTCGTCCACCGGTCCCACCGGGCAGCCGTATCTACGGGAAATCGGGGCGTTAGAGGGGGGATTAGATCGCGTGTGTGATTATAGCGGTCGGGAAAAAGGAAATGAGAAAAGGCTCCGACCGATGGAGGCGAAACGGAGTCCCGTTGTATCGAGTTTTAAAAGGGCGAGAAGAAACAATGTTAAATGTATGCATGCTCGGGGGATTAAGCTTTTCATTTTTGTCACTCGGGAACAAGATCGCCTTTGTGCTGCCGAAAATGTGAAAGTCCTGCGAAGTGTTAACTGGTTACTGTAACCAGACAAGTGAAGCGTTTCTGAGAATAGATGCGACAGCAGCCCGATCGGATTAAATTTCTCCTTCAGATGAGCCGATTTATGTGCCGGGATCGAGCGCATTTGTCGGCTTTGCTTTGAAAAATGGCTTTTATTTGGTCGCCATCTCGCTTTATTCGGGGCTCGTCCCTGGCTTGGCATCGTAAACACGGGCGAGCAGCTATACTAGTTTTGAAGTAGGGCAACTTCGGGTTAAGGGATATTTGCTCCATGAACGGGCGGCCGATGGTCCGCTGTGTTTCTTTTGCTGCATATTCGGGCGTCAGGTTTCGTGTTTTGAAACTGCAGTTGATAAGACAAGCTTGAAGCTAAAGGTCACAGCCTGTCAGGTACACGAGCTCGGTTAGGCTGCGCGCCGGGGGCAGTTACACATCAAGCCGGGTTGGCCGCATGCGTTTCTCTCGATGTCTTTTTCACTTAAAAACTTCCACCACCTCCTCCTCCCCCACATCAGGCTGTTGGTTCCCTTGCGTTTCGAGGGTGTTTGGAGGTCGGTATGTCGGATGAAGACTCGCGTGCCAGTACCAGTTCTTCATCATCCTCCTCATCCTCGACTCATCAAGACCGACACAGAGACACGCCTAGCAAGAAACGGGAGAGCAAAGGCAGTATGAGCAAAAACTCCAAACTCCTCTCCACCAGCGCGAAAAGGTAAACATTACTGAGGAGGGAGGTGGGGGCAGGATATGTGCCCCCAGCGTGGGGAGGCACGGCTCCAGGGTTGCTCTACAGCGCCAAGCTTACAGGGGGGTTGCATGTGGCAGTCAGTTAAACAGAGTGTCGCCGCCCGGAGCAGATTTGTGCTTCTGAATCGGATCCGCCCAGCAAAGCCGTGCTTAACGGATAAATAAAACGCCGAACCCCAAGAGTTTCCCGATCATCTGCTCAGCGGCCGCGTCTCCTTTAAGAGACGCCGCTTCCAAATGGGGGTGGGGGTAGCTCATTTGCATATTAACTTAAACAGCTCATTGTTTAAATTAGGAGAAGTCGATCGGGGAAATTCTCCTGAAAGGTGTGCCCTGGGACCGCGTATTTTGGCCCCAGGTCGGTTTCAAACTAGTGCTGACCACTGGAGGTGTGGGGATGATATGACGGCCCTTTAAAACGTACCTAAATTTAGAGTCTGTGGGAACGGCCATGTTGTTTTCCATGTCAGCCAGAAGCTGTAGGTGCCGCTAGACACATGGGAGGGGGATTTAAAAGTGAAACACTGAAACATTTTTTTTCCTTGTCTCCCACTTTTTGTTGCATTTTCAGGATTCAGAAGGAGCTGGCAGATATTACGCTGGACCCACCTCCCAACTGCAGGTACCTCTCAAATGCACAAGTAAAGTTCCTATTCCCCCATTCACTCCCCTGTAGATTTCTGAGGTGCGGCCACAGCCGGACACAGATATGTCCTATCCGGTCTGAAAGGATTTCATGCGCGTAAATGCTGCTTCTTCACGAGGGGCTGCCAGTTTCTGTGGGCCGAAAGCTGGAGTTGAAATTGGCCACCGTGCCGTAATACTAATTTTCATTTAATAGGTAACTAGACTAATATAAATCATAGGCGGTCTATATGTCCGTTCTCTGATTTTTTTTTTTGCTTAATTTTATCTGTAAGACGTGACGGGAATGGCGTTTGAGAATTAAAAGGTGGCATTACATTTGGTAATTTTGACTCTTTTCGGTAATTTTTAAGCTTTAAAAAGCCATTAAAAACGTTTTAGCGACGAGGCTGATATTGTGGTCGTTAGCAATGGCAGGAGGCCAGTTAAAACAATTCCAAGGACCTCTGCTTGACAAGCGGCTTAAAAATTTGTAAAATAACTGGATTGGTCTGGGCTGGACTGGGGGGGCAGTGTGATGTACCTTCATGGGTAAAAATCTCTAGCAATGCCCCTGGGCATAGGATACTGTTTGATTTGGGCTGGGCCCTTAATAGTTTAAATGTAAAATCGATCTTCTTATTATTGAAGGATGAATTAAACTCTGTCCTTATCGTGAAACTTGTTGAATTTTCACTTAAACCTACTGTGGATTTTCGCCCAGCTGACAGGCTTCCCGGGGAGAATCACCTGCCACATTTTTTGTGGTTCAGCAGTGAGGTGCCATATGTGAATTACAGGTTGCTAGGTTAGTGGTTATGTTTAGTTTTCTTGCATAACGGTTAGAAGAGGGTATGTCAGTGTTGTCTAGTTAGTTTTGTTTTTTCAGAAAATGTTTCCATATGCAAGCTTACTGCAGTCCGAAGTGTTCATGTCCTACCGAAAACGGCAAACGTTTTAATGGGTTTAAATATCCTCGTATATGCAATTGAAGGTAAAATCTGTTTATACCCATTTACTTTTGAGTTTGCGGCGAGAGCCCTTGTGCACTGAGTGTTTGTAAAGGGATTTTCGTATTACTGTTCACATGGCGCTCACGCGCTGTTTGTTACAACTGGATTTCTGTTACTTTGGGTTAGGCCTGCAGTTTTGGCCATTCTGACTCATGCGTGAGGGCTGTCTGCCTTGGCATTGTGCTCCTCGAGGTCCCCCCCTTTGTGATTGAAGGGGCATTCTTCCCAAAAGCAAAGAATGTGATATGCGTTGCACTTTTTTGGGGGGGCGGCACCTTGCACCAACCTGGAAACCGCCGAAACCATTTCCTGCAACGACAGACGACAGGCCAGGCAGGGCGACGGCGATGTGCTCGCGTAGAAGACGAAAGAGGAGCTGTGAGGGCACCACCACGTTTCGGCACGTTTTCAGGCAGCGGTTCTGTTTGGCCCGATCCGGCTCCCATTCCTTCTCCGTTTAAAATTCCTTCATTCCTACCGGTTTGCTCGGTGCGGGCCGCCGTCGTGTGTCGACTTTCATCAGCTGGGTGAGGCGTGCTTCTCCTACTCATCCTCGCCGGTAGATATTTTACAGGTTAAACCTGTCGGCAGGATACTAATCGCGCTGTTGAATTCTCTGCGGTAACGTGCAAGTCGATGGGTGAGGGCCGCGGTAAGGAATGCATTTGACATCCTACATAACCTTTAGATCTGCGGGTCCTCACGCCTCTGTTGTCATAGCGAAGATTCTTGCGAGCATTTTCATCGTTTTTGTTTCTTGTTTACATGGTCTTAAGGTAAAATGCAGCCTAAAGGTTTGTTGGAGGCGGTTTGTGTTAATTATTGTTAAAAGGCAGGAGCCGCTGGGTTGTGTAAACGCTGGCGTCCCGAAAGCCCGGGGGAGTGGGGTGGGGTGTGGCTCGGGGCCGGGATTAATCTCGTGGAGCTGAGTTAAGAGCGTGAGACGTATGCGGCACGCGCTCAGTATGGCATCGCTGCGCGACATCTGCCATCCGGGCCCCAGCCCCCGCTTCACCTCGGGGACACACCCTCACCTCCCTCCCACTGTTACTCCTGGTCTGGGTGTTCCCGCAGCCCAACGTGTCCTCATCGCCCCTAAACGTCGTACCTGTTATTTTATTTACGCATTCACTGCAGAACTGGAAATGCGCTCATTGGGCATTAATCAGAGAGGTGCGCACCCGCAATTTCTGACTGCTGCTCCGTGGAATGACTTTACTAGCGCGAAAGGAATGTCTTACTAATCCTGTTTGCGTGTTCCTGGCACCGGACGGCCGCCTTGTCGATTCAGGCATGCCGCTAGCATGTTGCATGTGACCCGTTTGCAATTATAAGGTGTTAAAAGTTTGAGGTAAACAGCACTTGCTATCCTCGCTGAGACCTGAGGTGGGGCAGCCGTTCAGATTATTGGGTGTAGAATTGCCAATGGGGGTGTATCGTAGGTCTGTCGTTTATTTGCTTTCCTATTTTGGCTGCTTTGGACTTGGATAACCGATTTAGCTTTGTAAATTTGTAGAGGTTATTTACAAGTTCAAATACCTGGCTCATTGGAAACGTGGTTGTTTCTATTTTGTACGTCTGACTGCATGCATGTGTTTGCATTTCGAACGCATAATTTTTAGGTAAATAATAAAAAAAAAAAACTCGCTTGTACAGGTATGTGTAATATACTCCTTTGAATGACCTTCTGGAAATGGGATCTCAGGAAAGTGAGGACAGCTACTGAAAGCCTTTCCTCTGCCTTTGGTGGCGGTTCTTGGCAGTATTTCTGGGTTGTTGCTTTATGGTACCACTTTCCCTTTGGGCACTTTTTCTGCAACGTTTGCTGTCATTAATTAACCCTTAGATATGGGGTTATGTGGTTCTTCCCTCTGCGTGAAGATGAATGGGATGTTTTGTTAACATTTCCATCTGTTATGATGGACACCAGTGTGTTTTTTTTTTTAAGTATTTGGGTAGTGCTTAGGTGTGATCACATACCCAGGGACAGTACTGGGAGGGGGGCCCTGAGGGCAGTCGATTATAGTACGTTTCAGCGACAAATTTGTGTATTCTGCCTTTTAGAAAAGTGAAAATAAAGGTCTTGTGTTTATTACATTATTTTTTTATTATTAATTTACACTTCACAGTCAAATATAAGTAATGCATTTTACCATGCCATGGGGGGGGTGGTGTTTTTCACCGAGGGCCCCCAAACTTCCTGGAATGGCTTCTGGGTGTCATCTGGATTTGTTTCCTGTTTTTCCGCTGATGGGGAATTCCCTCTGATAGACAGTGTGGTGTTGGTGTGTGCACACGCACACACGCGGGCACACACTGGAATCCACACCTTCAGCGATTCCCACCTGTTGCCTACGATGAGCTTGGTGAAGTTGGGCTGCTAAGCACACAAGGCCTGCCTGCCTGCCTCACACAAGGCCTGCCTGCCTGCCTGCCTCCTTATCTTTGCCCATTCATGTGCAAATGAGTTTCTCTTGCACTGTATGGCTCCCCTTCCAGGATTTATGAGGAAGATGCAAATGTGTGCAGGGTCTCATTGACCTTTTGGGGGGGGGGCGACTTCTGCCACGTGATGTTTTGTAGTGCGACGCCTTTTGGGGCCGGGCCTGGGGGCGAGTGATTCTGAGCGGGCCGGGCCTGGGGGCGAGCGGCCTCCTCCGGAAGGTGCCGTGCAGCACAGGGCTCATTGCTTGTAGAGTAACCCCCCCCCTTTCTTGTCCTCTCCCCTCCACCAAAACATGCCTGCAGTCGAAATTGGGGGGGGGGGGGGGGGGGGGGTGGGTGTTTTTTTTTTTTTTTTGGGGTGGGGTGGGGCCCC
>JABFEA020000050.1:1496311-1515119 GCA_019775915.2 Cyphomyrus plagiostoma | reverse complement strand
CTTGTTTCTTAACCCCCCCCCCCCCCCCTT
Organism: Cyphomyrus plagiostoma; assembly: GCA_019775915.2. Taxonomy (NCBI): domain Eukaryota; kingdom Metazoa; phylum Chordata; class Actinopteri; order Osteoglossiformes; family Mormyridae; genus Cyphomyrus; species Cyphomyrus plagiostoma. The sequence continues at coordinate 1,515,089 of JABFEA020000050.1, read as the reverse complement.
TCTGGTCCTCCCCCCACCCCCAAAACCTGCCTGCAGTCGAAATTGGGGGGGGGGGGATGCTGAGGTTTTTTTTTTTTTTTTTTGCGTTCTGCTTGGCCCCCCCACCGAAAAGCCACCTTTTATATAAAACTGTGCCGGGCTGCCTGTTGGGCTTTTTAATGCATTTGCAGAGATTCCCCCCCCTCAGGAATTTAATTATCACCTTTGTGTTCAGCTTGGGACCTACAGGTTAACTGCCACTCTGAGCCCCCCCCCCCCCACGTGTCCAGTCGACACAGACAGGCGCTGCCAGATGGCTGCCCCCCCACTCCACCCTTCCCCGAAGCCCAGTGCCACTTATGATGATTAATATCCTGAAGTGTATTTAGCATATTAGTGTGGCATTAGTGTACTTGCTGGCTATGGGGGGGGGGTGACCATGACCTGTAGGGGCAAATGGCGAGAAAGGACCTTACTCTCTAAGCAGGGGCAGTTTTCTTTGGTTATTACACTTTTGGGAAATGTCAGGAAGCTGTGGAGGGGAAAATTATCCGTAGAGAGACATGGATGCTGTCCCTGGAACCTCCTTCCGGGGGGGAGATGGACCCCCGTAGGATCAAGAACATGAGGCAGAATTTTTATAGTGATGTCTGTCAACGCCGAGTAGCAGCTGGTCGCTTCTGCATCCCGCTGGAAAAGGCACAGAGGAGCGTTTTGAATAGCAAAGCTCTGGACTTTTTTGACGGAAGGTGAGAAAAGAGCCTTTAACGGGGTAGCCCCCCCCCCCCCCGGGCAAATCTGCCAGACATTTACTGAAGATCTGAGTGGACTGTGCCTTCAAATCACATTCAGTGCCTGTTTGTACAGTGGAGTGTTGCTGATATTTCTGTTTTAAAAATATGTGAGTGGCCACACATTTCTTAATCTGACAGGGAATTTGTGTGTTGGGGTTTAACTGTCTCAAATAGTAGGTTTCGGACACACAGCCATATTACTTGTGGTTCTATTCATTAGTGTGATTTCTTTATTGTTTAAATGACTAAACTACTTTCCTGTGACTCAGCTTCTGGTCTCACTAAAGCCACAGAGCTTTCAAGTATGATGAGCGTTTATGTAAATAGTAACCAGAGAAAAGCTTGACTGGACTTGGGCGGCTTCACAGCCCTGTTACTGTGTCACTAAACAAAACTGGACTTCCCACGTCTCATGGTCTCTGTAGGGTGGCAGTGCCAAGCCTGAGTTTGGCATGGCGTGTATTTTGGTGAGTGCCTGGTCAGTTGTTTTGGCGATACAGTAAATTAGTCATTAGTAGCCATCCTGGCTGTGCCCTCTGGGTGTCCTTGGCTTGCTGGCTCCGGGGTCCTTGTGATCCTGTGATGGATGGATATAAAGCACTCAAATGCTGTGTGGGCGCAATCCTCATTTATTTTTTAAACCTCCCCTCCCCGTTTCAGTGCAGGGCCCAAGGGAGACAACATCTACGAGTGGAGGTCGACCATCCTGGGACCGCCGGGGTCCGTGTACGAGGGGGGCGTCTTCTTTCTCGACATCGCCTTCACGCCCGACTACCCCTTCAAACCGCCCAAGGTAATAACTGAATATGCCAGTGCGGAAATAAGAGCGGTTACAAAGTGTGTTATTTCATCTGTAACATTATTGAAGTGGGTTGGTGTTCAAGTTCCTGATTTTATAATTTGCTGCATGACTGTTCTGTCGATAGTGGGAGTGACGGCCCTAGTGACACGGGTCTCAGTGTGACCCTTGGTGTGTCAGTCAGAGCATGTGACTGAGTGTTTGCCACGTGTCCCTGGGAATTCTGTGTCGTTAGATCCAGTTTCTACTTCCTCTAATCACAGAACAATAATAATAATAATAATAATTGATACATTATTGATCCCCATTTGTAAATTCTCTATATGCCTCCCCAAACTAGCGCTCTGTAGGTAGCATGGTGGCAACCAGGGACCTGGGGGTTAAGGACCTTTCTCAAGGACCTGCAGATAAGCTGAGGCGGGGCTTGAACCGGCGACCTTCTGATCATGGGCACCGAGGCTTGGCCCACGGAGCCACACGCTGCCCCCAAAATGTTTGAATGGTCAGATTATGATCGGACTATGAATTTCCTTCCTAAAAAGTCTCGTCCATTATTTCAGTTTCCAAATGAAACAAACGCAGAATATGATTCTTGGCAAGATCGGCGTCTGTTCCGTTAAACTTCTGCTTTCCTCGTGCCACCACGTGTCTGGGTTTTATACTTGAGGTTTTCGTTTGTTTTGGTTCAGTAGATAATTCATGAGTCTTTTGTTAAGGTGAATGGTGTTCTGCAGCCGAAAGGGTTTAGCTGAATTTATACGGTAAAGTATGTTTTATGTGTGTCTTATTTTGAAAGGTGCAGCAATGGACTTTTCTGAATACTCATTGCGCAAAGAATTTAAAAAAAAAAAAATGTTCGTCTGGAGCGGAGAAATGTTAAAGAATTGTTGAAAGGAAGAGGTGTGAAGTTTGCCAATCATTATTAGTTGTTTTCATGTTTCTGATCGGCTGACCGATTCAACTTCTGCTTAATTTGTACTTTAAATAAGGAACAACGTGTGTGTTTTTTTTTTTTTTTTTTAGTACAGTATGGAAGTACGGTGGGCTTGTTTATAACTGGGAAGGCTTTTCTGGACCCGCTTTGGTCTTTGCAGTTCTCAGGTTAGGGTTGATTTCCTGGGAAGGCTTTTCTGGACCCGCTTTGAACTTTTCCATTCCAGGTGACATTCCGCACGAGGATCTACCACTGCAACATCAACAGCCAGGGCGTGATCTGCCTGGACATCCTGAAGGACAACTGGAGCCCTGCCCTCACCATCTCCAAGGTGCTGCTGTCCATCTGCTCCCTGCTCACCGACTGCAACCCCGGTGAGAACCACGGGAACCGCCCCCCACAGAGGAGTGTTACCCTCAGGCATTCAGCCACTGCTCCCCCCAGACTGGGACAGTGGTATTCCCAGTGTGGTTTGTGTTCCCTCATCCGGTCTGGAGTAATATATTAGGATGGGAGTCGCCAAGTTTCAGCATAAGAGTTCCTCTTGTAGGACCCAGATGCATTTCTGCTGCACGTGAAGTTAACTAATGTATTATATCAAGAGAACCTGATTTTAATTTTTTTTGTATCAATTTAAAGCCTTTTCATTGTGAAATAAGCGTCCTATTTATCTTAACTGCGCTTAAACATCAGTTGGGTGACCAATTCTCAAGGAGACTTTCCTTATCATATAGTTTGATCTGATATTTTCCCAGAGGTGGTTTATCACATGGAGTGGAATAGGGGCACAGTGATCAGCACTGTTGCCTCACACCTTTGGGACATGGGTTCGAGTTTGCATATCCCCCCATGTTGTGGGGTTTCCTTCGGGTACTCCGGTTTCCCCCCACAATCCGAAAATAGGCTGAGGTCAACTGGAGCTGCCAGTGGGTTGGTCGTAATCCTGGGCTGTTCCCTGCCTTGTGCCATAGCCACCAGCATAGGCTCCGGACCCCCCGCGACCCTGAATAGGATAAGCGGGTACAAATAATGGGCTGATGGATGGATTTATTACATCAAAAACTCATCAAAAACCTTAAGGTTTGAGCAGCCTTTGATGCTGCCTTCCATTGTGTTTTAAGCAGTGCAAGACTCCTCTATGAGTCTTCCAAAGGTCTACAATAAATGTTGTGAAGCTTTTACGTCGGGAAGTTGCAGTGCTTAAATTCTGACATTTACCCTTCAGGTACTGTGTGTTTCTAAATTACCACGACCAGCAGGGCTGTGGTTGAAGGTGCCCTAACGGTGTCGCTCTCTCTCTCTATGCAGCTGACCCCTTGGTGGGGAGCATCGCCACTCAATACACAACAAACAGGGCGGAACACGACAGAACGGCCAAACAGTGGACCAAGAGATACGCCACATAGCCAGGACCCTGCGCGGCTCCCCAGGCAACCGCTCGGGGGCTGGTGGCGGTGGCGGGTGGGGTGGGGTGGGATTGGGCTGGGGTGAAGTGGGTGAGGGGATCGTTGTTTCAAAATAGAAGCCCTGTTTCTTGCTATTTTGGTGGCTCCCTTGTTAACTTATGTTAGGACAAACGATTGATGCGATTTGGCAATAAAGTGTCCCGGTTTGTTTTTATTTCCTGCCCCGGCTATTTTCCAGCTGAATGTTACATCTCTGCATAGTGACCGCTTGTAAAATGGTACGATGGCATGTTCCTTTGGCGACGCGTGTTTTCAGTGTGGACTTTTTAATAAAGTATCGCTTACGAATGGTTTCCAAGTGGGTTTAAACATTATTGGTGTGCGCCTGAATCCTGGGGCCTGAATTGTGAAGCTGGAAATCTTGCTTAGCCGGATAACTTTGAGGCTAAGTAGAGGTAACTCTCGCTTTTCAATAGAGCAGCCCTGATTTACTGGTTAGCTGGATTCATCACCACAGTAACTCGCACTACAGAGCAAAAACTGCTCCAGAGCAGGTTAGATTTCAGCTTCACAGATCTTAGAGTGCTTGGACCAATCAAAGAGAAGTCTGTATATTTCCTGATGCAACACGCGTGCTTCCCTGGACTCTCAAAGTGGCTCGTCTGTGACTGCGGTAAAGTTAGCTTTGTCTTCCCGCTGAAGTATAATTCAGCCAGCAGGCCAGGCAGTTATTAATCGCAGGCAGATTCTGTGTGTGGCCATAAGTAAATGCCTGTATAGTACGGAAAAGCTGGTGTCCGGGAAAATGTTACGGCCGTCATCTAAAGCCCTTGTGATTACTGCGCATGCAACATTCAATCACGATTAGATCGCACGCCCCCAGGCCCGGCCCTCTCCCCAGGCACAGTTGTGCACCGATCATTTTCATGTTTCAAGCCATTTTCGCTGTAGGTGCTGAATCTGTTAATATCTATGAAAACAGGCAATCTCTCCTGTAATGAGATATTGGTTCAGCACTTTTGTTGTTTAGTAGTTCTTGCACATCCCTTGGTTCCTCTGACTGCGGGCTAATATAAATATTAACATGTGAACCTCTCTTCCCCAGTCACTTACCCACGCTCTGTGTGTGAGATGGATGAAGGACTCTTGAATGGGTTTTGAAGGACAAGTTTAATACTGAATCAAAAACAAAGGGACTATGAATAAAAAAACTAAATTATTATGAAAATTGCAGAACCACAAAGCCACAAATTTAAACCAATTCTCTTAATGACAGTCACTGTATGTATGTGTTTGCGCAGACAGCGGTCTGGCCGCCACGTTGGTTCCCCTTCGCCATCATTTTACTTTAGTATTTTTCATATTTTGCTGTAATAAATCCATGTTCTGCCGCACTGTAAAATGTAGCCCTGTTGTGATCCATGCCTGTTTGTTTGGCTGGCTGATTGATTGGCTGGCAAATCGCTGATAGTCGGCGTCATGATATCATGCTTTTTTTTTTTTTTTTTTTTTGGTTTTGTTAAGCTGAAACCAACCTTATAACCCTGACTTTTTAAACCGGTTTCGTTACACAGTCCCCTGGTCTTAATCTCATCTTTACATTATGCATGAAACACAAACTAGATGCTTCTACTATCCTTTTTGTAGCAATATTAAGTAGAATCATTAAGGTACTGTCACTTAAGAATGACCCATTTTAAACACGGTACATGTGTAATTTACTTGTAGCATGGGGGTGAAAATGTCTGCAAATGCTGGTGGAACAAGTAACTGATGGGATGAACAGTGTTTACAGTGTGTCAGTGATCCCCTTTATTGAGCAACTATGTTACATCGCTGAATCTGATCCTAACAAAGCTGTTTCTCTTACCTTAAATTGGTATTTAAAGTTCAGTAGTCAAACCAGATATTTGTCTGCGTGGCTCCCACACCTCCATCGTTCCATTTGCCATTCTGTATGTTTGTGGTGTAGCCTGATTTGAACTATTCAGCTGAGCTGAAGCCTCTCGGCTGGAAGGATGGGGAGAGCTGGAGCTGACACCGAAACCCGAGAAATGCCTGCGATTCGCAAACAGGCACCTATGAGCCTCCTGTCTGGAGTTTGAAGGATTTCCATGGATCCACATGTTTTGAACACTGGTTCCGAGTCCTGCTGGAGACTGTGATCCCCGACCGGTTCGGATCGGCTCCACATTCAGGGTGAGACATGTTTTCCCCGCTGCACATGGCGGCAGATTTGTGTGAGATTCAGAACGGCTACAAATCTTCCTCGTGCAGTAAAAAGGGAAGCTATTTCTAAGCACATAAGGTCAGGTAAATTACCCGCTCAGTTCTCTGAATGGTTAAGTCACCACATGCGAAAATGACTTCCTATGCTGTCACAGGCCTGTTACTGTTAAGAGGTATATCAAAAAAAATAAATAAAACGGGAAAAACTCCACGGATCCTGGAAGAGCGACTGATGCATTTCTGTCACTGGACACATCAGATCCCTCCTACATGCCACAATGTGTTGCAATCTCATATTAAATGTGGGGGGAAAAAAAAGAACAATGGAAATGTTCAAACGTCACTCTGTTAATGTTTCGGTTTAGTGTGGGAAGCGTTTCCAAGATTCTGATGCTGAAGTAAAACACCAGCAAAACGGCACCTTCAATAATTATTTTATTTCCAACCACCTTTTCTTCATGCTATAATATTCAAAGTGCTCTGACACACTGGGGATGGAATTCCCCATTGAATTTCCCCTTCTGGCTTGGAGAATAACAGCGTTGCAGAGCGAGACCACGTCTAACGTCTGCGCAAACAACTGGATACGAATCCGCTGCTTCACACGTCTGGCTCATGTGACAATATTTGTGACTTGGCTTTGCTTCATTTCTACGCTGCACCGGGTTTTAAAAGCTGAACACAAAGTGCAGAAAAAAAATAAATTACAAAAAAAAAAAAAAAAATACACAAAACTAACAAAATACACAGAGGAACAAACTCGGAACGTATCTTCTTTAGTTGTGGTAGGGGCAATGACTGATTTCCAAGGAGATGACGTAAAAAAAAAATAAAACATAAACCACAGAATCATTTGCTTTATTGCTCTCGGTCCATTAACGCTCCAATGAGCCGGGGTGGGTTTGGCCCCATGCACAGCGCCACCCTGTGGAGGTCACATGTCATTGGAGGGTGTGCCCTTGCTCCTGCGGCCGGGCAGCGGGAAGGAGGATTTGCTCGGGGGCTGGGTGAGGCGGCTGGTGAGCACAGTGAACGGCTCGATGAGCGACTCCCGCTCCGTCACGCTCACTTCCCACAGCCGGAGCTTCTCGCCACGGGCCCACTGCTGCGCCGCCTCTGGCTCCACCTGCCGCCGTTCGTGCAGGTCCGTTTTGTTCCCCAGAACGATCACCATCACCTGCATGGTCCCGGGGAATGGGGGGGAAGACAGATTGGTTGGACGATCGTTCCGCTTTAATTCAGCAAATTCACAAAGCGGTTTCTACATCACTGTTTCTGCACTTGCGCACAAGTTCTCTGAGCCCATGAGCCGTAGCTAAAATATGGACCTACGCTACACTGTGAATCATCATTTTTTTTGCTGCCCAGGGTGCAGAAAAGGCACTGAAAGGGATTCTGAGCTCGGGGAGGTATGTGTAATTCACACGCCAAATTTCATCAAAATTAAAAATAATGATGCAAAGTCCATTTGTTGAATTCAGATTGAATGACCCATTCGTGTTGGTTTCTTACTGCTTCCTGGGTCACATTCCAACGTGAAATCCCTGCCCCCCTCCCCATTTCATTTGACAGAGGCCATAGACCATGACAATTACTCATTAACCACACATCTAACCATTTTCCAACTGCTTATACAGTACGGGGATATGGGGGAGCCTGGAGTCCATCGCAAGAAGCAGAGGAGCCTCAACGGCGCTATCACTGCATCTCCATGCCACCGTCGTCCATGAAGCTTCCATAGCGGTGTTTCAACCCAGTTCTCAGAGACTCTCAGGCAGCCCACATTTCTGCTGCCTCCCAGGTCTGAACACACCGGTTCCAGGTACCTGGTCTTCTTGGATGTTTGGTGGAAGTGTGCTGGACCCCGAGTGGATCAAAGATATGGGTTATCTAACGGTCCTCGAGGACTGGGTTGAGAAACGCTGTCGTACGACGATCCAGAAGGTCGACTTCACCACAACCTTCCATTCTGCCTCTTACAGAATCTGCGTCCCCATTGAAAAGGCATGACTTTTACATCACGGCTTACTGAAAATGACACCTTCACCTGAGATGTTTGCCATACCTCCCGTTTGTCCCTCGATTTGTCTATTTCTTTCTTCAGTACATCCACTTTCTTGAATGACTCCAAGCTGTCCACACTGTAGACCAGCACAAAGCCATCGGCTACAGAGTAGTAATGCTTGGGGAGCTCCAAGCCATCGTGGAGCCCCCTGGTGTCATAAAGTCGCAACTGCTCCTTTACACCACGGTCAGTCTCAACAGAAGCAACGTAGACATCCTCCAAGGTCTTCCGGGATTCAGAGCCTGTTACAAACAGGATACATTTTTATTAGTCAGTATACCTCTCAATAAAATTAAATTTACAAATAAAATGCAATCACTTTCCACTATTTGCTTGAAGTAAATATACATTAAATATATATGAAATTTCCCCAATCAAATATTTTCTTTCATTTATTCATTTCCCAGAACATTTCATCTAACTCAAGGGCACAGTGACCAAGGTCTCAGTGTACGGGTGTCACTGTGTTTTCAACACTGGGAGGAAGAGTGATAGATCCATGACAGAAAATTGTCAGAAAAACGGTACCAATTTGTACCTTTGAAGTCACTGGAGCTGTACTGTAGCTGTATGTAAATGTACCTTTTAGTCTAATTTATGGTATAGAAATTGACTCTGAGGAACATTTTTTGTACGATTGGGGGCATGTTAATGTTGTTTGTACCTTGGGGAACGAAACTGTACCAGAACGATACCCTTATTTCTGACAGTAAGTGATGGAATGAAATCTGTCCATTGACATTTTCTTGTGTGGCCTCATATACTGTACCTATATACAGGCTCCCAACAGTTTCAGTATTGAGGAACACCTATGGTTGATTGCGGCAATTCCTCAACTAAGCGATAGACCTCACTGGCAATGATATATACTGGATACACCTCAAACCTGATGCATTGTGTCATCACAGCAAACAAGGCAAGATTTAGTGACTAAATTCAGTTTATGGAGCAGGTTTGGCGAGAGAGGCTCACTCTGCAAATTCTAGGATGTCATGAGGGAGAGTCTGAAAAGTGACCAGTGCAAGAAAAGCAGATAGAGACACCAAACGACAGCAGCAAGCAGCAAGACACTCCCGGAAAAACCAGATGGTTGTGGGTGGTATGAGTCCTGCCAGAACCTGATAGCAAAAAAAACAGATGGAAGTAAACATCTGGATCTTGAGGCTGGGATGGAGCCATTGAGCACTACTACACAACCCCTAACTCTTGGTCACACGCATCGGTGAGCCTTGGTCCAGAAGCCAAGACCATCTGTGAAGGAGCTGCTTTCATTCATTTTAACACTTCTTATGTATATTAACAAGTCATTTTTGACAAGCAAGGAATGCCGTCAAATAACGCATGCTTCACGTCAGTGACGAGTTATTTAAATTACTCTATATACTAATATTTGGTTCAATTTGCAGTGAAACAAACAGCTTTTAAAGCAGAATTTACCTTAAAAAAAGCGCTCAACCTCACCCCCCCCCCTTTTTTTATCGCGGAGCAGTAATTAACAATGCATTTAATGAAAGCGCAATGCCGACAGCTGTTTTTCTTCTGTGCTTATTCAGCCCGTATAATGGTGTATATTTATAATACATATTCATTAACATTAGACACTGCTTGCATTTCAATTAGCCTACCTTTAATATTTTTACTTAACAGAAACCTCCACGTCTCAACGTTATCGTTATCTAAATAGGCATAACTTGTGTATGTTGCAGCTTAGTTATACAGTTTGTTGAATTCATTTTTTTCGGGACATTATACGCTATACATAAGAATGAACGCTACAGCAAGATTTTAAGAAACTGCTTTACATAATTAATACCTGTAGGCACGAAGATTAAGGATGGATAAAAGCTAAAATAATTAAACGAAACTGAGAATGTTGCAACTGAATGTCAACAGTGCATGTTTCAGGAAAAACCAGATGTGTAATAGTTTCGAGGGTGTTTTCAGGCAATATAATCGGTAGGTATTATATACTGGTACAACCACCAACTAAAAATACTAACAATCATAACAATAACACTAATAATTAACATTAATTAATAAAAAAAATTATTATATCATTATATTCTTCACAAATGCGACAATAGTATCCCTGAAAGCAGCCAGAGTTGACCATCATCAAACAAACTCACCATCACAAACTCACCCACTGCGTGATTCCCGTAAAGCAGCTGCTCTAGAATCGCCGTCTTTCCCACTGACGCCAAGCCGCAAACCACAACTTTGCAGCCCTTACCCATGGCGCTGTGGCGACCTTGCATTGTCAAAAGAATGAGAGAAAGGAGATCAATCGATCCGGCGCAATAGCAGAGGATGAACATGCCAGACGGAAACAGCTGTCACATAGTTATTACATCGCTAACAATGTCGTGCGGAACATATTCAATAAGACGAATTAATAACCTCGGACTTTCTTATTGCGTGTCCCAAAAGCTGAACAGAAATAAAAGCTTTACCTCGTAATACAAACAGCTATCTAGCTATTTGTGAAAGGCGGGTAATGGGACCTGGATATTTCGATGGCACTAACTGGCTAGCTGCGGAGTCCAATATCAATTTAATGCACATGCTTCATTGCCTATGCAGTGACGTTTTCAGACCAGGAAGCTAAAAAGCGAACTAAATGTGTATATGCATGCGTGTATTGAGCAATATTTTGCAACAATGAGACGTGATCATTCCTTTGGATGCAGATATGCATTTATAATTCCTACAGACTATTTGGCGTTGTTTTTATTTGACGTAGGGAAAATCCTATTCTGAAACTGCAGCTCACAACCTTGTCTGTCTTACTGGATAATAAAAACCGTTTATCCCCTATACTGAGTACCAAAATGAACATATACATCACGCTTATTTTAAAAAGAACGTTAATATTTTAAAATAAACGTTAGTAATTAAAAACGCTATTAGTAAATCTAAATGGCCTAATGTGCGACTCCATTTCCCAGCATCCTCCTCGATGTAGGAAATGGCTTCATCACGTTTTAATAAAGCATGATGGGTAAAAAAAAATCTCCCTTTCCGGTTGGTCCGCTGTCACGAAAGTAAGTAACCCTGATAATTCGGCTTTAGAATCAATCTAATATCACTTATTAAACCAAGCCATCGCATCCCGCTATTTAGAATTTAAGAAATTAAATGTTGTAACGCGCGGGAAGAACCTTTATTTTGTTGAAGTCCGATATCGAAAAGTATCATTTTGACTACTGTTTTTATGGATGTGCATGGGCCGCGGTTTGCAGTTATTTTATGTCCTGTAACGTTGAATTGTAATTGGAGAGAGAAATATATGCATAAACTTACAAGCGTGCGGTTAATGGCTTAAGTTAAACTATGTTGGTGTTGTCTGGTTAAGCGAAGTTGTCGGCTAATTTGCCCTCGTGGCCTACAGTATTACTATAAAGGGAGATGTGATTTTCCGAGGCGCGGGTAAAATGTGGAGAATTGCAGTTTAAACTACTGATCCATAACAGCCTTTCATGTTGTTTGGTTGTTCCCGGTACCGATGTGTTACACAGGGTTACGTACTGAGAGATACTACTTTTGTCGCTGTCATGTACAGAGTGGCTTTGCAGTGTGTCACACGGCATCTGCCGTTTCTTATAGCTGAGGCAAAATGGGAGCGTACAAGTATATGCAGGAGCTATGGAGGAAAAAGCAGTCCGACGTGATGCGGTTCCTGCTCCGCGTCCGGTGCTGGCAGTACCGCCAGCTGTCCTCGCTGCATCGGACTCCTAGACCTACCAGACCCGACAAGGCGCGCCGACTCGGGTACAAGGCCAAGCAAGGTGGGTAACCCGCGCTCCAGAGCAGTTCATCTGTTTTTAATGGAATACATGGTAAGCATTAATGTACACCAGGGCTATTCAAATCATTGTCCTTCAAATTAGTCCTGCTCATTATACTTACAATTAAATATGATTATTTTCCAGCCTTTTTCTGTGAACCAGGTGTGAAGACTCTGGCCAATCAATCAGGAGTTATTAAACTACCCGAGAGACCTGAAAAGGCCTGGATTTGAAACTGAGGTCCAGATATGAAGAGCCCCGATATAAAAGTACCTGTTTTAAGAAACCATGGAAACGTTTGTCCAAATGTTGGCCAATGTATGCAATTGGCTGTCAGCTATTCTCCCAATGATACCATATCATTCGAGACCAGGGCTCTTCAAATGTGGACCTTGATTCCAAATCCAGACCTTGTTTTCAGTTCTCCCAGGTAGTTGAGATTAATAGTTACTGATTCTGATTGGTCAGAGGCTTCACACCTGGCTCACAGGTAAAGGAAGGCTGGAAAATCAGCAGGGCTCGGCCCTTGAGGACTGTGATTTGAATAGCCCTGACAGACCATGAGCTGATATCTCTCATTGGGTTTGAAAAAGAACTGCTAGACCACTTAACATTGTGGCAAGGCTACCTCTGTGTCCTGGTTGTCTTCTGTCATTTTTATGTTCACTTTAAAACCTGCAGCCATGTATGTTCAGTTGAATGCGCAGTGTGTCCAGAAGGCCTTAATATTTAACCCTAACAACTGTGTCGGTTAAGCTGAAACGTGGCAACAAACGGGCCAATTTGTAATGCGGTTATGTTGACGGTTCCACACCAGGTAAGCCTCTGATTACCCAGAATTCTCCTGATCGCCAACTTCTGTCTTTGCCCTTTGACAGGCTATGTCATCTACCGTGTGCGCGTGCGCCGTGGGGGCCGCAAACGCCCCGTGCCCAAGGGCGCCACCTACGGCAAGCCCGTGCACCATGGCGTCAACCAGCTCAAGTTCGCCCGCAGCCTCCAGTCCGTCGCAGAGGTCAGTGTTCCATCCCAAGTCCATCACTGGATCAGCACCTCCAAAAGGACGGGTCCTTCGTGTTTGGCTGAAATCAGTGAGGGCAGGAAATCATGGCCCTTATGAGACAGTCGTGATGGGAGAGATGAGGTTTTAGCCAAAATGTGGGCTAAGCTCAACCACTCACCTTGTCCTGTAGGGTGAACCAGGCAGTAGTAAGTGTCTTGTGCTCCCAGCCACACTGACTATGCTCCTGAATCACTGTTCAGTTATCGATCCCAACTTTGGGCGAACTTTGGGGGGGGGGGCATGGCCAAGATAGTCTCAGCTGAATATCGCTGATTTGAATCAGTGTTTTCTGCTTAAAATTGTATATGTTTATGGTTTTTAATCATGGTTGAAATAGGTTTTCAGGGTAGTGATGGCATAGTTCCTAGTTCTTTGTGGCAGTGACTAGCAGGCCTTCTGTATGTGATTATATAAAGTGCTTATTGGACAGGTAATCTGACCTCCGCGTTTGATTGGTTAGGAGCGTGCCGGTCGTCACTGTGGCGCCCTGCGGGTCCTGAACTCCTACTGGGTGGGAGAAGATTCCACATACAAGTTCTTTGAGGTCATCCTCATCGACCCCTTCCACAAGGCTGTCAGACGCAACCCCGACACCCAGTGGATCACAAAGCCAGTGCACAAGCACAGAGAGATGCGCGGCCTGACGTCCGCGGGCAAGAAGAGCCGTGGCCTGGGCAAGGGCCACAAGTTCCATCTGACCATCGGAGGGTCGCGCAGGGCGGCCTGGAAGCGCCGCAACACCCTGCAGCTACACCGCTACCGCTAAGGGGTGTCTGCATGTCCACAGCTTTCAGTCCAATAAAATCTTTGTTCTCCCTGGTACTTTGCCTTCCCTGCTTCTGTTTCCCTCCCTGGATCAATAATACCCCGAAATACCAGCAACTCGCCGCCGCTAATGTGAAAATGGAAGACCCAGATTAGCATGGTTCCGGCTTGCTTCGGTTTTCCACTGTGGAAAATGTAAAACCAGATTAGCATGGCTCCGGCTTGCTTCGGTTTTCCACTGTGGAAAGGCCTGTTTGTTAAAGGTGTTACCGGGTTTTGAGAGCGACAGTGACATAAATTATATAAAGACGCTTATATAATAATTGATACTTTATTAATCCCTGTGGGGAAATTATCCTTATGCCTCTCAACTCTCTGTAGAGTAAGTTGTCCACAAGGGGCTGCTACCCATAGCAGCACCCAGGGAGCTGGGGACTAAAGGCCTTGCTCAAGGATCCGCAGACATGCTGAGGCGGGGTTTGAGCTAGTGACCTTCTGATTGCAGGCACACAGGCTTAGCCCACTGAGCCACACACTGCTTCCTTTACTGTTTGTGAGAATCGCTGTTATGTTGGCATGAAACACTAGTCGAATTGGCATTTTCTCATGTAAATTTGCTTTATGAATTCAGTCCATTCAGCTGGTCTATTGGACTTTAAGTAGATGGACATTTCCAACCAAATTACTGGGAATGCAACAATATTGTGATGTGTGACACTACCAATAATATATATATATATATATATAATATACATGTTTTTCCTTTGGATAATCCATGAGTATTGATTCTGATCACTGGTATCTGATGTTAGGTTACATCTCTAGGTGTGTGGAGTTTAAGTCAAAGCAGGTGATGCTAAGATAATACAATTCCCTGGTAAGACCCCACCTACTATATTATGTACAGGTTTGGTCACCGTATCTTAAAAAGGACATTGATACCTTACAAGGGGTTCAGTGTAGGGCTACAAGAATGATTTATGGTCTTACAGGAATGTCTTATGAGGAGAGGTTAGCTGAGCTGAATCTGTTCAGCCTTGACCAAAGGAGGCTAAGGGGGGACATGATACAAGTATATAAGATTCTAACGGGTCTGGATGCTCCTCAACCAAATAGAAGAACTCATGGCCACAGGTGGAAATTAGTGGGAGGACATTGTGAACTGGATTTGAGAAAACGCTTCTTTACACAGCGTGTAGTTAGAGTATGGAATAGTCTTTCTGTACCATAAGCTAAAACCTTGAGTTCCTTTGAATCAGAGCTAGATATGATTTTAACAACTGAGCTATTAGATGATTTATGCCCAGACGAGCATGATGGGTCGAATGGGCTCTTCTCCTCCGTAAGTTTCTTATGTTCTTATTTTGAAAAATTAGATGGCAGTGAGACAGCCAGCTCAGTTGGGTCATGCTCTCAGTCCTGCTGCTAAGCAGGGTTATGTTGGCTTGCATAATTTACCATGGTAAACAGTTAGCGGAGCAGCTCAGTTCTTGTTGGCAGTGTTTGGTACTGGGAAGGATCCAGATGTGTAAAATCATGGAATTCCTTTGGTTTCACCAGAACTGGTCCAACGTTTCCGCTCCAATAGATCCCGCTCCTTAGGTAATAGGAACACTATGTACCTACAAGGGTAATGAGGTCATCTATTCGGTGCCAAAATTTCAGGCTATAGTAGTGGATGCATCATTGCAGCAGGAAATGCATTTGGTGGTTTGCTGCAAAGTACAGGCGTGTGTTCCAGCAGCAGGGGCCACCATTAAGGAAAGGCCAGCTTGTGGTGGCTGCCCTTCCATTGCAGCTGCTGTGTGTGAATTAGCGGGGGAGTGGAGTGTCATCCTTACCGAGAGGTGACCTGATGCACAGAGAACACAAAGCACATTTAGTGCTCCTGGGTCCACATTCAATCAATGTCACAGAGTTAGGGCCTCTTTTCCAGGTAAGCCAAGGGTGCAGATGCATTATTATGCAGGTAAGGAGGTTCTGTGAAATGCCATGACACACTGCAGAACTTTCACAGATTCTGGACAGAAATGTTTTTGTGTCTTTTTATCATTCATGAAAAACCACCTGTGCTGACTTTGCCCTGTGGAGGAATAAGTAATTTGTTCTCGAATTTGACATTCACTTTAACCAAAATAAAGGTAAATTTCTGTAACATAGTACTGTTAATTTCCGCTTGTTTTTTTGTGTGTGTGTGTGCTGCCAGAAATGATTAAACAAGCAGATTTTAATTGCGTGTACAAAAGCCATTTACAAAAAAAAGAGCCAAGTTACTTAGTTATATTTAAGCAATGTTAATATATGAGCAGTTTTTCATTCTGGCAGCAATCACCTCATTGTCCATGACTTTATTCCCAATATGCCACCGAGTTAAGCACCTTCTTTATGCCACATTCTAATGTTCTTATATTTTAACAGGGCTGGATGCTGTTCAGCCAAATGACTATTTCAATATTAGTTTAAATACTAGAACTCAATATTTTAGTATGGAATAGTTTTCCTGTTAGTGTAGTACAAGCTAAAACCTTGAGTATCTTTACATCAGAGCTACATAAGATTTTAACAACTAGTTCTCCCCAAACGAGCTTGATGGGCCGTATGGTCTCCTCTCGTTTGTAAATTTCTTCTTATGTTCTGCAACACTGTATTTAAAATTAGACCTGAACCATTTTTAGAAAATGGTCTCACTTTTTTTTCTTAATATGAACCAGAAAGGTACTTGCTGACCATTCCCCAGTAAAACGGGTCAGCGATCTGACTTACAATGCATTCCACTGTATATTTGGGCCAACTTGCTGTGTGACCCACCTTTGAAAGTGAGACAGCAGAGTAAGTCCTTCCCGTCGCTGGATCAAAGAGAGCGCGCCGCCCTGTGAGCGCGCTCTTCGCAGCTTCGACGCGGCGCGGATTTAGTTAGATTACAATCCGGTTCAAGACTCCGAGGTTTTTATTGCTGAGTGAGCAGAGGAAGCCTGCAGCAGCAAACATAACAGGCTTTATTCACAACTGAAAAAAAATTTATTTTGTGCAAAGGTATTTGTCAAATCATAGTAGTTAAAGCAGCCTAGTGGGTAGTAAAGCGGTAAGGTCTTGCCTGGCACAGACCTCGCCTTAAAGCCACTTGAGCAACATAAGGCGACAACCAGAATTTCTCCAATAAAATATCAAGCTCTGTACAAAGGTGAAAATTGCAATTTGCTTTAGATAAAGTTTAAGTACTATAATAACTAGACGACAAAGGTACCTCTTGCCAAATACCTTCACGGATAAAGGACATTTCTCGACGCTTTCACATTCATAATGGGAATGCGTTGTATATTTTCTGTCAAATTACAGCACGCAAATTGTCAGGCTGTCATTGTTAGTGATTCACCGTGGATGCTGAAGGAACCCTCAGGTTGACGGTGTTACTGATCGCACTGGCCATGCCGTGATGCTTGACATGAAAAGGGTGACGCGTCTTCCATTCCTTTGTCCTGCACGGGTCATTCGGGGGTTTCTGTGGATCAAGGCTATAGGGAGACCGTATTCTCAGGGGCCTAAAGCACAGCTGCTCTCCGGGCTTGCTATAAATTACTAACTTTGTGAAAACTGAAGAATGTTTGAATCAGGGATTTCATTTTCTTTGAATGAAAAAAAAACCCTGCAGATACTTCAGGCGCTCCAGAGATAGTTCCGCAAACCATTGCAGAATTGACATTGTTTCATGTGTAGATTCCCGACATTCAAAACCCCGTGATAACAGCTATAACAAGCTCTGTACAACATGCTTGCAAATGACGTACAGTCTGTTCCCTGGGTTTTTATTCGTCGGGTGGGTCAAATTCAGACGCATTTGCTGGATAACATTATTCTTTACAGCTGCCTTTTTTTACATTATCCAGGGCTGAACAGATGTCTTGTCCCCTCTAGCGACTTCCCTGACGTATCTTAATATAACCACGTGAGTTATACTGCAGCAGCATTTCACCTGGCCCAGAACTTTGTGTTGTATACAGGCTGTTCCGCTGACAGCACCTGTGCACATACCACTGAAAGGAGCCCCTTTAAAAACTTCACACGATTTAAAAATTTCTATATGCATTTTGCACTCGTCAAAATGAATTACCATCAGTATTTGTAATTTGCCCGCTGATACTTTGGGACATGGATACAGGGAAGCCATTTTGACAAAGGCCAGACACGGGGACCCTGATCCTGTGGTGCAGCCATTATGGATTTTTTTGTCTAATGGGAAAACATACAAGTCACCATCACCTGAATTAAATCTGAGAACAGAAAGGATTTCAGTCAGAATCAAAGAGGAACCTAATTAAAAAATAAGGACAAAAAAAAACCAAGAGCATCTTTATATTTATAGTATATATATATTTACAATTTCTAATTCAGCAAGAAGCTGGGTGTGGAGGTTCAGGAATGAACCAAACGTCTGAGGGCTTGTGCCAAGTAGCATACCCCGGGGTTATGATGGACCATCACCTCAACGCTGCTGGCTTTGTTGTTGGCGACTGAACGTCCTGTATTGTACACAAAATTGTTCATTCAGGTCTAAAGACTAATACCCCATGCAGAAATGCCAAAACAAAAACGCCATGATTGGTTCAATTTCCAAACCTGCTACGTGACATCTGGACGAAGCGTGAATGTTGTGCGGCATCCATATTTAGATTGACACCAAGCCCCAGCCAACAAGCACCCAGCTTCTCCTCAGCACACTTATTGACGGTGATTTATAGACACCAAGCCCTCTGTAGGTCAGAAGTCAGGCACCTCCTATTCCACAAAAGGGCACTAAGTGACCACTATATTTTAAGTGTCCCAATAGGTTTTCTAATACAACTGTCCATCTGTCGTCCAGCCACAGATCCAGGACAGGTTCAGGGGGGGAGGTGGAGGGGGGCGCAGGGGGCTGGGGTACACCCTAAATGGGATGTCACTCTAAATGCAACATAACCA
>JABFEA020000050.1:1466427-1490708 GCA_019775915.2 Cyphomyrus plagiostoma | reverse complement strand
CCCCCTCCCTCTCCATGGCCTACTTGTGTACCTGGAGTCACGTGAAGCCTGATGAAACCTCTTCTCCCCGACAGGGGTTCTTCCGCAGGAGCATTCAGCAGAACATCCAGTACAAGAAGTGCCTTAAGAGCGAAAGCTGCCCCATCATGCGGATCAACCGGAACCGGTGCCAGCAGTGCCGCTTCAAAAAGTGTCTGCTGGTCGGCATGTCGCGCGACGGTGGGCGGCTCCCTCTTTCACGCCTCTATCGCTTCCCTCTTTCTCCGCCATCATCTCTTCTTTCGCGTAATCGATGTTTGATTTGTTTGATGGTGCCAGTGTTTGTACTTCATCTTACCCCTGGGAAATCGTAAAGTTTATGCGCCCTGCCTATTTATCAATAAAAAATGGACACAGCAGAGCCAAGCAGCGCCATTAAACAGTTTTTTTTCCCCTTACTCTCTCCACCTCAGCCGTCCGCTTCGGCCGCATACCCAAGCGAGAGAAGCAGCGGATGCTGCTGGAGATGCAGAGTGCCATGAACAACATGATGAACAGCAACCCGATGCACGGCCATCTCCATGGAAACCAGACCCCGCCCATTGGGAGCCAGGCCCCGCCCCTTGGGAGCCAGGCCCCGCCCTGTCCCGAAATGACCCCAGAGGACCCCAGCCCCTCTCCTTCCTCCTGCTCGCCTGTGTCTTCACCGCGCTGCAGTCCACAAGAGCCTGGCCCGGAGCCTGAGCCCCAGGTCATCATGGATACCTCTCTCAGCTCTGCCTCGGACAGCGGCGAGGAGGAGGTCATCGGCTCGGTGACGAGGGCGCATCAGGAGACCTTCATGTACAACCAGGATCGGTCCAGCCCGCCTGCGCAGTCCGCGCCCGCTCTGTCTTTCGCCAAGCCGGCGGTGTCCGGTGGCGACGGAGGTGGAACAGAGGGGAAGCCGGAAGCTCGGAGCCTCCATGCCAACCACACCAGCATCTTTGGCAGCTACCTGCCTCATGGCACCCAGAGGTCCAACGGGGGCTACGCCTTGCTCAACTACTGCCCAGTAGGGCAGCCCAGCAGCCCCCCCGTGGGTCACTGTCCAGCCTACGCCCACGGCCCATCCAACAGAGCAGAAAATGCCAACGAGACCATGTCTGACGGCTTCAGTGGGCCCGTGTGGAATAGAGGAAACAGGATGCACTTGGTAAGAATCACTGGTCACATGGTGGGAGTGGGCGGGCTTTTCCGATTCGCATTTATGACGTGGCCGTGGTCTTCCTTCCAACAATCACTCTGATTGGCTCCCCGCCGCGTCACTCTCTCCCCAAGGTGTGCCCCATGAGCATGTCGCCCTACGTTGACCCGAGGAAGTCTGGCCACAGCATTTGGTTGGAGTTCTCCATGAGCTTCACGCCAGCCGTGAGGGAGGTGGTGGAGTTTGCGAAGCGGATTCCCGGCTTCCGCGATCTGTCCCAGCCCGACCAGGTCAGCCTGCTGAAGGCCGGCACCTTCGAGGTGGGTTCGCCATTAGCGGCTTGGACGACATTAACAGCTTGACGTGCACGATACCGTCCCGCCTCTGCTCTGTACCTCATTCCTCAGCCTGGCGTTGCTGCCGTCCTCACAGGTGTTAGTGGTCCGCTTCGCGTCGCTCTTCGACGCCAAACAACGCACCGTGACGTTCTTGAGCGGCAAGAAGTACAGCGTGGAATCGCTGCGCACTATGGGAGCCGGAGACCTGCTCAACTCCATGTTTGACTTCAGCCAGAAGCTGATGGCCTTGAACCTGACCGAGGAGGAGATGAGCCTCTTCACTGCTGTTGTCCTGGTGTCTGCCGGTGAGTCCCCCCGGTCATTACCGCCCTCTGTGGTTGTTTGTCATTGGCTGTTTTGCTCTGCGGTGATGACAGACTCTCTCTGCTGTGTGTCTCCCACAGACCGCTCGGGCATCGAGAACGTGAACTCTGTGGAGGCTTTGCAGGAGACCCTGATTCGGGCTCTGAGGAGCCTGGTCCTGAAGAACCACCCCAACGAGGCAGCGACCTTCACCAAGCTTCTGCTGAAGCTGCCCGACCTCCGCTCCCTCAACAACATGCACTCCGAGCAACTCCTGGCCTTCAAGGTCCACCCCTGAGGTCACGGGCCACACGCTTCCCGTCTCCCCCCTTCCCACTCCTGAAAACCTTCTTTTTAATTGCACAGACTTTGTGCTCTTTCCTTCACAAGTCGGGATTGTGGGCATAAAGGACCACGGGGCGGGGAAACGTAAATCATTGTACTGTAAGGCTCTACACGCCTGTGTTTGTAGAACAAGCACATGCACACACACACACATACATTCACACGCTGCGTCTGTGTGTGCGTGGGTGCGGGCGTTTTGGAAGCACCTTTTATATTGTTGACACATAGTATTATTGCATCGTTAGTGCAATATATGACCCGTTCTGTCTTTTGTCGTTACTGTTGTCATGGGGTCTGTTTTTTTTTTTTTTATTTTTTTTTTTAATAGGACTGTTATTTCTGTTTGGCGTATCGCAAAGGACCCGCATTTGGCCGAAGGCAGTGGGTATTTAGTGACGCGGCTGCTGCATGATAAGGAACCTCTGTCTGATGCTGAGGTCTCAGTCCTCTCTGAGTCCGTGCTCAGTAAAAAAAAAAAAGGGGTGATCCCGACCATGTTTAGAATGTGGAATTGCTGCTAATGCATGGCTGTTTGTGATTGGTCGGTGTCGGCGCCTCCTTGGTTGCTGGGGGAGGAGTCGGTCCTTTTTGATGTTTAATCACTTAATTTTAATTTTTAATCCTCCTCCTTCTCCCTCAAACTCTATATTTCAGTTGTAGCTAATGGTGCAGTTGTGTGCGTATGATAACTCTATAATTGTAATGTGGGATATTTTGAAAGCAGTGAAAAAAAAAAACGTTCGCATTGTTATTGAGCGACTCTGGTGAATCGGCATCTGCCCAGTCGGGACTGAGCCGTCCCCTTGCCGCATTAACGCCGCCTGCCACCAAATATGGCGGCGATTTCTGAAATCGCTGGACTGCTTCCAAGTTTGACTGTATAAAACAATTCTACACAAAGCCTAACGTAGCTTAATTTCTCGCATTCCCCTTTGCTTGGGGGCGCTAAAACGATATGGGAACATGCCAGAGAGCAGAATGGGATGGATGTGTATGACTGCCCCCTTGTGGTCATCACAAGAATGGTGGTATCATTTTCACTACACCGAATGTAAAGATAACGCTTTTACAATCTGCCAATGTGACCAACAGCACAGCAAACAAAGGATGAAGGGACAAATCAAAAGGGGTCAGGGGAGGAGGATGAGGAGCAGGAGTACAAATGCTGCATAGCAGTTTCAAAGACCAGCCCTGATATGGAGTGTAGTGACAGCCCCGCTTACCAGTCACCCAGCTGATATGTCTATCTTTAAACCTACTGTAACATAATCATCGTCTGAATCGTTCGGACGATACAAAGCAAGCGATTGCATGGAAGTGAACGAGCGGAAGGAAGCGGTGGGTGGATGGCGGGGAGTCGGGGCGTAGTTGACGGACCAGCATGTGTTCTGTTCTTCTCACCTCTCCCCAGCAGAGGGAGCACTTCGCGCTGTGCCGTTATTTTTCTGTTCATGTAATATGTAAATTGCTAAACTGTGGTCTTAGTTTTTTTGTGAAAGCATATACTTAGATTTATATAGATATATATATATATAAATATATAAATATATGCATATTAATAAACATATATACTGAAACAAATGTGTATTATGTACTCACATTTTAAAGAGTAAAATTCTGTTATACATCTAATATGCTCACATTTAATACACTCGCATGGTTGAACATGTGCCACCTTTGGATAATTTAATTTATTACAGCCGAAACCCAGACAGAGCGGATCAAAACACGGCCATTTGCAGGGCAAACTAGCGTTTCCCCATCTGACTAAATTAAATGAATGAGTCATGACACAGCACAGACTGTTCTATGTTGCACCGTCTAACGGTGAAATAACACAACAAAAAATGCTTGCGAATTGGATCTTCACCGCCTTAATGCGCAGCCAGCGGGAGAGCTATTTTACAAGCGCTGTTCTATGTTACTTCACAAGCACCGTTTGTTCTCACCAAGTTAAAAACTGGCTTTAAAACACTTTTTTTCCCCCTCCTCCCAGCCATCCGTATAAAAGTGAATATTTTCCGGAGACGGCTGCCTGTTCTAAGGTTTGTAAGGCACACTTCGGGGGGTTGCATTTTACTTTTATTACCTTCTATATTTAATATTAATTTTAAGGGCTTGAACAGCTTAAAATTTACACAGACGATTTGTACGAGAAGTACCAGTGTTAATTTAAGTGCGGTTTAGACATACCATTAAAAAGACTGAAACATTTAACATCAAACTGGCAACACTATGACGCGTCAGCATATTTAGGTTTGATGGCAGTAACCGTTTAAGGTTTGGCAGAATGACTAGTCTTTCTTTCTCACCAGCAGAGGGCAGCGTACGTCTGCCCTGAGTTCAGTTTAAAAAGAATTTTTAGAAGGGGGGGGGGGATAACATTCACAATTTCCTTGCAGAACAGAAGACCAATTTACACTGAGCTGCTGAACTGTTCTTGAAGCCAAAAATCCATTTTCACTGGTTCCTACCCAAGTTTGCTTACACATGTATTCAGTAAAAAGCAAGCCTAAAGGCTTGTGGACACACTGTGCATTTCCTCCTTGCATTCCATATACATTTTAAACATCTAATTTTACTGTCTCCTACTATCTGCTGATATGCTGGTTATAACTTGTGTTTGTGGCAAATTGACATATGTAATTAACAGAAGCAAAATTAAAACATTAAAATGGTTAAATTCCTTTGATTATGGAGTAAAATGTACTGTACTCAATTAATACATCTAGTGGAGAAAATGCCTTACACGGTGTTAAGCTGCATGGTCTTTAAGTCTGTAGAAAAAAAGGTCATTTTTCAAAGTGAGTCGCGCATCCCTTCAGATGCACACGGGTCCCGTCAGCCACAGTGGTGTCTGAATGGAGATCTTGATGTCTCAGGACACGCTGCTGGTTTGGGCTCCCTGCTCAGGGATCCACAAAACATCTCAATCAAAACCCGAAACCTTCCGCTTCTTAACACCACACTCCCTGCTTCCTGTGTTTCCTTAATTCATTTCTTTTTTTTTGCACGTCCTCTCTCCTGATACTGAGGAATTTAACCCTCTCCTGGTGAGTGCCGGAGGGAACCTGTTGGGGGCGACACAGAGCAAAAGGAAGCAGCGCAATATATTTGTGGGAGCCGCGATCAGCTAGTGCCAGTAAACAGGAAAGACTTTTGTTGCCCCAGGTTTGCTGCACAGAAAATAAAATGTGCGTAGTTCTACACATTAGCCTGTCATGCGCATATGAGTTTGTATGTTGAAATGACCCAACGAAGGTGAAGAAGAAAGGCCATGTATCTGGGGCAGGTGAATGTTATTTATGGTGATGTGAGGAGAAATGAGCTGTCATGTGTTGCAGGGCAATTTGGCCACTCGGGACAGCGCCATTCAAATGTCCCATATTGAAACATCCTGTGATGAAAATGCTGGTTCTGCCCCACTGCAAGTGAGAAAGTGGGCTGGAACAGCCAGATACCGTCCAATGGGAAACACCAGGCCTTTGGCGTGATAGCGAATGGCTGGAAAGAAGGGGCGGGCCGGCCAGGGAAGATGGACTTCGGACTATGACAATCCACTCCACTGCAGCAGGGCTGAAAATGAACCTGTCCCCTTGCGGAGTCCCCTTGCGGAGTCCCCTGTCCCCTGTCTTCCTCTGTAATCAAAGACAAACTCTAATTACCATAAGATTCCAGGTAGTAAAAAACACAGTTGCTGTTGGAATCAAAGAAGCTTGCAGATAAAAAAATAATAATAATAAGATTTCTACTTCCCATTTTAAAACTCCATGATTGCAGGTACAATCATGAAGTGAAACTTTTTTTTTTTACTGGAAGAACTGCAAATGATTTCTTCATCCAAGACGAGCAGCACTTTGACAGAGAAGGATCCTAGACCAATGGCAGCCTAGACGCAAAGGGAAGGTTGTCACCTGGGCACTGATCTCCCATCATGCAGTTCAGTCTGAAGCATCAGAGGCCAGTCTTGGATCCGGGTTGGACAGCAACAGTATATTCGCAGTTTTCACTTATCTCAGAACATCTTCACCTCCTCAGCCCTGTGATGGAGCGAAAGAAGCGTAACCTACCTTAAACATGGAAATATTTACACACAACCACGAGGGCTCACACACACCTAGACATCTCTATTTTAAACCTTATTTTACTATTTATTTATGGAATTTTCTGACAGACTCATTGCAATTTTAAAGACTAGTTTCATTGTGTCAGCACATTAACCAAACCTGACAATAGCAAAGAGCCAGTTCTCAAACATCAATTTGGCATTCACAACATTAATTATAGGTCTGTATATGTTGTCAGGGCTTTGAAAGATTAGCAGTAATGAAAGATCATTACTTATCCACCATTTTTGAAAGTTTCGTGTCATTGGCCCCGAAGTATTGCATCAGCAGATCCTGATGCTGCTTGTATGTGGAGGACTGCTGGCAGCAGTAGCTTATCCACACAGAAGAGAGAGACTTTTACTGCAGTCACCAGCGCCGCTATTTCCTTAATAGTATGTTTATGACATGTTATACGGAGTTCTGCTGGGAAAGCAACTTACGTGCTTCATTCCAAGCATCAGTGGATACTCACTTCTGGCTGGTTATATACATTTTAACACATTTATATGCTGTATATAGCACGCCTTTCTGTATCACATTTTACATACGCATATACTGTACATTTTTCTGTAAAATACACTAAGAATGTCTGTTTTTTTGACTGCGCGAGGGTTATTGTTTGATATTTTATCTCTCCGTGCTTGTGTTTGCTCGACGGCTGTTTCCGGTGGCAACTTACCTACGTTTTGTAGTTTAGATCACTCATCTTGTATGAAGCCGTTTCGCACACTTTCTTGGTATTCTAGCAGAACAGAGTCTGCACTCCGCTGTGCTTTGGATTCTTTCGGCAGTTTTGAAGTACTTCCACTCTGCAGACATTTTGCGGTCCCGTATATTTTACTCGTCAACAATAATACTAATACGTCATCATTCACGTGGTATCGGCTAGAGGATCCTTGGTATCGGCACATTGTCACGAAGAAGAGTACGAGTGCGTGAGTACCGAATCGGACCCAGTACTGCACAGTAGGATCACAGTAGGACTGCACGGTATACACCACAGCAACTAATCGATTGGTAAGTTGTGCCTTCATTTACATTTATTAGCTGCTTAAATTGCTTGCAGCACATAAAAATCCTATTTTTTTTACAGCAGTGCATGGTGAATGCTCTTAGGTCTATTTGTTTCCTTAGATTAGCTAGTTATAGGTAAGTACAGTTTCTGCTTAGTTTACCAGGTATTGTAGTCACATAGTGTAACCGTTGTACAGTGGTACAGGACAGTGGAGCATCTTTTTCTTAATAGCTTCCAAGATATCCCAACATTACCCCTGTCCTGGCCCGATAGTCCGCTCCTTCCGTGTGCGACGCCCCCTCCTTAACCTCGTGTGGGATCCCTATGTGATCAGCTGTTTTTGGTTGTTGTCATTAGTCCTCTGTATTAAGTCCGCGTTTCAGTTTGTTTCCCCAGTCCAGTCATTTGGGTACGTTCGACCTGCTTCCAGCGCTAGCTTAACGCAA
This sequence comes from Cyphomyrus plagiostoma, assembly GCA_019775915.2. Lineage (NCBI taxonomy): Eukaryota > Metazoa > Chordata > Actinopteri > Osteoglossiformes > Mormyridae > Cyphomyrus > Cyphomyrus plagiostoma. The sequence goes on along the minus strand of JABFEA020000050.1, from coordinate 1,482,987 downwards.
CGCATTCTGATCCTGATGCAATGCATTACGGTTAGATAAATTGCGACCTCTCACCCGGCTGCACAAACTGGAACCGCCTACGTGACGACACACCTTTGCCCTCATTGGCTGAAGAGTTTAGTTACACGCATGACGTTTGTATCCCAGGCAGTTCCGATACGTAATCTGCTGTTTCTCCCGAATACGCGTGAAGCAGTGAGAACTGGTTTTCAGTTAATTTACCTGGTAAAATAAAGTTGACATAAATGACAAATTCTCTAATAGTACACGTAAGTTAGTGGTTTATTTATTGTTAGTTACTATAATGTTACGTTGCTTTATTTGGTTAATCGTCCAGTCTGTGAAGAAGGCATTCAGGTAGGAATTGCATTGTAGTATGACTGATTTCCTGGCATGAACGATTTGTATTAGGGCAGCGTTCACGGTTCGACTTCTGATCGAAGTTCTAGGTCAAACTGGTTGTTTGTTCGACTTAAAAGAAATTCGAGTTCTAGTGAGTTTGAGAACCGAGGTACCACTGTATATTATGCATAAAAACCAAATATCTTTAAATGTCAGGATCCTCCGGAATCGGTATGTAACTGGCTAGTATGTGCGGTTTTCACCGGTGAGTATGAAGTCTAGCCATTATCTTGATCTATGTCGATGCTCCAGGGCCGCTCAATCCTACAGCCGCCTAGGGGGCCATCTAAGTGGCCTGCCATCGACTAGGACCGGTATTGCATGTTGGCATATTTTCTTGTCCAAACACTCTTACAAAATGTGCTGTCCCTGCAAATACTAACGATTAATAGCTGAGAGATAAATACTTCATTTAAACGTTTTTTTTAACATCTTAAAGTGTATTTTTATTTGAGTTTTCAGATATCGGGTAAGACGTGCTGTTGACAATGAGTCCCAAGACTAAGGGCTATAGTGGTAGCTAAAATATATCGGAAATTTTACCGTCAAGATATCAAAGTATAACCAGATGGGAGGAAATGCAGTATACTGCAATGTAAATATTATAGGCCCACAAATGTTACTTCTTCTTAACTGATCAATTGTCAACACACCACAGACCAACAATGAAATATGCCCTCTGCATTTGACCCATATGTGACATTATGACCATCAACCTTTTCAAATGGAAGTACGATTACCTGACTATTATGCCACTATTACCCAACTGGGTGTGCTATCAATTCAAACCTCTTTGGTGTAGTATTTTAAACTAGTTTTATGTACCTAAATTGCAGCGATGGAAGTTTCAGATCTAGAAAGTACAAATTCAGACCAGGATTTTATTTCAACCAATTTGTTGAGTACTCTGTGACTGTGACGTTCTGTCAACTGCTTGGATTTGTACTTTCTGAACGTTAACGATCCACCTCTGCTAAATTATACCTGTGGTATGATGTGCTTCAGTCATTTATCCCTGATAATATGAAACATTATTCAGCTGAGTAAAGCTAACAAGATATTAGAGTTATAAATGTATGTTTATGAGTATGGAAGTGGTGCCTTCTAGTTTAAAAAAAAAAAAAAATAGATTTTCTTCTTCTGTACTATAAGCAATTTCAAGCACTCCAGTGAAACAAAATACGCCCAGGACTGTGGATAAGCCCATTTAGCTGACAGGCTTGGAAATGGTATGTTACTTGTAATGTCCACCACAGCAGTGGTACTTTGAGGGGATAAGCTTGGTGAAGAGAGAGAAATACAATTTCTGAACTTTTCAGTGGGGGTGGCGGAAATCGCCGAGAATGTGCCAAATGGCATTAATCACTGTGTATATTCAAGACTGGTATCTGTTTGATGCCAGTATTTCAAAGCTACGTTTATGGGCTCCAGATGTGCTATAACTTCGTAATATTTTATAAATCTTAATTCAGGTAATATATCTGTAACTTTTAAAACATTGTGATATAGTGTGTTCACATTAAATATTGATAACTGCTACATCATTATATTTGTGCTTCGTATTTAAAAAAACTGGTCTTTTAACCATTGAATCTGATTTTATTTCATTACGTCCTTTCTACAGTTTAGTACATTGTAAATTAATTTGAATGAATTCACCATAACTTTCACTTGCCATGGGGGAAATGAGAGAAAATAGAGAGTCCATCGTTGAACGTCACTGTGAATCTTGAGAGTTGTGGCTTTTTTGTGGAGCATTTTTGTCTTTGCCTTCTCCGGTTACTATTGACCGTGCACAAAAAATCAGGTGTGACTCTGACATCTACAGCTCATAGGTCAGTGTGGCATGATTGTTGGTTTTCAGGTATCTAGAGTGGTCTTTATGTGGTGAGTGTCCCACTCTGCAGTCCTTTCCTTCCCAGCGTCTGGTCTTTTCAAAAGAGATTATCTGCCCCCCCACTCCCATTTGGCCACAGACTGACCTTCATGTCCTGCTTTTATGCTGCTGTCATGATTCCTAACAGTTATTTTTATTCATTACGGAAACTATAAAGTTACACTTAAAGTGATATATATAACATGTAGATTGGGGAAAAAAAATTTTTTTTGGGCAATTCCATGCAAAAGCTGCTTTTAAAATGTCCACTTATGTCTAAATTTCTCAATTCATTGTTAGTTTTATTCTCTAATTACTCTTCATATAAAAATCAACTGTGCAAGCATTCTATAGTCTGTGGAGGGCTGGTCACATCCATAATGCCAGTTTTTCCTTAATTCCCCCCCCCCCCAAACAATTATTTTCAAATCTTTACTCTTTGTGTTCCTTCAAGTCATCTTACACATATTATGCTTCCTGCAATTGTCTGTCTGTAAAATTTGCAGCTTAAAAAACATCTGTAGTCTAGCATAAAAGCCTGTCCTTTTGTCTCATCCATAATGCTGATAAAATGCTATGTTTTTCTAACATGTAAATGAATATATGAATTTTGAGGATTTATTTAACCCAAGAGGTTACCTGAAAATATATGCAAATTGACTCATTGATACTAAGCTTGTCCACACTTAGGCATCGCCATTAGGAGTATAAGTCTCACATCCATAACGCTGAAATTGCCCTTCAAATGACAACATTTAGAGAGGAATCCATGTGAAATGCTAGGGAGTTCTCCAAGCTGTCTTTATTATCAGAGCCAATTCACATTAAGTGCAAACACGATCATCATCATCGTCATCATCATCATCCCATTAATACTTTAGTACAAATACTCGCAACCAGAATACCAAATAAATCTGATTTTTTTTTTCTTTTCACTTTCCCCTGACCATGCTGCCAGTCGACAGCTCCGTGCAACACAAACCAGAACAAAGCAACCATTTTGCCAGTTTTACGAACGCGTCCCATGACCAAAAATGCGTAGGAGCAGAGGCAACACAGCTAGTGATGTGTTCAGCGCAGCTCTGTCTGCTTTTATGTGAAATGAAGATTTAAGCAGAAACATTCTGTGCTATGATGTTCTTCTTCCCTATGGTGGATTTCTGGCCTAGAGTGATGATCTTCTGTGGCATTTGGCTTCTGAAAGGTTCACACCTGGATGGATGGATGTTTTTTCAACAGAAAGAGAAGGAGCAGCCTTCCAGGGGAGTGGAACTGTGTCTTACAACAGATCAGCTCTGATCTCTGTTTCAAGCCTCCCTATTGGAATGGTCAGATTAACACTGAAACAGCTTGTATTGATAGTTATGTATCAATCTTATATGAGTATGTTTCAACAGTATACTGCTCTCGCTATAAATATGAGAAAATGTCGATTGCCCTGTTTTTAAAACAGCAAATATTTATTTTATGCATATAATATCTGTAAAAAATATCTGCAGTCTGAAAATATACAACCTTTTTCGCTGTAAAATAGTATTTCGTTTATGTGTCTCGGTGAGTAATGGATGCCTACTGTTGTACAGTCTCCTTCTCAGAACGGTGCATTCGTAAAAAATAGCTAGAATATATAACATTCCTTGATTTAACGTTTCGAGATATTCTCACATTTTGCAGCACGCCCCCCCTCCCCCCTCCCCCATGCTCACGCGTGTGTCAGGTGTGTGAGCTGGGTTCACTCACTGATTGTCTGTGCATTGCCTTGAGTTGATGCAGTTTCGCCCCAGTCATTAAAACACTGCCACAGATCTATTGCTTATAAAAAGGTATCACTTTACAGACTAAAGCTGCTTTGAAGAGTAATTAGAAGCTTATATAATAACATTTTGTTTCAGACGAGGTTTGTCTTTTTGTGAATGTTACATAGCACTATAATAGCAGTGTACCTTTTCTGCAGTGTAATTCTTAGTAAAAGACACAAGCAAAACCTTCGTTTTCCAAAGGAAACCCACAAAGAGAGAGACAAAGTAATACAAAAGCTTTAACAATCAAAATCAGCTTATTTCACTGTACCTTGCCAGCTGGCCCAATCACATTTGCTTTTAAGTAGTGCTATGCTTATTCTCTATGTCTCAGTGCTTCCCATTGGCTGTCCACCGATGCTTTACATTATAATATGCAAAGAATCCCATATAATACTCCCTGTCTGGGACACAAAGGTGCTTCTTGGCATCCTCTCAGATAGCCACCCATCTCAGCAGCGAGCTTCACTTCAGCTGGCTAACACAGAACAGTTCATGTGTTTGCAGAACACGACACACGGAGTCCCCATAAACCATGAGTGACACTACGGTGCCATCAGGGGGTTGCCCCCTCCAAGGCAAACGGGGAGGGAAATAAAACGGTGACCTCTCGTGTCGCGTGACAGAGGCATGTCCGCGACGCGGCTCGCAATGGCGTCCGGCGAACGAGCCACCGGGCACTTCCAGGTGGGTGGGCGGAGCTGCCCTGATGCACGACGTGTGATTTTGGCACCAAATTAGAGGCATATTTCAACAGGAGAGTGACTGAAACGGTGGCACCTGCTGCCCTTACGGTGCCACCACCAGCCCACACTGGACACCAGGCGAGGGATTTCAGTGGAGCGTAGAAACGAGCGGCTTTGATGCTGAGGAAGTAACGAGGCCTCTCCTCTGCATCTGTAATTGTGCCGCCAGTGACTGCCCTGTGCATCGCCAACACGTCGCAGCACGTGGGTTGTAGTTGCCGCAAACGAGTATCAACACTGAGTCACTCTCTTCAGTCAGCAATACATCTAATATATAACTAAAGCGCGCGGGCTCGTTAGATGGAATACCTCCTCTGAAAGCAATGATCGAATGTTTTTTTTTTGTTTGCTTTGTTTTGTTTTTTTGATTTTTTTTTTTTGTTATTTTTTCCTGCGTAAGATTCCCCAAGTGTGGGAGCATAGGTAAACTGATTTCTGCTTCTGACTTATTAAACAGGACTGTCCAGGCTTAAGTCAAAAGGAAGAAAGAGGTTTGCTTTACACAGTACGCTACAAGTCATGTGGTTTGTGTGACCAAGCATAGATGGAGAAAGACAATTACTGTGAAAAACTGAATCACACGGAAAAAAAAAAACAATGAAAACAAAAGAAATATACAAAAAACAAACGTACAAACAAAAAAAAAGAGGCTATTCACATGTACCCGCATCACAGGAATGGTTCCGTCAAAAACTAGGCCAAAGCTACGTCTAAGGTATGGAATGAAATGACACTCAGTAGTGTTAAGGGAGCTGGACGTGTCCCTTCAGTCCTCGAACACCTCCAGGAAAAGCGGGGGGAACAGTTCCGTGGGACACTCCACCTTCATGTGCAGGAAGCGACTGGCGTGGCAAGCGCCGATCATGCGCAGGTCCGTCACCTTCATCAGGAGCTTCGGCCAGAAGTGCGCCACCTTGTGTTTGCGATAGTTGATGTAGTGCTCAAAGGCGAGCAGGAACTCCTCCTGACATCGCTCGATCCTTTCCACGCTCGTCAGACCCGGGCGATCTGGGGTCGGTGCACAGCGGTTAGGGGCGTCGGCTAAGGACTGACTTTTAATTTGAATTCTGGTGGACGAAGTCACCAGAAAGAATATTACTGATGAAATTCCTACAGTGAAATAGTGGGATAAATGTGTGGAAATATGGACTGATAGATATTGTTATAAATATTATACTAATAACAACCAAAACTTCTGTCAAATACAACGATGATACACAGATGTATAAGCAGGGATTCACGTAACTGGTACACAAGTACACACCCACCTGTAAAATCAGCAGCCGATTCTTGCAACCGTGCCACTGCGTATGTATTGTATCTGCATTTGTGTTGTTAAATTATCATTTATCAAGAAATTATCATGCATTTTAACCTTTATACCACAAATAAAGTATGAATTAGCATATGAAGGTTAATATGCAATAATTTCTTGCCGTATCAGTGTAAGTGCACCTAAAATATGATAATCGATTGGCACACGTGTCACTTTTAAAGGTGAATGTGTACTTGCGTGCCAGTTGTGTCCGTTCCAGTGTATATTTTATTCAATTTTTTTTTTGTTTCTTTGTTTGAAAGATTCAAGAAGGCAAGTTAACTCAGACCAGAAACATCAATGTTTACATGCAGTGAGTGTAATTCTGTATGTTTGAGTGCCTCACCAGAGGAGAGGAGGATGACTGCCTGAAGGAGAGCCACCTCTGAGTCATCCAGGCTAAAGGAGGATAGGGACATGCCCAGGTCGAAGATGGCGTCCGACACGACCCCAAGGCCACCGTTCTTCAGCTGGCCACGGGTCACGGCCATCTCACCGTTGAGTGTCAGTGTCTCGCTCTCAGGGTCGTAGCGCACGGCCGCCCGCAGCGACATGATCTCCATGCAGCAGCCCTTTAGTAGGATGATCTGGTCTTCACAAGGCAGCTGTGGTGCAGGACGGGGGAGTCAGTGCCCCCGTTTACGCGCCCCCCCCTCTCCCAGTGCCCAGACAACCCATCACCAGTGTCGAAAAACTCATCAAGATCCACCCCCTTTACTCACTTCAGGCTGGAAAATCACCACTAATCGTTTAAATACACGCCTACCAAAACACTATCTCTTCTAACATGAGTAGGTTGCCAGCAACCAATCTTCAGCTTTGGTTAATGCCTCCAGATCTTTGATGGCACCTCATGCCATGCATCCCATCAGGTACCCGCCTGCTCGCCGATCTTACTGAGAAAAGGGGGTCAAAGGGGCTTCTTACCTCACAGAACATTGGGAGCTTTTTGGCAAAGTCTACCACTCTGGTGATGGCTGGGGTTATAATTTTTGTGAATTGACTGAAGGCTTCTATGTCCACTTTGCTTCCTTCGGACGCATTGAGGACGGGCGCCTGGCCAATGTCTTCGGGCTGCAACGAGAGGGGCGGAGGCTCTCAGCACGTGCCAGGGTGACGGAGGGGGGGCAGATACCAAGACGATGGCGTCATACAGTTCACACTCCGTCTGCTCCACGTGAGGGGCGTTACCAAGCATATCCACGCATCATTAAGACAGTGCGCAAAGTCCACTGTGAGGATCAAGGAAAACGGAAAGAGGGCAGGTGGAACTTTGAAAGCAGAAGTCTGGCAAACTGCAAATTGGTTAAAATGTTTTCATGTGGTAAAATTGAGAAGGGCCACAAAAACGTTCTCCGCCTAAGGCGATGTCTTGGCCTATGACCAATCAGACATCGCACTCAGAAGGTAGGAGAAGAGCCTCTCTAAGGACTGACTTCCTTCTGACCAGAAGAAACGAGAGAGAGAGAGCGTGAAAGACAGGAGCCCAGGCTTTTCACAGGCGAGGGTTTGCCCGCTGCTTACAGCTCACTCGCCTGCTGTTCACGGTTCTCCAAACGAGTCAGTGCTGTGACCTCATGAGTCCTCACTCTTACAGACCCTAAGTATTCCTTTTAGCTAGCAGACTATGGACATTTGTCAACATTATTAAAAGATTTTTTGCTTTTGTTTTGTATTTTTTTTCCCTCTGTGTCCAAAAAGGGTAGCAGGTGAGATTTGAGAAGCGTTTGATGAATTCGGTTTGTTTGGTCTATAGATTCTTACCTTGGACTCCGCCACCCCCACTGCACTCTGGTCAGAAGTATAGAATAAATTACATGTTATTTCATTAAGTAGCATTGCTTCCTCCACCTGTTGGACAATCAACAGGGATCGTGAAGTTTCACGAGGGACCCGAGCCAAGTCGACTAAAAAAAAAACAAGTTTTAACTCAGGACAGAGGCAAGAGATACAGAAAGTGGGAGAATTAGTGGAGTTTCCACAGCAGACATTTTTGCTTTCGGCAAAAACTGGTGCTGACTGAAGTTTGGGTAAATATAAATGTTTTTTTTTCTTTTCTTTCATTTTTAATTAATTTATTTATTTTACAGTGTTAGGCGAAGCTGGCCACATAAAAAGAGCTTGCAGTAATCAAAGCTCTTAATTGACTTTTTAATATGGCACAGAGGATAAACAGTTTTATCCACATCCAGACAAAATGGTTTTTTAATTATACATAGAAACGCCACTAGTGAATTCTGAAACAGTCTGGAAGGGAGAATTAGCTCATAGAGGAGGAAGACAGGGTTAGGAGGCCGGGGAGAGGGGCCAGGGGAGCAGAACTTCTCTAAAGACAAAGAGAAGGGGAAAAGGACAGGACATGAATACACATCTTTAGTGAGTCTGAGATTAAGGACATTGCTTGAGGATAAACAACAAAAGGAGACGTTCCAATATAAGTTAGTGCTGCTGCGTTGAGGAGCACACAGCCTCCTGCTTCCGCTATTTCTCCATACTCTACAAGGAGATACAAACACATGGAGATATTAACGTTGAGGACAGTGATGGGGATGGGCTTCGTCAACAGGCATGGCGACGTGGCAGCAGGGAGGCGACGGCTCACCAGGAATTTGCGTTTCTGCTTCCAGTGGTTGCCCTGGGCATTGGTGGTCATGTGAGCCTCGGTCACCACGCGGATCAGCTCCCACTCCTCCTGCGTCGGCTCCGGTTTCTCCCACACGCTCTTCTGTAGCTCCTCCCGCCGCCGCCGTTCCCGGTTCTCCTCGATCAGCTTCCGCTTGGCCAGACGTTTGCCTTCATCCAGCACCACTGCGATCAAGGGCCAGGGAGGAGGAGACGGAAGCGGGGAAGATCGCAGGGACAAACGGGTACAGTTTGAGGAGGAAGAGAGGGAGAGAGACGCTCACAACATCCACAACAGATTTTACACACTTTCCCTGATTCATTCTTAAGGATGCTGCTGATAGAAACATATCTGTAGCTGCTTTCACATCTCACCCAGTGCCAAGTATGCGCTTAGTAAGGTAATGTCAAGGTGTCATTGTATGAGTGGATGTGTGTTTGCCTGCTCAAGGATGACTGTGGCTGTAACGAAGGTCCAAACTATCGGGAGTTAGCGAACCATGCTTAACATTCAAGTACAGTTACTCACTCCCCAAAATATCTGCATTTGCAATGTAGTGTTCATTTTACGTATTCATTATTCTGGATTCTTTGTCAGTGTTCTTATTCCAAATATGTAATGCATGAAATGAAAGTAAAAAATATGTATGTCTGTGAGTTTTATATATATTTGGTGATTTTTTTAAAAATAGAAATTTGAATACTATGAAGGACTTCAATGTAAATTGCTATACAAGAAATCTTTATGAATTCTATTATTGTGTTCAGTGAATTCTACAGCACACATAATTTGGATGACTGATGTTGATTCTCTTGCATCCCAAACCTTATTTTTACCAGCGTTTATTCTTCACCAGCTGTTATTATAAAAAGGCTGGTTGTTACAGAGCCAATGTGTGGATCGTATTCTGGGAATGGTCATCGATTGTTCAAAAAGGGTAACTTCAAAAAGGCATTTCTCCTGTCAAACTAATGTTTTGATATCGAACATGTCATTATTTTAACCTTATTGCCAATTCTTAAATAAGTGAAGATCGATAATATTAACATTAGAACTTCTTGTGATTTAGGACAAATTTCAACAATCGGTAATTCTGAAAATTTCCAAATAATAAAGAGTTAATTATCACATATGAGCTTTACTTTTTTATGCCTTGCAACCCTCTTTATGTATTGCTGCGCTGTACAGCAATACGGTTTGTCTCACCCAAGGCCTGGAGATACACATCCCTAATGGAGGCTGCATAAATAGCGTAAGGAGGGACAAATCTGTATCTGCAAGCAGTTGTAAAGCTGTTCTTTAAATGAATTTTAGCCGTATTCAGTGCTGTACTCTTCCAGCTATCAAGGTGTTGTAGCAGCTTGCATTGCACGTGGACTACAGCAGCTCACTGTCCATCGCCTACACCGCAGAATGCGGAATGCTGGTTAAAAATACCATGGAAATACACCGGCATCGGTCATGCCGGAAATGATACTGCCCACGACAGAGTGCAATACTTACAGTCTGTTGCCATGCCAACTGTGATGCATTTCTTGAAGCGGCATTCCTGGCACTGGTTTCTCGTAACCTTGTCAATGACGCATTTCCCCTCGTATTTACAAGCATACGTCGGATTAAGGTTTTTCTGGATTGTCCGTCGGAAAAAACCCTGGGGCGGGGGGGGGGAAGGGTTCAGTGTTTTCTCTGCCGTTTCCCGTCCCCTGAGTGGAGCCCTAAGCCTCCACTCTTCTCCAATCAGTGTCGGTACAGATTTGTGTGGGAGGCAGGACTCACCTTGCAGCCCTCGCAGGTGATGCAGCGATAGTGATAGCCCGTGGCTTTGTCTCCGCAAACGACACACAACTCGTCCTTGTCCAGGTAACTCGGTATGTACCCTGGCAGCAAAGAAAGCACAGAATGCTCAAAACGGACTGCTCTGCAACAAATAAATAATACATATATGTGATGTAAAATATTTACCAATATATAGTGTATCTGGACTTCATAAAATTCCGTAAATACAGTTCATATATAAATTATATCTACCGTGTATATACACACACACACAAACATTAGAATGTCTACAGGCTACATTGTATACATATATAAAAAGTTCACACCTTTCATATAATACATGAAAGAAACAGTACAAGTTTATCAAGCGGTAAATTGAGTTTTTCACTTTACAATAATTAAATGATTGTCTAATTAGTGTGGCAGGTGATTCTATCCGGGTCTTCTGAGTTGCATTAGCCAGCGAGTTAATAAGAGACTGACGAGATGTTGACGGTCAATGCGTGGGCCCTGGGCCCTTTGTGTAAACGACGTTAAGGGCAGAATCAAGGTAGACACTGGAGCCCCCATCGTCTGTGGCTCTCAACGCACGCGCAAGAAGCTGCCTTCTGTTCTCCTTTTGGGCTTTCAGAATCAATATCAGTCACAAGGCCCTTCATCTCCTTATCTATTAATCAGTTAAACGCTTGCGGTTCTATCTACTGCCATGAGTGGCGCTGGCGAGCTGCTCCTGAACCCCGACCCGCAGTGCTAAAAGTACAAAGAGCTAACCGACTAATTATGTGAAAAGAGAAACAAAGCCAATAACAAAGTGGAATGGTATGACCTTAGCTGATACTCCATAGACGATGTCTGACACATCACTGTCAATAAACCGGGAGGCATGTCTTCTTCTATATAAAATATCCCCATATGCCGTACATTTGCTTTTATGGGGGACTGTGGTAATCACTCCGTAGGCAGAATGCTATCACTGAACAAATAAAATTACACAGCTTGTAACAGGAAGTAATCCATCCATCCATTTTACAAATCGCTCATCCTACTGGGTCGCGGGAGGAAGTAATTGATACTCAAAATATTTTGACTATATTTTCAAATTTATTTAGCATTTATACAAAACAAAGGTATTTAAAAAGATACTTTTTTGGTGCTAAATAGTTCTACACAGCTAAATATCTACGTGGTAATCAATCAATGGTAAACACTTGATCTAGATACCCTTGGAAGCTGGAGAGATGTGGAAGGTAGTGACAACCCTTAGCTGTGTTTCATAGAATTTTGTCAGAAAATGTTCCTCTTCTTCTTGACAAACCCAGATACCAATCCGTTAACACGCACCATTCCGCTGACTGCCCTAGCATCACCCTAACGCTACGTCTCCGCTTGACTGACAGTCATACCTTTCTTGAGTGGCCCTTGCATCCACTGCAGCTGGGAGAAGTTGGTCTTCCCGTCGGAGAAGTACTCAGGCTGGGAGTAGTGAGACAGTGCCACCTCCGTGCCACAGAACTCGCTTTTGAACGTATGACCGGCCTCTGCATAGGCGCAAGAGTACGACTGGCCACTTGGCCACGCCTGCCCCATGCACGAGGACTGCTGCACAGGCTGGTGCCCGCAGTGCCCGTCCCCCGGACTCTGGGCCCCATACATGCAGTATTCTCCGCCGCCATGTGCCACGTACGCCCCACCCTCACCCGTGTCATGTGCCATCTCGTATACCTCCGACATGCAGTAATTCATCATCCGCAGTCAAGCAAGAAACAAGCAGTCAGGTAGGTCTCTGAAATTAACCCTACAGCATCACTGATGAAGGAAACGGAACAGTTCTACAAAGCCGATGTCAGACAAATAAGAATCGGCAATCCATGTCTAATTAACTCGTTTGAACACAAACAACGTAGGTAGCGCCCCACCAAAGGCGGAAGTATTGGCCTTATATATCTCATGTGGCTAGCCAAGCCTGCTGTCTCCGCCTCCTTCATGACCCAATCAGCCAATGGGAAAGGAGATTTATGACAATGCCGCATTTTAATCTGACAGCCCGGATAAATCCAGGAAGCAGAACAGGCAACACTGAGGTAGGGCAGTCAAGTCAAGTTGCGATATCTTCAATGACAGCAAGAATTGCATCAGTGTCACACCTCCCAAAATGAATTGCTGACATTCCTTTATGGAGGTCAGATATAGCCGATGTGTGAAATTTCAGTTGAATGTGTTTTTTTAATTATCTGTCTTGGTAAGATGAACTCAGACTGGTTGGAGTGACGCTCCGAGGATTAAACAGAAATCCTAAAATCAGATTTAAAATTTCCCAAAGCTTCAGTATTGATTTCCAATCGTCTTACATATGATCTCAGTCTTGGGATCAGCGTTATTGATTATGCTGCACAGGATAAGCCATATGCCACATAACAGTGATTCACTATTTAAAAAAGAGAAATGTCCATGTACATTTTGTATCATAGGATTGGAAATTCACAGTTTAATCAACAAAGCCCATGCATTTCCCTTATCATTTGCCTTTTCTAAAACTCACTTTGGCCTTAGGACTTCATGCAGTTCACTGTTATGTATATTAGTATTTTCGGTAACACTTGAAGGGGCACAAATAATGTAGTAGTACACTGTTACTTAATGTATAAATTTAACAGTAACTAAGTGTCAGTTACATACTGATCCCATGTTCATTCATCATTAATCAATTATAACAATTCATGTACTTAATGTAGTTACTATAGTTGTTAATGATTTGTACCTTAGTAGTAACTGAGTTAAGTTCCTTTTGCAAAGCTTTATATTATCACAGTGGATTTTATATCGAGCACACTTATTAGAGCACTTCACAAAACAAATAACTGACCAAACAGCACCTCTGGAGTTCACAATTTTACATAATATATCTGCATGAACAGAAGATACACAAAGATACACATGCATGTATATAGTGTGAACTAACTAGGTTTGTGAATATGGGTATATTTATAAACTGTGAGAGGAGGTACGCACACATTCAGGGGTGTCACTTTGACCCACACTCCAAAAGTGCACGTGTTTGATAACGTGTGAAATTACAACCCCTTTTACCATAAATGCATCACATCAAGTAACATTTAAGATTGTGCCTTAACGATAAACATTATATATATATATAATATATATATAATTTTAAAAATTGTAATATTATTTATTTTTATTCCTACATACCATTTTGTGTTGAGGACTACGTGTTTTAAAAATGTGTTTTGCTAATTTAATGTTTTACTGTAAAATGATTAAAATGATTTCCATCCATCCATCCATCCATCCATCCATCCCCAGTAAGCAGACACTATGCTGCAGATATCAGCGTCCGCTCCTGGATGCCAAGTGCACACACCATCCTCTGGCTCTATTTATATTTGTGGGCGATTAAAATCGCAAACAAATGGGCAATTTTTTATTTTTTTTTAAGTCATTAGTGTTACATTTTAATTAACACAAAGTGTATTCTTACACTTTCTCATTTTCTAAATAGTGGACTAAATAGTGAAATAAAGTTTAAATTTAAATACGATCTTTTGTGGTGTACAAGGAGAAGGTTGAAACAGTTTCACTTTGAAAAGCCAACATACGGTTACATACGTGAAGTTGGGATCAGGCGGTTCGGAATAAGACCGTAAAACGATCAGACGTCAAGCAGCTGTTAATAGCAAGGGCCTGTAAGGTAAATCTACTTCAGACTGGGCTCTGATACCAGTTTAACTTTTTGATGAGGTGATGTCCCTCCCAGGCCTAATCTGCTTGTTGTTCAAAGGACACACACATGTCACTCGTTAGCTACCACCCACAAGGCAAGTTGCAGTGGTCCTCAAGACATAAGCCCTTCCAGAGGTCTGGGAGAAAAGGGCTACGTATGTGGTTCAGCGTTTGATGGGACTCGCGAGCCTTTTCTGTATGTTTGGTAAACAAATTAGTGTTGAGATGAGATAATACTTTTTTTATCCCAAGGAAAACTGGCATGCTAAGGCAATTTCCCTCCCCATGTATAAATGTATCAGAAAGAGCTAAAAGATGCCTTTTTAAACATTCGGAAGAACATGCACAGCTAATGTGAAAACTGACTAATGAATTATATTAAGTTGATCACTGGACTTCAAGGCTTAAGTGTTGGTTCCTTAATTAATAGACGAGCTCATCCCTGGACACCAGCAGCGGTGTTAGCGATAGCGCAGTCAGCTAACTAGCCTGAGGATTCAGCTGAATTGAGCTGAAATTCAACTTACCTTCGCTGAATGTCGCGACACGTTCCCAGTAGATAGTTCTGTTAGTCTGCTGCGAATACAGTCCATTTGGTAATATAGACAATCTCAGGCAGCTCGTTGGCAGAATAACGCTGAATATTACGCAAGGGACGTATACTGAAAGTAGTGAGGCGTTTGGGTTCCTTCACTCCCTACCAATGCCTGTTCCATACCGCTATCAGCTCCTGCCAGTGACACCTGAGCGCATGGCTACAGAGCCGATATCCGCGGCGAGTCTGTCGCTCTTCTCCTCTCCGCTGCCGTCAGCCTGCCTGGCTCAGTGAATATGGCTCAACATGCAAGCTTTTCGACTCATTTACTCAGGAGCCTTATCGATCACCTGAGGTCCTGGGGGGTTCACGGCTGGTCAGGAACGGCGGCAAGGAGACCGCAGATCCACGACAACAAGGACGGAGCCTTGTGTGACAGGGATTCTTGGGCCAGATGTCCCCGGCGACACAGAATTACCTGCGGCTCGCGGCCGGGGTGAGTTCAGGGGAACAGGCAACCGCGTTCAGGCCCGGTAAGGGAGAGGTCAAAGGTCAGGCATGCGGCTCGTCTCCTGCCATATCCATACAGATACGCAACATCGCTAACAAGCGGTCAGCTCCCATAAATTCATCAGCACTCCAGTCAGGCTTGACCAGAATTAAAAAAAGGAAACCACAAGATCACCATCCAAGCCATTCGACAAACTTTTTTTCCCGCCGTTTTGGGTTTTCCAGAATTTTCTGCAGTTTGTCTTTTTATTATATTCAGATGGGAAACATAAAAAACACATCAATCTGACAGTCAATAATAATAATAATAATAATAATAATAATTAATAATATAATTATAAAAAAATGATATAAGATAATTGTTAGGATTGTTTACAGAAGCGATGCATTGCAGAAACCTGCAAGTTTACGTATGACGCTCAAAATCGTCCATTGTCTTCAGCATTGTGCTAGGAGGGTGATGTCAGACCTTGTTTGGGAAACTTAAACGGTGCCACCCTGGGTAGAGAATTATCTCAGGGTGCATATGGGGCTGTAGAACGTGTCATCGGTAATCACCAATGACAGATGTTTAGCAGCTTTTCAAAGCAGACGGCCAGACATACACTGTCACCCGCCCCGATGTAACTGGATCGATGGATTTCATCATTACAGCCCCCATCCCATTGAAGGAAATTAACTCCAGAACAAAAACAAATATCCCTCCGTCGCATCACCGTTCCAAAACGTAGAAGCACCTAAATGCTGCTGAGATTAACAATGAAGAGCTTGGCCTAAATTGTAATGTCATTGTAATCTGTTAACCATTCTCTCTTTTAACTGTATGCGTGTTTTAATGTTACCCACGGAAAGGTTTCTGGAAACATTATTAAAAACATAAGAGTAAAACATTGTCTTCGAAGAGACCAATTTTCACTGAGGCATGAACAGAAAATGAAATAACCAAAGCACAGGCAGATTTATTGAATACCATGAGGTAGGAAGGAAAGATGTTACCAATCACATCTAATCACATCCTTATAAACAAATTCTGTAAAGAGACATATTAAAATCAGGTAATTCAGCTCTAATTTGTACCCGCGGGAATCCTCCTCAGATAAATGTTTCTAATAATTTTAAATACAGGAAAATTATTCTAAAGATTTCATATCTGAATTTAATACTGTGACATACCGCGTCGTCCGTCTTGTTCCAGCCCTTCGTGTGCCACGCCCCCCTCGTTACCTCTTGTGATTCCCGA
>JABFEA020000050.1:1435178-1447996 GCA_019775915.2 Cyphomyrus plagiostoma | reverse complement strand
TTATAATACCCACAACAAACAAACCAACAAAACTTTACTTTTACTTTTTTTTATTAACAAAACACCCCCCAACAAACACCCTCTCTCCCTCGGGCCCCCTCGCCCCCCCCCCCCCCCCCGTCTCCCACCCCCCCCCCGTCCTTCAATGGACACGTCTGTCCGTCATGCCGGGTCCAAGAGAACAAAAGTCGTTGCCAAGTCGTAAATAGGTCAGTGACAGGCGCGCTCGGATTCTTTCCATCCTCCCGCCCTTCTGATTGGCTGGCGGGAGGGCGTCGGAAGCCGGCGCCACGACTCCTCATTGGCTGGCGTGAGGGCGTCGGGAGCCGGGGTCGCGACTCCTCATTGGCCAAGAGCCGCTCAGCTGGGACTGCAGTCAGGGTTCGACACGGAAAGCCACGATCCGGACTCGTCCGATAGTCTCGTCTTCATTTTTTTTTTAATATGATAATGAAAATGAACCCGGGACGTTTTCATCAGCTGTCCTGTAAAGCAAACGGATGAAGGATGGACGTCGCATTCGCACAAAACCGCAAGCAGAATTCCTCGGATTCAGAAACCATGAGCAGCTGGCATGAATATAGCCCATTTCCGCAAGCGCTTCAGCGCGAGCCTACCCCCACTGCCGAGACCCCCCTCGGCCTTTCACGAGGTTATTCTCCTCCGGCGAGGGCACGCCAAGACCCCGCAGTCACTTTTCAAACATCTCGCCGATCAGCTGTCTCTTCCGTTTCGTAAATATTGTGACAAACGCACGAGGGCTGAATTAAATACGTGGGCTACCAATAAAGAAATAAATCAAACACAGATCCTCGTCCTCGCGGCCGACATGTGTAGTCGATTTGATTTGCTCAATCGTATTTCATTTACTCTCCATCTTCTATCTTGACGACAAACGCGGAAAACCACGGTTTAGCAAAATCACCCAGACTTTGCACTGTGGTTTAATTCGAAGTCTGACCAGCTGTACAGGAGCGTAACGATCACTGGGTCGACATTGGAGGGAGTTTTATGTTTTATTAAAAAAAGTGTAAGTCGTTTTGCCGGGTTCACCAGACGAGCCCTCTTCGAGTCAGAGATGGCTTTTTAAACATTGCTCTTAAATGTGACATGATTTTGTGGAAGGAAAAAACCTATCTTTCCATATCTACCCAGCTGAAATTTAAGGTTTAAACCGCACCACACCAGGATAAGCTGCAGGGCACCATGCAAGCTTCACCATGTCAGGATGCTCATAAACGGGCACTATATCATTATAGGTATCCATAGATATGCGTCCAGGTTACGTTCCGACAGTGAGAACGTATGTCAATCGGGACGTATTTTGGTCATTACAGGGGAAAGGTGAAATTTACTGAATAACATAAGATACTGTATCAAACACATTTTAACAAGCCTCCATGGAGGCAGCACAATCTGTTTCTTTGGTTTGTCTTGGTTCTTGCCGCACACATAGTAAAACACACCTGGTAACATCCACTACGTTTGCTTCAAACATCTCTCGATAAATTTTATCAGTGCTCCGATGTGACCTTGGAAATAAGTAGGATCGGACGTTATTCGACAGGACGTAAGTTTATAGATGACAGTATTTGTTTACATTTCACTGAGTTCGTGTACATAATATCATAATTATATTTACTGTCATGCTGTATTTAAGCTTAACTAAAGCACCTTAATTTGTATTTGTGTTCTGTGTTTAATTTGTTTCCCGGTGTATAGTCTATCTGACTGTTTACTGTGATTTCACAATAAACTCTCTAGTCTTGCATCCTGTAACAGTGGCACAAACTGAGAGGTGGAGAACTGAGACAAGAGAGCTGGTCTATAGATGCTTCTAGATCTCATTTTTGTCTCAGCCACCCTGAAAAATAAATATTTTAAAACCTTTTAGTGATTTGTCCCTTATTTTTTGTATATATCTTGTACCCTTGGTTGGCAAGTTAAACCATGGCAGTACTAATGGGGTTGGGGGGGGGGGGGTGGCATCCTATATTGCTTCAGGGGGTCAATTCCCGCCCCCTCTCACACACAATGGTCAAATCACTGATTTACAATTTACCACCCTGGTCTGGACCAGCCACTCAAAAACACCGATGGTTCGATAAGATGTAACCATCGTGCTGGATGACTCAACACATTCTCAGGAATTGTCCACGACGAATGGCCCACCGGTTCTGACCGACGCCCATTAGACACCTGACTCTGTCACTCTGAGCACAGCACGGTTACGGTTATATACGCTGAGTTACAGCGGCCACATGCTTGACTAGGTAGGCATGTAAAGGGGTACCTATGAGATGTAATGGTGTACGCTGTCATTTAAGGGTATTCATTCAAAGAACTACAAGAAAAGGCATTCAGAAGATTCCTAACACACACAAATGTTGATTTTCCAGCAAAAGACTTTCCTGCTGTTATAATTTGGGACCAACTGCAGAGAGGTTTTCCAGCACTGGGGTGTAACAGGAGTGAAAGCGTTTCACATCCTCATTCCCAACACGTGGCATGCAGTATCATCACCCCCCTCCCCCCTAAAACTGCCAATTTTTTTTCCCTTGACCTAAACCTCGTACCCAAGTACCAACCTCTCACTAGATTGGAGTCTTTTATTTTTATATATTTTGCTCGTCTGAATTTCGTAAACTGTCTACAAAAAAGTAATGGCTAATCGGGTGACAAGCATGAAAGGAATCTGTAAAACAGTTTAAATTTGTATGATCAGTATATATGCTTTTCACTTTGAGTTTTAGTTTGACTTTAGATTAAAACACGCCTGTACTGATACAGTTAAATATAATCAAAGAAAGAACTTAACAACTCGAAAAATATTAAAACCAAAAGAGTTTGGTGAATATGCGTAACTTGTTTAAAATTAGATGAAGGATGCTCAGCTGCACACAGGCAGGATTGTACCCAGAAGTCACCAGTAAACAGGTATTCCTGTACAAGCAGGTTTGGCAGCGACTCATGGCAGAACATAGAACCCACTTGTTATACTTCAGGAAAAATGGTAACGCTAGAACAGAGGTCTAAACCACAAATTCCAATTCAGGCCAGTGGTTAAAGTCTTGAACTTCGTAACCCCAAGGCTGTTGGTTCGAGTCGCTGGAGCAGACCTATGTGCTGAAAGAGCCCCCCCTGCTGAAGGGGCAGACTAATGGTGCACGACTGTCTTTCTTAGCTGAACAATCCCATAATCCAACAGCATCATCTTGCCTGAGAGAGAACAGCAGTCCCAGAATCCATCCAACCTCAACTAACTTTTAATTGTTCTTCCACACCAACTGATTTATTTTAATAAATTGGCCAACCCCATGCACCTGAAGAACAATGCATACTTTTCTAAGGCAAGTAACAACTATAATTATTCTTACTCAAGCATTGCAATTAAGTGTATATAGAGATCTTTTTGCAACTGTCCTGCAACCAACCATGAGATATTAGGTACATCTCTGTGTCAATGACTGATGAAATCATGCAAAACTCAAGAGATGCAAACAGATCTTAAAGGAATCCCACTGAGAGTCTGGCTGGAAATCCTGATCGCCAGACATGTGTGAACATACAGGTCGCCGAGCCGTTTGTGTTTGAGGGCGCCAATCGCCGAGCTGTTTGTGTCTGAGGGCGCCAATCACCAAGCTGTTTGTGTCTGAGGGCGTTAATCGGCGAGCTGTTTGTGTCTGAGGGCGCCAATCGCCGAGCTGTTTGTGTCTGAGGGTGCCAATCGCCAAGCTGTTTGTGTCTGAGGGCGTCAATCACCGAGCTGTTTGTGTCTGAGGGCGTTAATCGCCGAGCTGTTTGTGTCTGAGGGCGCCAATCGCCGAGCTGTTTGTGTCCGAGGGCGCCAATCGGCGAGCTGTTTGTGTCTGAGGGCGCCAATCACCAAGCTGTTTGTGTCTGAGGGCGCCAATCGCCGAGCTGTTTGTGTCTGAGGGCACCAATCGCCAAGCTGTTTGTGTCTGAGGACGCCAATCACCAAGCTATTTGTGTCTGAGGACGCCAATCACCAAGCTGTTTGTGTCTGAGGGCGTCAATCGCCAACCTGTTTGTGTCTGAGGGCGTTAATCGCCGAGCTGTTTGTGTCTGAGGGCGCCAATCGCCGAGCTGTTTGTGTCTGAGGGCGCCAATCGCCAAGCTGTTTGTGTCTGAGGGCGCCAATCGCCAAGCTGTTTGTGTCTGAGGGCGTTAATCGCAAACTGTTTGTGTCTGAGGGTGTTAATCGCGAGTTGTTTGTGTCTGAGCCGAGCAGAGGCCTTTTGCACCAGGTGGCTACAAGATATATGCAATATTTCCCATTTTAGTAGAATAGTTTGAGCCCCAGATATTCCTCCAGAACGTTCTCCGGTCACCTCCATAGGATAGGACAGACCTATGGCAGAGTGGTGTTTTTAAAAATATTTTTCTCACCACCAACTGCAACATCTTGCAACATCTCAGAAGGCGTTGACACACACACACACGGCTGCATTACAACACCTGGCAGTGCCAGAAGACGCCGATGCCATTGGCTGGAAGCTGAAGAATATTATTCTACCTTTTGGTTCTTCTCTTTCCTAAGGTCTCCATTAATGGGAAAAAAAATCCCAAGTACACTAGGAGCTGTGGAAGGAAACCATCACACAGAAATAGGCAGCCATCTGGAACGCGGTTAAACTGTAACGTGTCATTAGGCTTCAATCGCTCCCTTTCTTTCCCGCCGTCGAGGACAGGACCCACGCTGCCATGACACCGGTCCCCAGGATGGCTGGGGAGCAGCACTGTCGGCCCTGGGATGTTTTTTTTTCCCACCCCCTTTCGAAGAACATCCCAGCTATGAGCTTCATGTGTGGCTGGGGGGTACAGAGGCAAATTTTCCATGTACTGCATCCACATTCTCTCTCTCTCTCTCTCTCTCTCCCTCCCTCTTTGCCTCTCTCTCTTTCTCCCCCCTCTTCTTTTTTGGACATTTGTTTTTCAGGCAACTGTTAGTATTTGTCAAAAGAAAAAAAGATGGGGGCAGAGAAGGAGAGAAGAGAAAAAAAGAAAAAAAGACATTCTCTGCAAAAATAATTGATAAACGTTCCTGGCACCTTAAAATGCACAAACCGAAGGCTAACAAACAAGTAACACCTCAACCTCAACACTATTATTATTAGATTATGAAAAGAAAAAAAAAACTTTTTTGTGGCAATACAAAAAAAAGAAAAGAAAAAAACACTGGCTAAAACGGCGAAAAAAATGTGAATAAAATTCTCACTGTCAGGTCTGTGACAAAACAAAGCAACACTTTCCCGGTGCTGCTATTCTGGCAGATACAATGACACAAAGCGACACTGTTGGTCCAGAACGATGTGAGGAGAGCAGGCAGCACGCCTGACCGGGTCCTGCCACGTTAAGCTACCTGCTAAAGAAACCGTTAGCTAGCCGCTAAGGAACTCTTAGCTAGCTTGTAAGGAACGAGGCTAGGTCCACGTCTCTGGAAGAATACAGCTAGCGGATGGCATCGACTCCGTTGGCTGCGGGGGCAGGTAAACAGCAGACAGATTCACGTTACCTGATCTGCTTCGCAAACGATCGCAGGTCATGCTCATCTCTTTGGTTTCTCCCGCTTCTCTGCAGTCTCTGTCGGCATCCAAACACCCCGACCACATAAGTATACGCTACGAGCGTATCACTTGTTAATAAGCCGCTGGATTGCAGCGTTCAGTGGCAGAAATGCAAAGAACACCAAGAAAACTCGTCGGCATTCATTCCTCCCAAAGTGCCTCACTGGCATTTTTCAGGGGGTTATGTTCTGTGTTCACTTCATATCCACAACAAAAAGCCCTTTCTTAGGCACACCGCTCTTATATCAATGTTTATGAAACAGCGACAAAATTATTTCTCATTTCCAAACAACTGGAGTTTAGCTAAGACGATGTGGTTTGAGGTGTGAGTAGCACACTCAAAGATAAAACCTTTTATAAATCCTATATTCTGTCACTTAAAATTAGCTACCATAAGCAAGTTAAAGTACTCTGAGGTAGCGCCATGCTCGACTCTGTGCCTCGGAGGTAATCGGTGGCATGGGGCATCCGATCTTGGCGTGGGTGGGGTTCGAGGCCTTCCCTGGTGGCATCACAACAAAGCCGTTTGACATCCAGCACAGCTCCTTGCTTTGGACACTCTCTGCTTTCACGTCTCGGAGGACTTTGAACGGCTACGCATCTGTGTGCAACTTTGCGATCTTGCTGCCAACGATTCCAAATTCCTCAACAACAATAATGAAAAAAAATATCACCGGAGGCCGGGCTGTACCCTGGCACGCGAGATGAGCCTCCCTTTTCAGAATAACGGCTCACTCTGGGCTCCTCTTGCACATCAGCACGTGTTCTTCAACTCCCAGGGCCAGAGCGAAAACTAACATGGTGGTTACATTGCAATATCGGCCCGGCTAGATGGCAGAATCCCAACCATCAGACAGAATCGTCTCCTTCACAGAATAACAGACCTTCCTCGTCTCCTTCACAGAATAACAGACCTTCCTGGTCTGCTTCACAGAATAACAGACCTTCCTCGTCTCCTTCACAGAATAACAGACCTTCCTCGTCTCCTTCACAGAATAACAGACCTTCCTCGTCTCCTTCACAGAATAACAGACCTTCCTCGTCTCCTCAGAGACTCAGTGCTGTACAGAAACCACATCCCGCGTGTAAATAGCACACTGCTAATAACGTAAATACACTCCTTCTTTTTCACTTGTTGACTGAACGAGTAGGAACATGAACTACTTAGCTGCTCTTAACAGAAATCGATAAACAAAATCAATAAACAGGCCTTGCTGCCTCCTGCTGCCTCCTGTTGCCTCCTGCTTCTGCATCAACGCCATTACTGCCATTACCTTCGGGTTAGTGAAAGTTTCCTTGATTTTTTTAGAGGTTGTTTTGCTTTTTGTTTTAGCCAAATTAATGTGAGATTACAGCAGGACGAAGGGGTGGGGGGTACGAAGGGGTGGGGGGCTCACTAGCACAGTCGCAGTAGATAATTCCTGTCAGCATTCCGTCATATCATTTTGTACATTAACAACAGTAGGCACAGCTCTTAGAAGTAGCCTAAAATGACATACTGAGAAACATTTCATTCAAGACACAAAACAAAAGTCCAGAAATACAAACGTTGGAAAATAACCGTTGCAATTTCATAAATGGCACCAAGATGTTTCATGATTTCCGAAGGGAGCCTGTCAAGCCTGAACTTTCTGGACCAAACAGCTAGCAATCCCATTCAGAAACGCTAAGAACTAAGAGCGGTTAATGACTAGCGTGTGCATTGAAACCCAGGGATTTAAGCCCACAGGCATGATGGGTGGGTGCTACGTCAGACAGGAAGCAGCGCAGATAGTAAGAGCAAAGCCCAGAATTGCTGTGCCAGTTGCTCAGGGGGGGCTTTATTTGTTTGCCTGTGTTTTTCTTTTTTTTTTTGGTTGCCCAGGATGGAATTTGCTGTCACAGTGATTTTGCCTCCAGTTTAAAAAGCTGTGTTGCCCATTTATTATGTGATGTTTCTTTGTGCCAGCTAGGGACCCCTAGGTTGTGTTAGGGTGGGGTGGGCTTGAAGCAAAATGGCGAAGGAGAAATTATGTTAGCCGTGATGTTTATGTCACAGATGGAGGGAACTGAGACCTCGGGGTTTTTTTTGCTGTTATTTTTAAAGCATGCAGAGTCATTTGCTCTTTGCCTGCATTGTCGGGGTCAACCCAGGTGGGCAAATGCTCAGACTGTCTACATAAATAAGCAAAGAGTCGGCCAGCCAAACCCCCTGAGAGTCGCTGTCCACGCTCGGGCACGTAGACGCGACCAGCGGCCTGACTTGTCGGAGGTTGGAAGTCACTGGGGGAAGCAGACCGTGTCCCAGTACCCTGAGAGCGTGCTCTTTAAGGGAGGGGCGGTGTGCCTTAGCCACGAGCCCCTGGGATATCTGCACGCTCGGTGCCTGTGTATGTAGCTGCATATTTGATACTTTTGGCCATCGATTCGGCGCAATGTCTCATCGGAGCAATTTGGGGTAAGCGGCCCTTTTAGGGCTACGACAGGCGGCCTCTCGGAGGACCCAAAGCAGCAACCTCGCATATTCGCCTGCAACCGCGTCCTCTATGGTCCCACCTACCACATCTGACACAAATTAAGCAGCGAAACCTCGTTCACGAATCCGTACTTTCTGTCTCCTTAAGCAAGCTGGCAGGCGGACGTCCGTGCCGGTTTGCGTGACGACGGGAGACACCCGGCTGTCACGGTCTCCCGATTCCTCGCGACCTTCATCGAGTTCGCTCCTTGATGGCCTCGTTAACCCACCCCCCCTCCCCCAAAAAATAAAGCCACACAAATGTCACATTCCTGCTGGAGGTGATGCGGGCCGTTCCAGGGTTTTACCGCGGATTTAGCCTAATCCGCTGTGGAAAAGCGTCAGACAGGTAAGCTCACAGGGAGCAGGGCGGTAGGTGGGGGTCCCTGGGTTCAAGATAACAGGGCAGGTACACAGATGGAAACCAGTCAGGTACAATGACAACAAAAAAGGAAACAAAACACAGAGACTAAGCCTTTTCAGATAAACCCTGAAGAACCAGTCTGGTCTAGTTACAGGATGAACAAAATACAAACTCAAAGGACAAGTAGAGCTTGGCACAGCAGATAACGCACATGAAATGTCACCTGACTCGCTCCATATCATGATGAACAGAAGCCACGCCCCCCCCTCGACTTACTGGTGGAACCAGGTTGACAGATTCCTGCGTGGACTGTGAAACGCGTAACGTACGCTCTCTCTTAAGAACAGACCGTACCATCCCATCTCTATATCACCCATACTGACGTCTTTCATAGCGGAAGGTTTCATTTAACGGGTGTAAAAAGATTTAAATGTCCCCAGGAAAATGAGCCACGTCTGGGAGACTCTTGATGATTATCCACCACCAGAAGCTTTCGGAGGAATGAAAAACAAATGGCGATTCTTCAAAATGAAAAGTCTCTGCTTTCGTGACGCTTTAAATCTCGTGAATCAAACTATTTTGCCTTTGCCCGGGATGTGAACGAGACTCAAGCTCAGCGTATAAAACCACTTTGTGCGAGCTTAATTAAATTGGCCCTCCCCGGCATAACGCGAGCCCCGAGTCTGGGGGTCCAAGCGAGGCAGGGTCCGCAAGAAGCCTCGCGGAGTCGGGAGTGATGAAACGTCAGTCGCCTGGCTGGCGGCAGGATGGGGCTGGGCGAGTCGTTACATAACATCCCGCACGGCCACTGCGCTCCTTAAAGGTACAGAGCCCGGACGCAAGGCGGGCCAGACCAGCAGTGTGCTAAGCAATCCGGAGACAGGCGCAGGGAGACAGGAGAGTGCTTACTGTACATATGTGACCACAATCACAGAATGCAGACCGACAGCACGGACAAACACAGGGCTACAAATAACGTACAAATAACGTACAGACACCTTTCCATAGCGCAAATGTGACTTTAATGCTACTTAGATTTTATGCTTCGTACCAAACTTGTATCATATGACAAAGTATGACATGTGAAATACAGAGGGTCTGATCGGAGCAGTACTTCTAAGAGAGCTTCCTCTCAGAATGTCGGAGAGCATCGCAGTGGCTGTCGGTCCTGCTGGGCGGCGAGAGTCTTTTCAAAAGCACAATCCTTCCCAAACTCCTTGGATCTTGGCAGCTGTTCAGGTTTTAATAACTCAGCTTTACTTCAGTCTGGAGGCACTGCTCCTGCCAGAGGCTGCCCCTCCAATTACCCTGAGGGGGGATGCTGAGGACTCAGTCACCTCTACCCCCCCACCCATGAATTATGTATCCCAGGCACTCTGCCGGTCTCCAAGTCGAGCCCTGGAGCGCCGGTACACCGCCGTGCCCCTCTGCCCCAGGCTAGGTGTCAAACGCGTACCGCTGTAGTACCTTCCAGACTCTAAAGAAGACATCTCCTGTGAAGTGAGCTGGCGGAGGATGGCTCCACATCCCACCTGCACTGGAGGCTTGACCCACACCAGAGAAAGTAACAACCACTGCTGGGGGAGAAGAGTCCATTTACCGTTTACATGCAAAGCCTCTCCCCCCATAGCTTTTATTGCTGGTGGAGGGGGGCAGGAGTTAGTGATGACGGTCTGTTGACCCCCAGCCAAAGCTTGAATTAAAGCAGTGGGAGTTCGTGTTCCAGAGCCAACTTGGTGACCATGGGGGGGGGCTTTGCCTCCCCAGGCTGAAACCAGCGTTCTAAGGCTACTGCAGTACAGCCGGCTCTCTCTCTCTCCAACATCTCTATCACCACTGATATACGTCGCTGCTAGAAGTTAGATGAGACCTGCAGTAACAAGGCTGTTATTTTTACAGCGGTATTTATACAGACCATCAGCCGGGCTCAGACGCTCAAGCTTCCGGGGGGGGTCTCCTCTTCCCTGCGAAAAGGTGCCAGGCTGGTGCACGCTGGGATTCGATCTCGGGAGCCCCGAACGGATTTAGGTGTATCTGTTGATGAGCGGACGAGTGATCCCAAGGCCTTTCATACAGGAGTAACCGTCACAGATCTGGGAGGGTGCTACCAGACCCCCCCGGCCTGTACAGTATGCAGTACCAGGGAGAGGGTGGGGGGGTCAAAAATCATCCCACTACTCTGGTTTAGTGTATGGCTCTGAGCCTGTGACCTACACTGCACTGGCAGCCCACCCAAGGTAACCCTAACTGCACCCACTAACCCCTGGAAAAACTGCCTGGCATGAGAGAGGGCCTGAAGTGTCCTGAAGGCGTCAAATAAACAAAAGCTATGTGTCGCACGCGCAGCTTAGCGCGGCCAGGGACGAGGGATCGGCAAGCTCTTGCTCTTCCTGTGTGCTTTTTCCATGGAGGAGAAATGTTCTGACAGTCTGGAATCCAGTTAAACTGACACTCAGCTATTCCTGCCATAGCTGAGGTCGTCGCAACAAACACACGATACTGCAGCTCTAAATCCAACCGCTGTCTGAAAGCAGACAGCTGAGGGGAAGCACAGGTGGGAACCCCCCCCCCCAAAAAAAAACTGTACCACAACGTAGCCAGAGCTGAAGAGTCTCCAGGATCCTGAGACTTTTCAGGAGTCAAGAAGTGTGGTGGTGTCTGGCGGAGGCGGGGGGCACATTCTCTTAGTAACCAAAATCATCATCGCGTTTGGCATCCCCCCCACCACCAACACAGACCCCCACTATGCTTAGAGCACTGCCCACCGCTCAGATCTTCCATCTGCTCCAGACCGTGCCAATAACCTTCAAAAGGCTCAACTGTAAGAATTACAAAATCTTTGCGTTCATTTCTTATATTGGGAAAACAAAGTGAAAGTCGAATTAAAAACATACAGAAATGAAAAGGTTTTTTCCTTCTCCTGAAGTGAGGAAGCAGTAGATGGGGGCCTGGACTGGGTATGTATCCAAATGCACCCATCAGAGCAAAGAACCACAGCATTATACACCCTAGACCTCTTGCAACAGGTAGCAAACTCAACACGTTTCTGTAAAACCCTCTCCCTAACTGACCTTAGGGGGGTCACTGCATGCACGCTAAACCGGGGGCCTTCTAACCAATCAGGAGTGAGGCTGCCCCCCTTCGGAGCCAAGAGTGCCTTTGTCAAGCCAGAGGTAACGACCTCCTGCCTCGTATGGTAACCAAGCAACCGAATGGCGGAAGGCGTCCAAAACTCACTCCAGATCGGCATTATTCTAAAGCAGGCCTCTTTTGCACAACAAAGCAGGCCGTTGTGAGCTTGAATCCTCGCTACTTTGCTAAACAAGGTAAGAACCTTAGGTAACGATTACGTAAGAACCTTAATGGTTTGGTTCTACCTGGACAGGGTGAAAGAAGCTCTGAAGGTGCTGTGAGGAAGACACAGGAAAAAGGCTGTCGTCTCGATTGTCCCTTTGGATAGCAAGGATGAATAGGGGCTATCCGTGCAGCATCCACACTGCCCCACAGGGCAACACACAGAAGGGCAACACACAGAAGGGCAACACACAGAAGGGCAACACACAGAAGGGCAACACACAGAAGGGCAACACACAGAGCTAGGTTGACAGTGAAACTGAGAGGGCTTCAGTGATTTTTGACTGTCTGCCCATTTGTGTAGTAAGTAGGTAAATGATAGTGTTTTCTTTAAAACAGTGCACAGTTGATATTTTCGCACAAGATAAAACAGAGCCTATGATATCGATTTTGGTCATAACTTAATATTGAAAAAGCATGCAGTTATATGTTCATCCAGTATAACAATATTTCCCAATCCAGTCCTCAGGGACCTACAGTCGGTCCAAGTTTTTGCTCCCTCCAAACTCCCTGCCAGACGGTCCACGTTTGTGCTCCCCAAGGGTCGGATTGGGAAACACTGCAGTGTAGGGTCACGGTGAGTCTATGCGACAGGAGACAACCTGGATGGGATGGCAGGACATCGCATCGCAGGGCTCTCCGTGCATCCCAGCAATGCTAAAGGTCCTACAAAGGAACAGAGCATCTCACTCCGGTCTCTCCAGCCAAAAGACAGGCAACCTTACACTACAGCTATAGTACTGACTGAATTTTACATTTTACATATTTAGCAGATGTTTTTGTCTAAAATGACATCCAAATGAGGTAAGTAGCACACTGGAAACATTCATGCTGTTGATGAGTCAGTAGGTATAAGTGCAGCTAGGCTGAGCTTCCTGTGAATGTCCAGGTGCAGCTAGGCTGAGCCTCCAGTGAATGTCCAGGTGCAGCTAGGCTGAGCCTCCAGTGAATGTCCAGGTGCAGCTAGGCTGAGCTTCCTGTGAATGTCCAGGTGCAGCTAGGCTGAGCTTCCTGTGAA
>JABFEA020000050.1:1423055-1433491 GCA_019775915.2 Cyphomyrus plagiostoma | reverse complement strand
CAGTGCAGGGCGGAGGCAGTGCAGGGCAGAGGCAGTGCAGGGCAGAGGCAGTGCAGGGCAGAGGCAGTGCACTCTCCTGACCGAACGCACGCGCCAGTGACAGAAAGGGCACGCTGCTGCGTCAGCCGCCAGCCCGCAGGGCTCGGCCCACTCGGGTAAAAACGGGCCTCTGGAATCTTGCCGGGTGACTCCCCCACGACGGGAGTTTTCCTCGAGCCGCACAGGTTCCCCAGACCATCAGGCTATTACTCTACAGCGCGATGTTCCAGCGAGGCCACAGAAAACCAGTGAAGTTCGGCCCCACATCCCCAGCAACAAATATGTGTCCCATCCAGCCTGTCCCCTCACTCACGGCACAGACACAGGTATTTGTGTGGGAGGCGGGGCCGCTGTCCATCAAGGGTGGGCAGAGTCAGGTGACCCTCATAGTTTGTTTTGATTCGTTCCACTCGGTCCTCATTCCAGCGTCACCAAATTAGTGTTGTAACAAAAACAAAAAACAATCACTGCACCCTCTGATGCAACTGGTGCACCTGGGAATCTCACAAGCCACTATGAATTCTGTCTTGATAAGACCAGAACTTTCTTTAAAAATGAGAAAAAAAAACAGGGCCCTAAGCCATTAAACCAGAGCGTGGAGTGGAAGATCACTGGTGTTGTCTGTGTTGCTGGACCTTCGTTTTTCATGGAGCTACAAGCGTATAAAGCCAGCTGTGTCTTCCAGGTGCTCTGGCCTGGCATCTGACAGGCGCCTTTAAATCAGACCCCCGAGCCTCGCAGGTCTTCCCTTTCTACCTGCCCTCCTGGCTGGGGCCAACGTCCACCGCAGCATCTGCCAAATCCCCGTCAATAATCACGCCCCCCCCCCCACACACACACACACACACACATACACACAACGCCTTGCAGGCTTCGCCACCTCCGACAGGTCTGCAGCTGCCCCCCCCTCGCTTGCCCGGTCATCGCTGGGGCCAGATCTGAAGATTTCACGCTCCAATCACGCGTGTTTGTACATCTGCATGCTAAATTGCCGTGAAGATGCCAGACTGCAGGCTATTTGGTGGGGAGAAAAAAGGAGATTCAAAAAAGAGAAACTCCTGTAGATATGCATACAGGTTAGCCTCCTCCTCCAAAGACACTAAACACCACAGACTACCTCACACCTTCAAGATTTCAAACGATTTGGGTAGTTTGTTAGGTTCCACGGTGGACCATGGTGGGGAGAAAAATGAAGGTTCTTCAAAAATTCTGGCCTTTCCACCTCTTTCCTGGGCTTGGACACCCAGAGGTGGGGAGATCCTGACGGGGGCGAGCTGGGGGGGGCAGTGACCCTGACTGTCAGGATGTCAGCAGGAAACACACAGCTACCGCTGATAACCAGCATGAAAGCAGGGAGAAAGGAGCCTGCAGTGAAGGGCCTTCCTGACACGACGCCCACCAAGGCAGAGAGACTCACTGAGCATATGCAAAGCATCACATCCAACTAGCTACGAGGTGGGGGGGGAAATCCTGTGCTAAATCTTGCCGGTTTTATGTTAAGTTCAATTAAAGCGCAAAAAAAAACTAAGAAAAGAAAAACGGCAGCTAACAGATCGAGCCTTGATGCTTTTCAGACGCAGCCTGAGATGTGTGACGCGGCAGCGTGAGACGGAACACCGCTGCCAATCCCCTCGGCTCTCTCCATTGTTGGCGACAGGAAGCACGAGTGCTGTGCGACCGGCAGGCCAGGAGAAGCAGCTGCGGGTGGGTCGAGCCAGCCGGCTGTCTCCCCGCATCCCAGCACCGCGAAGAGGCCTACGCGGGAGAGGAGCACAGGCCCTCGGCCATTCCCACCGCAGCCACCTTAGCGTGCAGTAAGAGCACTGCCCGAGTGCCACCAGGCTGCTTTTGAAAGGTCTCCACGGTCGCTGAGCACCGAAATCCCCGCTAAAGTCCATTTTCTGACTCTTGTCGGCCCCTTTTCTCTGCTTCCATTTCACTCATGGGTTTATTGTTCCAGTTAGCCAGTGCTAACCCAACTCAGAGCATTTTGATAGAAGACGACGCGTGCCATAGATGTTTCTGGAACCCCAGAGTTCATACGTGGCTCTCAGGATTGGCCGGTTGCCTGGTGCAGTAGTCAGCTCAGCCACTGGGATAAAGCGTTTGCACAAACTTAGCTCTCCTGCTACATGCAGCCGCTAATCAGCGGGGAAACTCTCAAACGCTAACGGACGCTAAATAAAGGCTCACCTACGAACACCCTCCTAAAGTCTTAAGTCCAGGAGATTCCAATCTTAGCCTAAAAATTACATTTTACCTCACATAGGCTTTTAAATCACTCACCCGAGGTCCGACCTGTAGCAGCACGTCTGCGATATTTCCGCCTTGCATCCCGTGCAAATCCTCTCGGCTTCGGGAAGGCCGGATAAGGCATGCCTCTAAAACATTTAATTACATGGGACACCCACAAAAACATGCAGAAATTCACGCTTGGCACATGAGTAAAAACCTCAGCACTGCAACTTGAACTCGAAGAACTCAGAACCAACAGCAGGATGCAGCCCCAGTGGTGGGAGCAGCGGGAATCGGCTTCTCGCACCACAAAGACGGGCAAGGCCTGGTACCCAGTCAGGGGGATGCCCATCTCTCAGTGCCTCCTGCAGGAATTTATTTAATTACTGGAAAAAACAATCTTCCAAACCTTTCTGTGATCTTCACTCTACCGACATGCGACCTGTGAACTATTTCAAAGTAATGAATGTGCACGATTTTTCAATTTCACTTCCACCGGATTACATGTGTCTCTATATCGCTAACATGACGCCAATCTGCCCCCGCCCCTGAGGGGGGAAATATCATGCCACAGGGAAGATGTCCAACGTCATAAATGAGCACAAGTGGTAATACGTCTAATGCCACGATAATCATGGGCAACGCGGTGGTATTTAACAGCAACGTCAGCCCAAAAGCGGGGGGGGAACTGGCAGAGATGCGGTAATAAGTTACAGATGTACGTCCGCTCACAGGCTCAGCCTGCTGCAGTTTAGTGGCGAATGCGCTGACACTGCATGGAAACGAACAAAATAAACAGTCCTGGCACCAGGATGCGAGGGAGAGAAAAAAACAGAGGAACAGGCTGAAGAGCAAACGGATGGATGCTGTGGAAATGCAAAGCTGCTACCTGCCGGCACGACCCGGATCCTTCCGAGCTCCTCGTGGCTTTGGGATGAAAAGCGGCAAAGGTGGGGGAGCCATTGGAAGGGAAGGGGGGGGCAGGGGATTTCTGAGGGAAGCCCTGGTGTTCGAACCCGGGGCTGTGGTGATGTCTAAAGTGACGGCAGCAGTAGTGCCCTCAGCTTAGCAAAGCGACAGAACAAACAGACGGATGCCTGCCGTGCGCCAAGGCCGCTGCACATTTCTGCCGCAGGCGTTTTTCCGAAATACCGGCAACCTGTAGCAGCCAATGTCAAGGAGACATAAAATGGAGTTATGAAGAACATCTGGGCCACGAGAAGCCCGACGTCCTCCTGGACAGAGAACTGCGGGAGCAGAAGGAAAACAGGGACCCAAGTCCCGTCCCGGATGCCGAGAGCCGGAAACATTGGTGGTGACAAGACGCGTGTCTATTAGCCGCTCGGCCCAGACCGCAGAAGGTTGGCAAGCAGCAAATTTAGGTGTTAAAGGTCTTATGTGGACATTCTCCAGCTGAGTAATGTTCTATTCCCCACCAGCAGGGCGTAGCAGGAATCGCTGGATGACTCCAGTCATGGGGTCCATATGATTTGATCCAGGTGTGTGATCATACATCCACTCCGTAAACAAAGCATTACAAGCTGAATCTCACAGAAATCAGGGATGCTGATGACACCCAGAGAAAACCCAGGGTCCTTCTGTCACGTGTTTGTCGTTTAGAGTGTCAAACGGAATTAGTGAGGGGGGCTGAATGTCACCATGGGGCACAAGCATGCCAGCAAATACCCCAGGGAACCCACAACCACCACATTTAACCTACAGAAATATAGGCTATACCTTTAAAAGGCCTTGCTTCCATTTATCTTCCCCCACATTAAAATACTTCATTATTTGTGCCCTAAAGGTTTCTAACCCCAATCTCAGTAACGGGGGGTAAAGTTAGCCCAGACAACCTTAAATCTTACAAAAACACCAGCTGGCTTTGTTCCCTAACTATCATTACGTTACAACATCATCTTTGCCGAAAGCATCTCTAAGACAAAGCAGAATTACACTGCAAAAATGACCCCTGCAAATTCAATAAAGGTGACTAAGTTACTGCCTTATGGCCCAAGAAGATTGGGGAGCCACCAAACAGCAAAACGCTGAGATGTTCTGCATGACAGCCTACTTACTTAGTTATTAGTGATAAATATTAACCTACTCATAATAGCAGCAATATGCAAGTAAGTGTCAGGGTCAAAGTACCGAGTGGATCTGAGGTACCATTTGATCACAGTACAAAAAGGTCTTTGTTTGTGTATTCAAAAACTACTTAAGGCTTTGTGCACCCCCCCCCCCACAATTTGCAAATGCAGGCTGGTCCACCATGAGCTAACAGGATCTTAGCCACCCAGACTGTCATACGCAAACAGAACAGCAGGTGGGTTCTAACCCAGACGCATTCAAAACGCCTCGTTTAAAAGGCATGATTGATTGACTTTCCTCAGTTATCCCATTTTTTTTTTCACTGCAATGTCATAATTGAACTTTCAAGGCCTAAATGACCGAGAATCAAATTAAACTCCCAGTTGTTTGTATGTGATGGCAGGGTAATATTTAACAGAAATATTGCTCTAATTAGTGCACAAACCACATTGTCATGCAGTACAGGGGCTGCCAATCTTAGCCTAAAAATCTGACAATCCTTTGATTAAAACAGCAGCTGATTCACACCTGTAACATTACATAAGATCAACCCACCATGTAAGCATTAACATTATATAATGTAAATAGCCATGTCAATTATTTATCCTATGATTAATACCCTCCGTATGTTTAGGAAAGTGAGAGAAGGCTATGATCTGACATACACAGGCCCCCCCTAAAACTGGACCTTGACTAACCTTGCAAAATAAAATTTTAACCCTCCTCAACCCCAGGCCACTTCTTTTACCACTGATTTACAACAGCACCATCGCGGGGGGGGCTAACAACTCAAATGTCCCGGGAGCCTCTGACCACGCCAATGTGCATCTTCTTTTGTTTTAATTAATTATTGATAAAATCTTTAATTCCGGGGGGGGGTCCTTTATGCATCTTAGAGAGTCTGGCAGTCCACTAAAACGCTTATTTAATTTTATCAATGTAATAAACCATTATTATTATTATTATTATTTCATAATAATAATAATAATAATAATAATAATAATAATACCAAAACAATAGGTTTGCGTTTGGACCCCTAATGTTGTTGTTATTATTATTATTATTATTATTATTATTATTATTATTATTATTATTATCATTGACAGCAACAACAATATAACTACTAATAATAATAAATAAATCCGGTGTCACAAAAACCTTTTTATTCCGCATACAGCTACGAAGAGTAGCGGGAGCCGCCGACAGCTACGATTATGACTGCAAAATAGCACAAAACGACTGACAGCTGTCAGCTTGCAATCAGCGCTTCCTTTCAGCGGCACATTGCGCAAGAAAGTAATACGCGAGCATAAGCAATGCATTACAAACGAGCAGGCTGCTGCCATACTGCAGTCTAATTAAACATACGCGAAAATGAACTTTCTGCATATAAATGCCGGAAATCAATCACTTCTTCAACGTCATCTGCCCCTCTGCAACGACCAGATGCTTGTTCCGAAACCCTTATATTTTTATTTGACTGTATGTATTCTTTTTCCACAAATGCTGGCTGATAATTACGGTACTTACAGAACGGGTTAATGATCGCCAGGGTCGTTAATGTACCGTACTCACGGAGCGGTCTCAGCTGTTGATCTCGCCGCGCAGCTGCCCGGACCCCGTTTGACCTGGAATGACCCTCAGCAGAATCTCCGATCGTCCAAAATTCTGATACATCGCATGTAGCGAAATCTTTTTTTCCCTCTACGGCAGCTCCAGAGGGACAATCATATCCACGTGGCTCTCTTGACATTTCAGGTACAGTAACGAAATTAATAATAATAATAATAAAACAAGCCGTAAATCATAGTGAATGAGCGACTGGTTTTCTTTTGTTCTGGGTTAATATATAGCCATAATTAATTACATTATATCTTATACTACTGTTAATATAAATCATTCTCTATATCGTTTTTTTATTTGTTCAATACGCGTAAAGACAGTCGAGTCATCAAAACCAAATTCGCCTGAAGACAACTGTGGAATGGTATACAGTTGAATGGTATAGAAGTTTGGGTATTTATTACTGTAATCTATACTTCACGTAGGCCTACACTGAAATAATATAGTAAGCGCTTTTATTGTTATTAAAGTTCTCATATCGAACAAATTAAAGTTAATATCTTGACCACGATATAGATACAAATGTGTTACAATTATCAGCTGGAACTATTCCTTCAAATGTACATGCGCTACTAATAAATGCTATAAAAGTATAGTTGGCAGTGACGTAAGCGGGACCTCTGGCAGACTACGTGCGGTATCCAGAGAATAAAGCGCTACAAAGTAACACAGCAAAAATAAGTCGTTAAGTGTAAGTCAATGTGAATTAACTAAGCTGGTGCAATAGAATACGTTATAAATATTACGTCGAAGTCTGCCGGGCTGCATGAAAGAATGGACGCGAAATCGCCTGTGATGATCTGTAAAGAGTTAAAAACCTCAACGTTGCTTACACGACAAATAGATTTCAACAGGCAGATGTTAAATACATAAACGACTGGCAAACAATTAAATAGAAGACACTCAGACAGACATAAAAGTTGCAAAGTATCGCAAACCCCCAATAATTCACTCCCTTTGGACTGAAGAATTTTATGTGCACGAAATGAAACCTACGGCAGTTACTGAGAAAATAAAATCGATTTTCATAAGCTAATGCAAATGACACCTGTTCTTTTGCTTACAGACCAGCTCTTTTCACTTCAAATTATGTATAAGTAAATGCTCCAAGCATGCAGGTCTTAATTCTTAAAATCGATTTTAAATCCGCCCACATAAAATCTGAATATAAGACGGCCATTAAACTAACACTTCCTCGGAGTACTCGACATAAAAAAAAACCCCTGACAAAGAATTCTCGAAACGATAGATGGCCGATAAAAGTAAGCATTTCACGTTGTAAAAAATATTTTAGAAATAGTTGGCATAATTTCGCTCGACTGTATTTTGGGGGGACGTCACTTTTTCCGCCACAATTTTTCCACTGGCCGGAATATTGACAGGGTTTCTGAAACAAAATGCCAAAGCTTTCTACGCAGCTCGAAAAAAGAGATGATGTGTATGATTTATTATTATTATTTTATTATTATTTTGCTGCGTGTCGTAAAGGTGTGCCCCCCATTCCTTGCACCCGAACCGGACCCGACATCGGGCTCTTACCTGCAAGAACTGGAGGTGAGCGGATGCCGTGTGTGCCCTGAAATGACCCAGGCGAAGCGAAAGAGTCCGGACACATCAACTTCAACATGGACCCGGGGATAAGACGCCGATCCGACAGTGCAGAGCCCGGACTGATCGCTGTGGGGAATCAGAGAGCTGCTGGCTTTTCTGTCGGCGGCCGACGGCAGCAGCCTCGCCCCTTCGCCTCGATCGCCGCTCAGCTCACGGCCTGCGCTTTAACTCCGTTCGCTTAACATTTCGCTCACGCTTCAAGGCTGCAGAAGAAAAATATCTATATGTGAACCGCAGATTTCCCCTAAATACCAACCCCCTATTCTTGCGGTGGCGTTTGTCGCAGCTTTTCTCTTTTTTCCTCCCTCCAACGTGTTTTTATCCCCACAAAGCGATTTTTAGTCTGTGTGCACCAAAATCAAACTGGTAATGTAGCGTTTCACAGTGCTGCTATCAAACTGAAAGTCTTTCAGAAATTTATTTGGGTGTCAGACTGTTATACAACACGGGCAGATACATGTAACTTGAAACGCCGATTTGAGAGGCTGAGTTGCGCAGCAACTGTATGTTATATGATAGTGAGCAGGGCTTGACAGGAGCGATGGTTTTTGACTTGTATTTCTGTTTTTAGTGCCGTTTAAATGTCTTTGAAGATAAAAGTTGCAATGCATAGCTGTGAGAGGGCTTTGTCACGGTGATTCGTGTGGAAAGGAAATTAAGATACCTGAAAGAAGACAGCGCGAGCTCTCAGGAAGCTTCGGTAAAACTTGGTTTAGAAGTTGATTTGTATTCGTTCTTAAAACCATTCTTATAAAACAATGAATGACACCGTTACCGAAACCCGCCGCCGGGTTTTTAAGTAAGTGAAACGCGATTTCCAGTTAAATTTCTTTAGTTATTCTATGCAATAATTCACGCGATCCAGATTCCACTTATGGAAATGAACACTATCCTACTCGGCTTTGATTTTCTATATGCTCAGGCGGCTTAAAAATCCATGGAAACGCTCTTTAAACCATCCATCACCTGGCCAGCTGGAATCGCCTTATGGCCAGTCTTGCACTTTTCTGGGGGTCGGAGTGCATGGGACCGGCGTGCGACCATAAGACGCCGCACACGTTTGATTTTGTCCCCCCTGGTGCAGCATTAGAGTCGGTACATAAATGCTCGTAAATTGCCGTGTGTCTGCGGGGACATTCACATCATCAGATAACGAGGCTGGCAGACTACGGGGAACACAGGAAAAGTAACCGAACGAAGACAGACACTTACACAGACCCACCCCCCCAAAAAAAAAAAACATACAGGGCGGCATATGGCGTTGATAGAAGGCATGGACCCATAACACGATGCGTTTCAAGTTCAAATCGCCGGGGGGCGGCCGTAGTACCCTTCAGCGAGGTACTTAACCCGCATTCCCGCGGAAAATGTCCAAGGGTATAAATGGGTAAAATTGTAAGTCACTCTGGATAAAAGCCTGTACGAAAGCAGCTGTGTGTAAGATTAGCCCCTCTGGGGGTGACTTTATCCTCTTGTGTTCCGATTTCGGAGTATGTGGTGATAAATTATATTGGATTTGTCGGGGTATTTCTAAAGAAGAAAAAACTTTCCGGCAGACTGTGAATACAGTTCATGGTATGATGGCAGAGATGAGTTAGATGGCGGAAAGCCACATGCGTGGTGTGTAAATTCTGCATAATGTCTTTCAGAAGTTCTTTATGTACATTTCTGCTTTTTTCTAATATGATGGGACCCTAGAAGACGTCCGTTCTCTGTAAATATATCACCGTTTTCCTGAAGTTTGCTCTTCATTCCTCTGCTCTATGGGATTATTTCTGTAACAAACATTGTGAGTGGGTGTATAAGGTTATGCTCCAGGTTAATGTGGACCCCAGGTGGTACGGAGCTCTTGTAATATTAACTGTCACAATGCTATTGCGTGCTACATTGGGGAATTATTGACCTCTGTGTCCAATAAAAACCTGGAAAATCCCTGCAAAATTATCCAGCACAGCCCCGTCCAACTGGAACTTATAGAGGCTATATGTTTGAGCGGGCTGGGGTGAGATATCAAGGATATCAAAGCTGAAACGTCCACCAGGTGCACAGATTCAGTAACATAACACCGAGATCGCGATTATGGGGGAATACAAGTTTGCTGTGGGTCTTTCAGACGCTAAAAGCCAGGCAGGCTGTTTATTTGCCGGTTCTGGATGAACGTAGCAGGTGTTTACTTTGATGACACTCCTCATCTGGACTTTGCACTTTGGGATTTATTTATTTATTAATTGGGGGGGGTGTTTCAACACCATAACATGTTCTCACGTGTATGAAGGGCTAACATTCCAGGTGTGTACTGCATGCTTTTTATATAGCAGAATTTTATCAGGCCATTTATCACAATGTACAACATGGTAACGAGCCAATGGAAAAGAAAATGGCCTTTGGCAGCAACACAATTGATGCCCAGTGGGTTTAGTTTCTATTCCATTTGGCCATCAGTGTGGGAAATAACACAATACTTGGTTTTCTTGCCTGGAGTCGGGGTGATCAGATCTGTTTTTTAGACTTCAGCACTTTATCTGATGCTTTTTCATGGGTAATATAATTGTTATAATCATATATTTTTAGAAGGTATCCACTACATGGATAAAAGTATCCGTACGCCTGACCTACTGGAACTTCTATAATGTCCCATTCTAAATCCATAGGCATCAGTGTGGAGCCAGTCCCCCCTGTGCAGCCATAACAGCTGCCTCTCTTCTCTGAAGGCTTTCCACAAGATTTTGGAGAGTGTCTGTGGCAATTT
This sequence comes from Cyphomyrus plagiostoma, assembly GCA_019775915.2. NCBI lineage: Eukaryota > Metazoa > Chordata > Actinopteri > Osteoglossiformes > Mormyridae > Cyphomyrus > Cyphomyrus plagiostoma. Next base: position 1,423,146 of record JABFEA020000050.1, on the reverse strand, counting down.
TTGCCCATTTATCCAGAAGAGCGTTTCTGAGGTCAGGCACTGATGTTGGACGTGAAGGTCTGGCTCACAATGCCATCCCGGAGGTGTTTGA
>JABFEA020000050.1:1404026-1420643 GCA_019775915.2 Cyphomyrus plagiostoma | reverse complement strand
GGCGGCCTTGAAAGCAGAACAAAATATGGTTCAGAGCATCATTATTGGTGGGACTGGTGGGACTGGTGGGACTGGTGGGACTGGTGCCAGATAAATTGTGTAGGGAGAGAACAGCTGGATTTGCTACCTCATCTAATATAGGATACATGTTTTATATATATATATGTTTTCATTATATACTTATTCCATGATTCCCAGCTGGAATACACTGGTCTCTATGATGCATCCCAAATAATCACAAGCATTCCCCATATTTTGTCTCGCAGGTTTAGCATTTCAGCCTATTAGCTCCGTGCTCAGCGTACCTGGGACGGCACGTCCAGCGTGTGCGTGGAAGGAACAGGAAGCGCTGGAAACGGGGCCCATTTTCTTTATATAGGAACCTCCCACCCGGAACTGCCTGCAATGAGGAGCTGATCTTTGTAAACACTGCTGTCTGTTTGTTTACAGAATCCCTCCAGTCAGTTAAGCCTATAGCTTGCCATCAAAGTCTCAATTCTGTCAGCGTGTCCTAAGGGGAAAAAGCCATCTTACATACTTTGTATATGAGGTAGCATTTCTTTTTAAAAATATATTTTGATATAAATGTCTTTCTTTAATACATATAATTGCACATATATGAGCTCATTAGCACTACTGGGACGCTCCTACACTTGGCAAAAATAATTCTGTAGTTCTATACATTTGAAAATAACACAGGGACCTGCTAGTTCACAATACAAATTGGCGCCCCACCTAGCCTCATTTGAACTGTGCATTCTACACACAAACAGCAGGGGGCAGCACAGTTAAAGCTTTGCCGCTGAGCCCTGGTTGGTGGAAGGAGACCCCCCCATGACTGCCATGCACAGTGATGTCTGTAACGAAGATCGTGCTGAATGGAATGAGAGGAAAATTAGGTTCGTATGTAATGACGAGGGTGGCCTGGAGAGCATTTTGGATAGATGTGATGAAATGAAAACTTTGCCACCAGTTTGACAGATAGCTTAAAATCTGTAACCGTGTAACACGCAGCATGTAAGCCTATGTTTAATCAAGTAGTGTGGGTGAGCCATATCTTATAATGGATAACTGGCATTCAGACCATTGAAGTTGTTTTGACAGATAGTGTTTACATCGAAGCTTTGCTCACGTAACAGAATAATAATGCCGAGTATATCGGTATTTTAATAAGCATATATTACGTACCAGCTATCAGCCGAGATGTTATCATGAACGTTAACTGAACTCAGCTTTTTCTTTGAGGAAACTTAGATTTTTATTGGAACTTGAGAAAGTCTTCCGACTGGCACTAGGAGCAGGACTAGTAAGCGGACATAGACTGAAACTGCTCTTTCCAGACAAAACGATCACTTTTACTAAGCACATATGGAGATAATATTTGAAAATCGACTTTTATGTTTATGGCGAATTGTCTCTTTCTCCAAAATAGATTATAAAAACGGTTAATTTCGAAATTTTGAGAGAATTCAATGGAGAATCCAGCGAGCTTCAAACAGACAGCCAGGGCCCTTCAGGGGCAGATCCATGGGCGATCTTTACTGAAGGATGAAGCGTCAAGCCCCACAGTCCGGAAAATAACAGATGACCCACCCCCATCCCCCTACTTGTCCCGAGGCCAACCGTAATGACAGGAGTACACAGAGGGCGCCATCTCCATGCCCCACCCTCATGGAGAATATCTGAGACCCACCCCCTCGCCCTAAACTTGTGCTTAGTGTCATGTGGCGAGTTATAGGCTAATTGAATGTTCTTTTGTCGCTGGCCTCGACAGCTTGCACGGTGATCTGCGGGGCTGTTTCGGTTCAAACTCTGAATCGAAAGAAGAGAGAGATCAGCAGGAAGGCGGAGGACCCTCACAAAGCGCGTTCTGAGTCACCCGTATCTATAAATAAGCATATTTTACGGGAGAGGACGCTGTTTTCAGGGCGCGTGCTCTTCTGAAAGCTTTCGGACCGCACTGGAGTCATAACGGAAAACTGACGGTCTCTTATCATACTGATATTCATAGTAAAAACAGCTTATAATCAAACGGGTTTTTATAATGGTAATTCATCGTAAATGATAAACATTTAAAAATGCGGAAACTATATACATAGGCAAAATATACTGAGCAAAAATATATTTAACAAACCTAGAATCTCCTGTAAGATGAGGCATCAGCGAGTGTTGTGTATACGAATTGTGTATCTCGTCACTTCAGCACAAAATGATCCGAACCTAAAAGGATTTCCATCGATGCTTGAAGTCCGACTCTCCTTGGCTTCGGCAATGATTATTTAGTGCAGATTCGTGCGCCATATTATATGCTGGTGAGCGAGGAAACTCCTGGAAGCATGGCGCTCATCCCAGACCAGACTTTGACATTGGATTTTGGCTTTCACTCAAGCCAGCAACATGGATATCGTTGCTTTATTTGATAGCTATCTGTCCCTGTGCTCAATAAGACATTATGGCTAGATAAGATATGATTTACAGAAACTTTTGAAGACCTTGGTGCCCTTTTGGCTTAATCGAAAATGTAAAACGTTTTAGACTTGCAGAACAATATATTATTTCCAGACCATTAACATTGCACTAAATATTTATATGACCACTAGCAATAATAAGATCAACTCAAAAGTAGCCTAGATAAACTTCTATTGATCTCACGTTTCCTTGACTATAAACTCAGTTTTATAGCATATTCTATTACTATTAGTCATTCAGATTATCACCGGGGTGAATCAGTTCACATCTTGCTTGACATCAGACTTAGTTAATTATTTCACGTTGTACTGCTTTCCCCTTAATCGGAAAACTACTCCGTTGTAAATTTTAAGAGACCAGCCGATTTTCCACGTAACCCTTTACTGCCATCGTGTGGCAGTAGATCGGAACTGAAGAAAAACAACTTTCCTATTAGGTAATACGCATTTTCAGGGAAAGAACATTATATTAACTTTAATTTAATGGAATGATGTGAATTCAACTTGTATTTTAAAAACACAAGAGTAGGTCATAAAATTATTAAATGAATCTTGGCAATATGCTGTTTTAACGGGCAGCTGTGTGGCGTGTCTCCTCCGGGATTTTCGTTTCGTTGCTGCTGTTTCTTCAGGTAAAAAATATCGGAACGTGATCATTGTTATTGTATAAATTATTGTTATTGCATAAATTATTGTTATTGCATAAATTATTGTTATTGTATAAATACGCACTTGGAAGTTTATTTTTTAACGGCGGTTAGTTGGTTGGTACAATGGCTCAGCGCATAGCATTCCAGCGCTCGGGTTGTGGGTTCGAGTTTCTCCCTCAGCTGTGTTTGTGCGCGTGCGGTCCAAGTTCCCTTTGCGTTTGTGGTTTCCTCTGGTTTCTTGCTCCGCTTTTCTCCCCCGTAGGTTAAAGGCGTTGTTGATGTAAGTTGCTGTCTCTAAATTACCCGTAGTATGTGAATTTATACTCTGCTATGTACTGGCGCAGATTTCTCCTGCTTCCCGGGGTACATTCCTTGCTGACCGTGACATTCTCCTTGGATAAGCAGTTATGGATAAACATCACTTTGAGAAACACTGCTAGTTCTAGTTAACGGGGCTGGGATTTAAATCCCTTCGCATTATCTGCCATGTTTCTGTTATGAGAAAATGAAAATGTATAGCTGCATATAACATTTACAGACACATTACGTGTGGGAGTGTAGCACCCTCTATTGGTTACTTCCAGTGATCCCTACAGGTTGTTGGGTGTAGTATTGGCGGCCCATCCAATCAGGCAGGCTGCTGTACGCCTCACTGAGCATGCCTGGAAGCCTCCCAGCACCTTAATGTCACGCCAGTACCCCGCTTACACCGAGCCAATCAGGGGCCAGGCAGTCAGATGCCAGTTTAGTACGTGCTAGCAGTTTTCACAACCGTTAAGAGCCACGCCCAAGAACCAAGAAATGCACATATGTGGAACATTAAGAATTTTGTGTGTTAGATTAACCAGTATGTTAGTATCCCGATTATATGTGGATCTCCCACTCTGCATATGACAAGTTTCCATGTCCTGCATATTTCCTGCTTCCTCTTGTGGTTAAGTGAGATGAGTCGGTAAATACTGTGTACTTTGCAATGGATTTGGAAGATGGATGGATGGATACGTGGATGGGTGGATGGATGGATAGGTGGATAGATAGATGGTGTCATACAGCAACCCAAATCCTCCGTGCACCAATGGTCCTCAATCAGCACCACTCAAGTGGACAGCAACACGGTTGTCGGTTCATGAGGAAGGTTAGCAAGCCATGGCTAGCGGCTGCTAACAGGGACAGTGCATCTCGGGTTAGCCTAGCCGGGTGTAAGCTAACTGCCTGGGCCTTCTCTCCCTGTTCCCAGCTCACCAGGGTACCACTGCGTCCTGTACCTGACACCAATGGCCTGCCTTGATGGATGGATGGATGGACCGCGGAGCCAGCAAGGGCCACCTGGGCAGGAGCCTTGGTGAGAGTGATGAGCAATCATGAAAAAAAACACCTGCAAGTAATTTGATGCAAAACGGCTGCATCATGTGCAGGTCTTTAATACAAAAGGAAACAGACAAGCGCATATGACCTTATGGCCCTGTTCCAATGTCTTCTGCAGTCCATGGATGGATGGATGGATGGATGGATGATAAACACCTGGTAAACAGATACCTGCCCGATACACAGATTATCACTAAAGGTAACAGATTTAGGCCATCAACTACTGTTCTTTTATTTGCTGTTAGTCCACACCTGAGCCATATCACAATTTTCACAGTTCTTGCACAAACATCCCGCGTCGACCTAAGGTAAGCCAGAGATGGACCGTACCCGCTAGGAATTCTCTCACAACTGGGCCGTATGAACTCCAGTGCATCACAGGGTTGGAGTGACCCGTGCGGAGGCATTGTTGACGTCGCGGTTGACGGCGAGTGTCAGTCGAGCGGTCACCTGTCACCAGGCGTACGCACAGACACGTCCATCTGAAACGGGACTTTCTGCTGTCAGCAAGAACCGGAGGAAAATGCTTGAATCAGATGGTTGGGTTCCAATGGAGTATACCAAGGAGTCATGGACTGTCAGGGAATCACTCTGGGATGAGCCTGGATAATGACTGTAAGGTATGTGCAGTGCTCGGGAGGGGGGGGGGGGGGCACGTGATGGATGCTGAGTTTGCGAGGAACCATCCAGGGTAGCATTGCCATTGTTACCGGGCTGCAGGTTTGTGGGGGGGCAACACCATCTCCCTCATTTCCCAACCTCCTCTCCCCCAGCTGGCAGCGACGCTACCCTCCATTGGGCTGGATCGGTGACGTCACCAGGGGCACTGTTCCAAACAAAAGGTCCCAATTATCTCCACACCTGCCTGTGCACAGGAGCTTTGTTCCAGCACCAGGATGTAAACAGAATACAAGTGTCCTTTTAAGCACAATTAACTGTTCAATACTGGAAACAAAAAATGCACAATGCACTATTTTAAGGCAAATAACCAGAAACCTCACGCAACACTCACATAGCCATTAGTGGAAAAAAACATGATTATTTGTAATTTGCAGATTGCACAGCCAGAATAGCTAATCATGTCCTCTTATTAGACCATTTCTTACTGCATTTCTCAATATTTTCAGCCTCCTATCCACTTTGTGCCCCTGCTTCACATTTTGCCACTAGTTGGGTTTATAGTTGTCTGTACAGGCGGATCAGTAAGAGCCTTTGGCGGGAGATGATGAAGCGGGGTGTTGACAGGGTGCAGGAAGTGAGAGAGATGACATGCGGAGCATGTGAACACCCACCCCCCCACCCCCGCAGGTCTAATTGGTGGATGCATATGCCAGGATGATCAATCAACCACAGAACCCATAAAGATTTAGTGTGGTGATGCATTCATCATTACCAGTGTGTAGTACAGGTGTGTCACACAGATAACACACACACACACACACAGGCACCCTCCATCTAACTAACACAATTACTCATAAATCTAAGAAGAGACACTAACCCACTCTCCTGATTAACCAAACAAATGTAGCTGCACATTTTATATTTGTATAATATATTCTTTTTAGTGCTTTAAATTAATTTAATTTGTGGCTGTATTATTTCTCTATTTTTAACTGATATTTACGTGTGATGGCACCATAAGGAATGTTACACAATAAAGGAATCTTAATCCTAACACACAATACACACACCTCCATATACAGACCCCCCTCCAATGAAGCATGCACACACACACACTCGCACGCACACACACACACACTCTGAGTTCTTCAGCTTCCTCCCATACACTAGGCACATGGTTCACTCTTGGTGCTTTTTGGCTCCTCCGTCATCCCGTCCAGGCTGTCGCCTGCCTAGTGCCTTGTTTTTCCTGCAATGGGTTCCAGGCGCACCATGACCCTATACCGGATATGCAGTTAGTGGAATATGCATGGGTAGATTTATACACTGTTTGTATTGTATAATAAAACTACAAGTAGGTGGACTACAGTACAAACCAAATGCCCCCCACATTGAATTATTGCCCCCCTATTGCCCAGAATGACCTCTGTAATCATACACATGCAGTCACCTGTCACACACTAAACACAGCTATAATTACATCCGTGTAGCCAGTTGTTACATATTAATATCCTCTGCAGTGGTGTGGCTGTTAGGTATTACTGACCTCTGCAGCCATATGCGTACATTCAGTAACATATTAATACTCACTGTAAAGGCACAGTTACACATTAAATACCACTGTAGTTCCCATTTGCTACATATGAATGGCTGTACAACCATTCTGCATCTATTATTGAATCACACCCAAAATCTGTTTTTTACACCATCAGGGGCACCATTGGGGCAGAGGGGGATTATGATTATTCCAAGGCCCCTGAGTGACAGGACACAAGGCAGGGAATAACTCAACGTTGGGAACCAACCCATTTAACAACTGCAATAAAAATAATTCTTGATAAAATAAATGGTAACTTTTTTCTTTCAGTCAGTATTTGGATTTAAAGCTACATACAATTAAGCAACGTGACTTAGTTCTCGCCTTTTCAAGGAAAACTCCAGCATTAATCAAAAGAAACTGCCGGATCATTCAGGTCTATGGCGCAAACCTCACATCCTATTGCAAACATTACTCTCCCCGTTAAGACCTAAAAACAGACATTTACCTTTATTTTAAACATTGTTCTCCCAGATAAGATTTATCTAGCTCTTATTTTGGTGATCTCTCTCCACTGATTTCGTCATTTTTAATCTCTATTTTCGGTAACCGCGATAACTCCGTCACGAAGGAATCGGCGCCGATCTCCGCGTTGCGGGGCGGCAGTTGAGGGTTTTTCTACGTAAATCTTTCCTCAATCAGTCTCCCAACGCTTCTGAAATATAAGTGGCACTACGGCAGGTTTGCTGACTTCACCTTCGCGGAGGAAAATAATAGTAATGCCACAGGCTTGTAAATATATGCAGCGGAGGGTGGGAAAAGAAGGAAAACAGAACAGATGAGCTGCGAGTGATGGCTTAGTATTTCCTGCTCGCATTCATAATGGAGAAAAAATTGCTTCGCAGGCATTCGTCAGAGCCGCCCAAACGGATGCGCCGTTCCCCATCCATCAGTACTGTGCGATTTTGTGCACTACCTCTCTTTTTGAAATAAACAAATAAATAAAAATCATTTCGCCGTTTGCTTCTGCACTGCCGCTCAAGAGCGACTGCGTGAATTGGCGTTAAACTGGCGCCAGCCGCTTCCCGTTGGGTGCATGGGAGGGACGTGTTAATGCCTGGAACATGTAGGTAAGGCACTGCAATGAAGATAAGGCGGACAATGAAGAGCTGTAATACATATTCATAAATAGGCAGCAATAAAGTCAGTACATGGCAGTCAGAGTGACATTCAAGTGACGTGAAGCTCTGTGGATCCACCACACTGCAGGTGGCTACGCATAAGGTCAGTAGGGTTCCCCACGTTCAGAGAGCACAGAGTCGGGTTTGGACAGATTGGCTTGGGCTGAAATTCGCACAGCGTAGGAGATCAGAGCTGAGCAGGGATGTACTGGCTATCGGGACTACGGGGAGATTACCGGTGGGTTAGGCATTTAGTTTCTAAATTATTTATAATCGTAATTCTGTTTGGAAGTTGATTGTTGTATAGTTGAAATCCCATGTTTGTGTCTTTCAAATTGGCCGCATAAAGCTGATGCGAACCGCGAGACTGACTGCTAAACTTACGATCAGCACATGTGACGTATTCGCTGAGCATTGGCCAATCAAAATCAAGTTGAAGTTTTTGAGCGGGAGCGGAGCAAGCAACTGCAACGATTAGCCAAGTGAGCCGATGCCGTGTACTCTGTGTGCAACGATAGTGAACACGATAAAACACAAAATATCAAAACGTAAAGGAGGAGCCGAGAAGTTGAAAGAGAAAAAAAGACAAGCACTTGAGCTACAGGCCACCAAATGTGTTAAAATAATCTGTTATTTGCTGGAAGGCCGGTAAAACACTTAGGTGAAGATGTCAGCAGGGCGGTCCGGACTGCTGAGGTGAGACGGACATTTAATAAACGTAGTGTTAATCAGAATCCACTCTCAAAGGTTTTAGGCTATTAAGGGATTTGCATATTGGTATTGTGACATTGATTTAATACAGCAGTTTCACGAACAAGAAGCTAATATTAAGTGACTTTGTCTGACTACAACACTATTGCCTGATTTTACTCTATTTCGTCAATTTCAAAGCTGAGTTCCTGCATCAACATTTTGTTTTTGAATGAACGTGAATTTATGAATGAATGTTATAGTAAATGAATGATTCATCTTATTATTTTTCAATTCATTTTAATAGTATATAAATTGTATTTATATTCTAATCAGCCATTTTACATGTATATTGAGGATAATGGAAACTGAATTAATGCATATAGATACATACAGTGTGTGTGTGCGCGTGCGTGTGTGTGTGTGCGCGCGCGTGTGTGTGTGCACGTGCGTGTGTGTGTGTGAATGTGGTGCAACTTAATCTGCAAATACTACAGTTTAGGTCAACAAGAGAAAGGCTTGAGTCTCTAGTCTTATGGTTGCTAACTTTGGTCACCTGGCTGGAGTGAGATTTTCAATTTCAAGTCTGCACACACATGCGCACACAATTACACGTATGTAAGAGTTTTATTACCTTGTAACGAGTCTGTGGGGTTCGCAAATTGCATCGGACACTTTATATGTAACTAATTTTAGGTTTATAATGGAATAATATAGATTAGCCGTAGGATTTCTTTCATGAGAGTGAGTGTCTAAAAGCGTGAGAGCTGGCAACCCTGTAGTCCAGGAACCGACTTAGGTCATAATTTGTTGCTAAATGGCACTTGCACACCAAAGTTCCGGAACCTAGTCACTGGGCTGTCTGGACCTGGGACTTCCGTAGCTCATGGCCACTGAAGTGTGTCGCTCTCACGCCGCATGACAGGACTGGCAGTGGGTCACAGCTGCTAAGCATAGGTTTGATTGTAAGGTCGCTGTGAAGTGAACCCTAAATAATACATTGACTCTAGCTAATTTTAAACTAGGGGCTGCGTTATTGGTCAGCTGTAGCCCCGCTACTTAAGTTACAATGTAGTTCATTATTACTAAATAAATAAAGTCACAAAAAATAACATTTTACTGTGGACAACCAATCAATACTGTAACGCTTGGCAGACCCAGATATTGCAGCAGCGTGACAGTTTTTTTAATTATAGTGCTAAAAGGACTAACGGACACCAATCGCTACCCCGACAAACATAACATGGAAACGCCGGATGGTGAGGCACACACGTATCAGACATGTGAGGATTGGGCAGGATTCCACACGTGATAAAGGCAAGGGCACACAACAAGGGCTAAGCATTAATAACCAACAGGGGCTATTTACAGTTACTAGGACATGAACTACAGTTGTCCAATATTACCGGACCAGGTAGCTGTTCCATGTGACTGTTGACTTTGGTAATACTGTCTAATACATAGCTAGCTGTTTCTTTTCTCTGTATTTGTGAGAATTATTTCAACCACAGCTGTAATAGAAACCCATAATGTGCTGTGTGTGTGCCAGACTGCGGGGGGATCCATACCCACCACAGATCAAATACGGCCTGTTATACTACTAGTATGTTTATCAAATCAGTGGCAAAGTTAGACATTTGTTGTAGGTGCTCGACAGTCGTTCTGCTACATGAGATGCTCGAGCTCAAGGAAAACAAACAGGGTTCAGGTGTAACAAACAACTGCAGGGCAATGATTTTTTCCGGCTGGCCAGCTAACCGGCTAGGATGGCATCCACTCCCTTAGGCAGAAGACCGTTCTCGGGTGGTAGGTAGTACACTGTCAGGAAAAAGTACCAATTTAAACCTTTTAGGGTACAATTACTAATCACTGGGGCTGTATCCTCAAGGGTCTGGCAATTGTACCAGCTGTAGGCAAATTTGCTTTTTAGTCTAATTTAAGGTGCAGAAATAGCCTCTGAGGAGCATTTTTGTACCATTGAGGGGGCACTGCTTATTGTACCATTGAGGGGGCACTGTGTACTGTACCATTGAGGGTGCACTGCTTACTGTACCATGGAGGGTGCACTGCTTACTGTACCATTGAGGGGGCACTGCGTACTGTACCATTGAGGGGCCACTGCTTACTGTACCATGGAGGGTGCACTGCTTACTGTACCATTGAGGGTGCAATGCTTACTGTACCATTGAGGGTGCACTGCTTACTGTACCATTGAGGGGGCACTGCTTACTATACCATTGAGGGGGCACTGTTTACTGTACCATTGAGGGTGCACTGCTTACTGTACCATTGAGGGTGCACTGCTTACTCTGCCATTGAGGGGGCACTGCTTACTCTGCCATTGAGGGGGCACTGCTTACTGTACCATTGAGGGGGCACTGCTTACTGTACTATTGAGGGTGCACTGCTTACTCTGCCATTGAGGGGGCACTGCTTTTTGTGCCATTGAGGGGGCACTGCTTTTTGTACCATTGAGGGGGCACTGCTTACTGTACCATTGAGGGGGCACTACTTAGACGGACCACACCCATTACTAGTGGGGGGGGGGGGCAGCAGCAGTGTGTGCCAGTGCTCAGTTTATGGAAAAGCAGGAAATTCTGCTAAGCTTCCACCTTTGGTGTCGCAGCTTGTGGGAGAATTTGAATGAATGTCCCACAAACCAGAAGCAGAAAAAGAACATAGATTATGAACACGACAGTTATAGCTTTGTGCAGAGGAGATTTGTGTGGTGCTGGGAGACTGCCAGGAGACTGACGGCCTGGTTCTTCTGTCATCAATCCAATGGCCTACTGATTTTTTTTCCACAAGATCAGGCAGATGTTGGCCTTAAACGACTTGCTGAGCACATGTGTTAGGGGGTCCTGTCCAGAGTGTCCCCTGCACCGCATGATCCGACAAAAGGCAGAGACTGCAGAAGATTGAGGAAAATAAATACCCTATCAATCCTGAACCGGGGAAACTGCCACGTGGGACGAGATTACAGGGACTGAGACTGGTGCCAGACTGGTTTCTGGGTTAATGGAGGTGAGAACGCGGCACATCAATGTATGCATATACATGAGGCTTACGCTGGAGGAAACCAATCAATACGAAGCAAGGCGGTCTCACGTCGCTGTATGTTTAATGCTGCTAGCCTACTGGGCTAAGGACGCGATACCATCCACACCACTGATGAGGAAAAGTGTTGAAAGCGACAGCAATTTAAGCAAGGAAATAATCGCGCTAATAACTTTTTTAAATGGGCCTCATACCATAAAAGCCAAATGAGGCATCTGTGTTACAAAAAGTAATTTCTCTCCTGGGGGAAGAAAAAAACAACAAAATAGATTCAGGAATGTGCCCCTTATGATACATTTGCTCCGTAATTCATCCCTCGTTGTTTTTTTTTCTGTATGCTAAAGCGAGTCCGGTCTTTATCTTATTACTGCGACAAATGATGGGGCGCTTTAATTGCCCCCCCCCCCCCCTTCGCGAGCAGACTGGGACCGGCCGCATCTCCCTCTCTCACCGCTCGCTGTCAATTCACTGTGAGCCGAGGGGAGCGGATTTCGGCTGGGAAGATAATAGCGAGAGAGGTCCTTATTATAACATAATGGAGTGCGCTATGCTCTCGCCTTTCAAATACGACCTTAGCAGGATCATCTCCGGCCTCCCTTGGGCTAATGAACCTGTGCTGCATCTGCCGCATTTTCACCCCAACGAGGGCTGACGGAGCGGACAGACTAATTGAGTGTCGGACCTTAGTGACTGAAGCCGCTCCGGTAATTGCTTAGTTCGGGAGCAAATGGGATAGATAAGGGGCGCTGTGTTAATATGCCCTGTCAGAATCCAGCGGGTTTTTACCCACTACCACAGCACCCCACAACCCCCATCCACCCGGCTCTTCCTTAGAGAAGTCGAGGAAAGGCAGAATCACTGAAAAGAGTACGGCAGAGTACCGCAGTCATCCCCGGCGCTGATAAAAACATCATCGCCTGGCAGCACGTAACGGGCGGGGATCCCCGTGACGGGGGTGGAACCGGAGTTAGAGGGGGCAGCATTAACAAGACAGCGGGGCGCACATTTCTACTGCACTCATTTATCAATAACATAGCGCTGACTCATGCTCTGCAAAGGCTGTCCAGCTGTTGGTACTATAACGGAATGCTATGCGTTCAATGTAAAACATTTTACTACTGTCTGGTTTACTGCAATCAATCAATCAAAAACTGACCACACAGTAACGAAGTCGCCGTTTATAATTAGTTATCTATCACGGTATTTTGCTCGTTCAGTAGTTTTTTTTGTTTTAATTCTAACCTTGAAAATTAAAAAGCGTATATACGTGTGTGTAGCCTATAAAATAATGTTTAGTAAAAGTTTTGATGAAGGTAATTTCAAGCAACTTAAGTGCAAATTTCATGTATAAGTGTTTATGTAGCTGGCCATATGCAAATCCACAGCTTAGTCGATAGGAAGACCAATTATATAGAAATGCGTTAGGATACCTGTTTAAGTACTGTGTGGTGGTATCTAATCCCTGTCGTAACTTAGCGATGCTTATGGACCCACAGCTGATGAAGAAGTTCTGAAGTTTTTTTGTGATGACCACTTGGTTAATCATAGCCATTTTATCCCAATCGCATTGGTGATATTTACCTCGATACCATCCGGATGGCTTATTCACAAACCCTGGGAGCAGATTTTTATCGTTGGGAGAACATGTGAAATGAGGCTTAATGGTTTTGCGTAGTTACAATGAGGCGGTGTCTGCTGTTGCGACGGTGTAAGCATTATCTATCAGTATTTGTACTTGGCAGCAACCGCTTGTGCTTGGTGTCCGTCCTGGCCGGGCGGTGCGGAAGCAGTTTCGGCACAAACTCGCAAATCGTACAAATATAGAAGCCGGTGGCAATCAAAACGACAAGGGGGTGCAACCATCCTGAAGCGGTACCCGACCTGCTGAGTTTACTGCACTCCTGTGCTCCTCCTCCACCTTCAACTCAGCGGCTTTTTAAGGCTCTTTTAAAATAGGCTAGCGGGCAGACGTAGTTTGTGGGGACTGTGTTTCACCAAGGGCGCGCGCAAAGTGGACGAATAACGCAGCGGAGGGGAAGCACCACGCGCACGGTGCCCATGCAATAGTGCAGGAATCGCGTGGCGGCTTCGATCGCGGCACATCGACATGCCGCTTCTTCGCCCACCTGCCGAGATCTGAGAAACTCCAGCCACCCAGGAGTCGATAGGTCGCTGTTCCGCGTGTCACAGGATGGAAAGTCAGCTGTCTCACTATAGCCGGTATTAAAGGACACGGTTTGCCGTTTCTGGCAAAATGGTTGCACTTGAACAGCGGAGATATTGATAAGAAGAAAAGAAAAATACTAATATCGTCGTAACGAAAATTAAAATAAAACCTGGGCTTCGGATTTAGACGTCAGGAGCAGGTAAGTTCCATGCGTTATTTTCAGATGTCATTGATTTCTAATATATAAGTGAGATCCGAGAACATTTGTTTTAAAATATAGCCGTTTATTAATCGGGCTCACCTACCAAAGGGAGTGATATCTTCCTTTCCGTATATTTTTTACCATAAAAAAAACACAAACATTTTAAATCAAACTAAAAGTGTCACTGGAGCTACACTGCAAAATATATCCAAAAATAGGATGCATAGAAAGACACGAATCGGCTGGATGCGTATATTATAATGGCATGCTGGCATTATAACCTGTTCTATATACATATGCTTTTCACGGGTGCCGCGTCGTCGCGCTTATTCAGTAAATGAATAACACGGGGTATTTGTGTCGGCGGTTTAATCTATAAATCGGATTATAAAGTAAAAACCAAATCGAAGTCTCCCAACAACCCTTAACTTATAGCCTAACTTAGATCACCAACTGTCTAATCAATGTGACAGTTCACCAGTGTGCGGTCTTTCACGGCACTCAGAGAAGCACTTATTAATTCAACTCTTCATTTCCCTTACGACGTCCACTTATGTATAGCTCTGACTAATGAGTTAGTCTTAAACAACTGCAGCCAGAAACATTGTGCGTTACGCGCTGCTTCTAACTCTGAAATGGAACACGGTGGCACAGTGTGTTTTTGTGTTTGGCGCAATACGTTCATTTAGTAAGTTTCCGAGTACTCAATGACCTTGATGTTGCTACACAGTATTGGATTTGCCAAGGCCTAAACGCTGGATGTAAGACCATTCGTCGAATTCTTAAAAGCTATATAATGTTTTTGGTTCAGCTTATAAATCGTAACGCAATGATTATGCTCATTACATGGTTATCAATATGAATATTTATTTAAACCAAGCTGTGGGGCAGGGGCTTGGGCAGCTCTCTGAAGCGTCTCCCGAGACCTGAAAGGCCGAATTTGAAACGTACCTGTGTCAGACATACCCACCAGTCGCAGCTCCTCCTGGAGGGCGCGCGATAGCTTCTTTTTTAATGCTCATTTCCAGTGGCTTTCATGCCTCGCGCTGCACCCTTTGATGTCGCTCCCAACGAGGCGCTTATGTAAGAACACCCCCCGGAATATGCTAATGCATACAGATTGACTTTGGAGCCTGTTAATTAACACAGTTGCATTTAAAAAGTACATTATCTCAGTGCTCACCAGATTTTGCGTTATTTAACTGGGAATTAATATCAAATTAATTTCGAAAGGATGGATATAACGAAGTCACGTTTGGCCTTGTCAATAATAAACATATTGTTCAAACCAAAATATTCTTTGTATAATATTACCCCCGAGTCCCCGAGTATGAAACACGGACTGTGGTAATAAATTAATAACGGCGTTTCAATTAGAGCTTCCTAACGGAACAGTTTTATTAACCATATTTTTAAAATCATAATGTGCATGTTTTTGTTTTTCTGATGTCCTTGTGTAATTTCATATCATCAGGTTCGATCAGAGAAGTATTTTATGGTAATCATGCGTTTGTGAGTCAAGTAAAGAATAGTTTAAATACTGTTTGCGCGCAACTTTGTACAGTTTTACGTGACATATGGCCAGCTAAATGCTATATTTTGTAGAGGTTTGGGAAGGTGGCCAAAATAGCTGGAGAGAACATGCTAGAAGATCTGTATCTGAATCAAGTGTGAGTTATTTATTTATTAAGACAGTTCACCTGTTTGCTGGTAATTTGTGCAGATTTATCCGGATTAGGAAATGATGTCATTCCTCCGTGATCATAATGTTTGGAGTAAATTGGATTTCTAAATTGCCTATACTGTGTTTGTCGGCTGGATCCCTGCCACGTGCCCTATATTTCCTAGAAAAGGCACCGATGATAAGTACTTATATGGAGTACATATGGGCCTACGTGAACATTTATACGGATTAGTTCAATATTACCTCGTGGTCAAATTATGTAGGCTGCTCACGCAATTTTTTTTCGCCACAGGTGTTTATGGGAACAATTTTCACAAACGTGGTGAAGTCCTGTGAAACTTCACATCTAAGTCCATTTTGTCCAGTAATAATAGACCTGTTTTATAATAAGTCTGTCACGGGGACAGTTTCACACGATGCAGTTACAAGATCCTGTCAGTAGGTGGCGAAGCACTATCGGCAAAAAGGCAAATGCATCAACGTTAATAGGTTCCTTGACAGCCAGGCACAAAGAGGCACTTTTCCACCTGTACCTGGCTATCTGGGAAACACAGCTGAGATATCGTTGCCCCTGATATTTCTCTTTGTAGAAATTTATACTATTGCAAAAATGTGACCCCCCCCCTTTGTTACATAGTTAAGGGCAGGATCTACATGGTAATTTTATTCTCAAACAGACTTGTATTCTAATAAGGATCAATTATTTCAGAACAAGGTTGAAAAGGGGGCACTCTGTGATACATTCATTAAAAATCATATTTCGCGTCTGTGTGGCTAACCACCTCTCCGCACGCGCAACCCCAGCCAGGCTCCGCAGTCTCGAGGTACGGGTTCCCCCTCCCCACCACCGGCTGTGGTTGCAGTGCTGGGGCTGTGCAGCCAATTCATAATAAGGTGCTTCTGAGGGAGTGTCTGAACAAGGCCCGCGGGGGGGGGGGGGGGGGGGGGGGGGGGGGGGGGGGGGGGGGGGGGGGGGGGGGGGGGGGGGGGGGGGG
>JABFEA020000050.1:1393671-1403926 GCA_019775915.2 Cyphomyrus plagiostoma | reverse complement strand
GTTTGGGGTTCCCCCCCCCCACACCGGGTGTGGTTTGCGTGGGGGGGGGTGGGCCCCAATTAAATAAAATGGGGTTTCTTGGGGTTGTCTTCAAAACGGCAAAACTCCCCCCCCCCCCCCCCCCCAGGATTGAGCTATCGAGAATATGCTCTTGACGGCTCGCATTGAGCGAAGGCAGCGTATGTTAATCACCTGTACAAAGAGCGCATCTACGTGAGCATGGGAAGCCACGTATAACTCCCGTCTGAGAACCAGTGGAATGTTTGTTGGAGCGACATACATGCAGCATATAGCGTTATGTGCGCTTTTCGTGGATGATTGAGGCTGGGTTTATAGGACGTGTAACGCCTATCTAGGGAGTGTAACGCCTGTCCAGGTGGCAGGGAAGTCTGTTGTGTTTACTAGGATGGCGCAGTGTTATGTCTGATGCATCATTAGATGGGAACGATGTAACCGTATCCTCAACCTCAGCTCAGTAGTTGTACTCCGAGGTGCGATGTACATGCCCAGTTTACTTTGGTAAACCCGCTTGTTAGCATTAGAATGTCGGTACCGCTTCGGTGGCGTTGCGGAACCGCACTTGGGTGTCGCTCACCTGCCGAGGAAAATGGTTTTCACAAAGCCTCCCTGCTACCAAGCGCGTGAGATGAGTTTAAGTCACGTGCCTCATATGGTAGCAGTATTTGATTAGAACATAAGTGAATGGTGATATATCCGCATTTAAGTTACATACCAGTCAGTGTTTATGTGTAACTTTGAGAAAATTTTATTTGAGAAAATGGACAGATGGATGGACGGATAGTTGGGTGGATGGATGAGTTTTTACTAGTTAGCATAAGACAGGGCCTTCGTAGCTTGCTATTTTAGAAGCACATGTAATTATATAGTAGCATATAGTATTTATAGTATATAGTATAGTAGAGTAGGAATATATAGTAGTTGTATAGTATTTATGTATGTAGTTTGTTTGCTAGTCAACTGTGTTTTATTTTTAAGTACAAAGATTCCGGTGCAACGGATGCCCAGAATACACAATACACTGTAAGCTATACAGATAGACACATATAAACCAAGAAATGAAAGAGCACTGTGTTACTGTAAGAATGTTATTTGAAATATAACGTATCATTTGGACAGTTTTGGTAATTTATTAAATAATCTAATAATGTTATGGAAATGGGTGGAGATTCGCAACAATAACAGACATAATCAGAGCTCAGTCTGCTGGCAAAGGTGAGATGAAGAGAAAAAGCAGGATTACTGAGATGTCTTTGAGGCTTAGCTCTGGGGATCAGGACATGCCTTCGGGGGAGAAACTCCTCTCACACAACATCAATAATGAATGAACGATATCTTGTTCAGTAGAGGACTAAACTTTACCAGCATACTGATTTTCTTAACCCTTCTGCAAAAAATAAATGTTGGCCTGAGTATCTGAGAAGCATCAGAGTTTGGCAGCTTGGCACGAAGGCAGATGTGACTTGGAAATTGAGGCCATTATGTAAAGCATATATACATCTAAAATATGAATCGGCTTTTATATAGGCCTAGTATGTGGTCTCTGTTTCAGACGGGGTCCGGCTAATGAGAACAATGAGCGGTCGCCCCACCTGATATATGACAGGCGGCATCGCAAAAACAGTAAAACCAAGAATCACCAACCTTTCTACTTGGGCGAAGGTGACCGTGGCAAGACTCGTTTATGTCTGGGACAAAATGTTTTGACAGAAAAAAACGTGTGCGTTCCCTTTTCAAACACCATAGCCGCCAAAAAGAAAACATAAAAGAAAAATCCATCAAAATGCCACGGCCTTCACCCCAAAGGCTTAATTAGAATAGGCCTATATATTTGTGGGGGGCACGTCCCCCCCAGTATTCAGATGTGGTCACAATGCCTGCCCCAATATGTATTATAATTATGCCCCCCCCAGTGCATGACAACGGCTATGGTCTTCGTTCACCGCCTAATAAAACGGTAACAGAAAGTGTGGTCACGTTGGTCACGTGTACGAATATCATTTTGACATAAAACTGCAGAAGATCATTGACGCCCTTTTTAAAATATTAAATGCCACTATTTAAAAATGAATGCAGGACTGTTTTATTACCAAAGCTCAAAAGATACATGTGAACTTCAGCAAAATAATCTGTTAAACATTTTTGACGAGCGTGACGTGGAAGAACAGAGACGTGACCAGTCGAATGCCAGATTGGGGGGGAATCGTTATTCACAGCTTGAAACCCCCCCTCCTCGCTGCCGCCTCTTACTATGCCCACCCCCCCTCGCGCTTTATAACACTTTTATCAAGGACAGAAGTGGGATTTCTCTTCTGCAGATGTTATTTGAAGGGCATGTTATTCTGTTTTAAAATACCGTTTCAATTTGCAATGCAAATGGCTCCATTCTTATCTGAATAATCCTTCCGGTTACCTAACACCCTGGCACCATCAGCTGCTCTCGTATCCCGGACGCGCCACCGCAGAACACCGGCGGGACTTGCTACGCGTTTCTCGCCGGTGCTTTTTTTTAATTCCCACCCTCCCCCCCCAATTCACAAGTTGCACCATAGGGGGGCGAGCCGTCCTCGCCTTCTCCACTTTCGAACAAGGGGGGCGCCATCTTCCCTGTCTCCCATGCTCCATGCACAGCTGGCACCGGCGCAGCTCAGTTGCATGGTTATGAAAAACAACAATTAATCTTCCTGCTAATGTTGAAATAAACTTTTAAACTGCCGAGATGAGGCTCTGGGGAGGTAGTATCTAGAGGTGCTGTAACAAAGTCTTAAACAGAATTATTCGTAATTCTTCTGCGTCCAGAAGTTCCAGCAGAAATATTGATTTGAATATTGAATTCTATATCAATTTGTTAAAGGGTCTGTGAGGTGACGTTTTTGTTTTTAGTTAGTCACGTAATAACTTCAAGTGCCAGGATTCTGCTACATGAGTTTCAGGCTCTTGCTGGTTTGGATATTCGTTCACTTCTCTTAGCTACAAGGAGTTCAAAGTCAAGTGAACCTTCCAGTACTTCCAGACCAGAATTCTCCGAAGCATTTGCAGTATTCTGATGTCGTCCACGCTATCGCAGTGGTTCCTAGGGAAGCTTCAGGCTGACTGTGACCCTGTAATGGACAAGCAGCTGGGGCAAAATTAATGGAAAGACCTGCAATATTCTATGTTGACCTAGAACATCGTGTTGACCCTGTTCTCTTGAGTTGTGTGAATGCTCAGTTTTTAGAAGGTCTAACATATTGGGTCTGTCAGTAGTGACTCTGGAACAGAAAATGAAATAAATGGATAAAAATGGCGGATCAGCAACAGAGCAGCGGCGGATCAGCAACAGAGCAGCGGCAGAGCTGCCTCAGACACTCCGTAGCTTTGTAGCTACCTTGACAAGGATGCATCGAAAATTCCGCTTGTCTAAGGCCCAAACCTTCAACCAGTCAGGCACAGAAAACAGATATGGACTGCCCCCCCGCCAGCGCCCGCCTCGGCCCTGCGATTGGATCGGCAGCTCACACTGGCTCTGAGGCGCGGCCTTGCCTCGCCGGTCGGTGGTGTGAGCATTATTCTTGGAACGGCAGTGCGTGATTGGTCGCTCACCTCTCCCTGAACCTTGCAAGGAGGTGGGTGCCGGGCTGGGCTCTGGCACGTCACTCATCGGCCCGCGCCAAACGTTTGTCCCCCCCGTGGCGCCTGGCCGGGGTCGTCCCTGGCAACCTTCCGCCGCTTCCCTCCCATAGCTTGATCCGGAGCAGCTGAGCGTTTGTGATTTTAACTTACCGTGCTTCTCATTCCCACAGTCCCTGCCATTGTTTTCTTCAAATGATTTTTTAAAATTATTCTTTTCCAAAGGAACCATTAAGCTCCTCATTTCCAACTTGCTTCCCTCCCCCCCAAAAAAACCCCATTCTTCTGGCAGTTTCCAAGGCTTTTCATGACGCGTGGGCCATTCTCGCAGCTAAATTTGGAGACCCTGAAACATTAGAGGCGGAGAGTCTGTCATGCAAAAACGGCCGCCAACGTAACATTTAAATTTCAATTTCGGCATTTTAATCTAAATTTCGTAGCGTCTATTTCACGACGCCTCTACGGAGCGCCGACTTCGTCCTTCAGGAGACCTTTCTCGTCGCACCCTTCGTATGTCATCTGCTGGCTGAGGCAAATGGATAAGGGTCGATCGGCGCCAAACTCTTCGAAGGCAGCCAAATACTCAGCGGAGGCAGAGCGGGGGTGGGGGGTTGGGGGGCAACAACAGAAGCGCTTTGCTAGGTGCCGCCATGGAGCGGGCAGATTCAGTAACTGGCAGTGATGGGTTAGCAGCCTGGAAGCCGACTTGTCCTCCGTGATCTTACTTCTGTTCGCTTCATTTGTCAAGCTTAGCTGGACATGCGGCCGGAATTTTGCATCTGGCACGAATCTATAGGCCGCCTGCTGACCTCCTCGTTTTTAATGGGCACGCAAAGCTGGCATAATGGGGCACCTCACCCCCTCACCCCTCACCCCGTCACCCCGGCCCGCGGCCATTAATTTGCTTAATTTGAATCATTTGTGATGCGGTGATTCAGGTGTGGCATGTGCACATCACGGGAAGAGATGGGCGAATGTGGCTTTAGCGGTAAAGCTCGCTGGGATAATATCCGCAGCACTTGATGGGATCTCGCAGGCATACGTATACATCATATACGCTTAAAGATTGAGATTTCATTGTGTGGAAAAAACCCCTCCAGAGATGGATTCAGTCTCATAGAACTGGCCAGGTTATCCTGTGATGGGAAGGCGCTGGATCTCACCCCGATTGCCTTGGACCTGGGGGGGAGGGGCTGTTACGCTGGCTGCCAGGAGAGGTGATGGGGTTCTGAGTCATATCACATCATGGCTTCACTTTTGGGATAGATGATTTTAATTTGCAGCCATTGTGCTGATGATGCGTGCCGCAGATCTCAGAAATAACTGCCGTTGTCTCTGAAATCGCCTCAGGACAGGACCACTAAATGCAATCTGCCTTTAGAAAGAGCAAGGAGGATTGTCTCAGGTTCACAAAACTACCTGCATTGCGCTGTACTAAAATAATACCAGATTTGGTTAGTGGGCGACTTATCAGGGCTGCCATTGGGTTGTTGGAGAACCTGGGGATGAAAGTGAAGATGTTTACTTTAACTGCCTGAGCTTTAGAGGGGGGCATCGCCCTGGACCCTGCAGCTCCCAGCGTGGAGATCGCTTGTGGTGCCCTCTAACTGCCACCTCAGAGAAGTTTGCCCTCATTGGAACCCGGAACCTCGCCGGGATTTTGCATTCCGCTCAGGTGCGCCGGGCCCAAAACGGACAGTGAGCGCATCTGGCGTGATCCGCTTTGATCCGAGTACAGCACGGATGTCTCAACGGGGTGAATCCATAGCAGGGCTTCCACTTGACAGGCCGGGGATCTGGCGGCGAGACCCCGCCATGAGAACTCTCTTAAGCTGCTGGTTTGATTTCCCGTCTTCAGAGAGCGTGTTTGCGGAGTAGTTAGGGAGCTTGCGCAGCCAGGGGAACCTAATGACGGCAGACGACTCTACTGCTCCAGGCAGAGATTTCGCTGCAAAGCTAGTTGCCAGTCGAGGCTATTGATTATAAAGCTATGTGAGGCAGATTGGTAATTTTTCAATAGCGCTTTTAGGGTTATAATGCATGTAAGGTTAGGATTAGATTAGGTTAATCCTAGCCTATCCACTCTCTCCCCCTAGGTACACTCAAACACACAGTAGCACTCACTATAAGGACTTCATATTAGCTTGTCTTCACAATGATGGGTACTTTTTCAGTGTGTAGGACTGGTGATTGATTCTAACCTTACAGTTCCCCTTTGGTGTTACCATTGTCCCTCCCCAGGACCGATGGGTATGAACACATAAACGAAGGATCCTACGAGAAGCCCTTGAATCTGAATAATTCAATTTGTTTCCATCTAAACTGCATTTTTTCACTGTTGGTGGATATTTCCCATAATGCTCCTGCTCTGCTGGATGTCAGGCCAGTCCTTTGTTTGACTGCTTTATCTGGCCTTTGTCTTCAGAGATTAATGGTCCTGTGATTAGATCAGATTAGATCAGGAAGCATGTATTTTGGACAGAAATGCACAGACATAAAGGTTTATACATGTCACGGTTCATGGGTTTTACAGTAACAATGAAATAGTCCATTAATTATTTGTACTGTATGTTTTCTTAATGAAATACTTTTTTAAAGCTATTTGGAAATAGTATGCAGCTTAGGAATGTCACTTCAATGGACAGTATCAGCAAATCTATTCTGCTTAGCATATCTATGGGTACATATGGCACTGGTTTTAAATGGGGTGCAGTGAGGAACAGGGGAGCCAGAGACTTGGAATTCTTGCCCTGTACCGTTTTAAATTTCTACTTCTCTATATACGGGTAATAAATGGCTTCTCTGTGACCTGGCATGAGTGGGGTTAGGGGGGGTGGGGTCATTTTTCTAGTGACAGTTTAGAAGGGCTGCAGTTGATGATTTGCATACAGACACGCCGTATGGCAGAGCCGCTCACCACTGACACAGTGTGCTGGGGGAAAACATGCATTTATTCCAAACACGGCCATGCTAGACAAATGGATGAATCACGGGCCTGGCCAGAGGCTCAGTGTGGGAGTTAAATATCAGAGCACAGGGTTCCACACACACACACACACACAGACGCAGTCCTGTATCCATATCTTTGTGGGGACTCTCCATTCATTTCTATGGGAAAAGACCCTAATCCCAACATGGCGACCGTAAACCAGCCCTACCCTAAACCTTACCCCTACGTAACCAAACAAAATACAAGACTTTTGGCATTTTTAGTTTTTTGATTGCAGTCACAGGTTTTTATGAAATTGAGTTTCTCTGTGTGGGGATCGAGTCCTCATAATGTCAAAATAACAGGTTTTTATTACATTGTGGGGACTTTTTATCCCTGGAAAAAACACAGACACACACAAACACATACAAACACACACACACACAGCTGCTTTTGTAGTTTGCTATTGTCATGCTGTCAGGTTTCGTTTCTGTCTCTCCCACTGCAGACTCGTGTCATCAGAAGCGTTTCAGGAAATTAACGCTGCTTTTTTCAGGCTCACAAGAGTTTTCATGTAGACAGAGTTTACAGCCGCCGCTGACGCCCCCCCCCCCAGGACTATACCATGTCCTCTTCACTTTGGCGTGTCACATTGCCAGTGTTTCCGTTTATGCACCTGGAGCCACGGGGGGGCGTCAGGGAAAAAGCCAGGAACAAAGTCTGCTTTGAGTTTGTGGCCCGACACCGCAGCAGGTACCAGAAACAACTGCTAAAGGTCAGCCGCTAATAGAGCATCTTAGCCTTCTCATCTGTAGACCTGGATGACTGGAGAACACGATTAAACTCAATAAAAATGGCGGCCTACCCTGCCTTACCCCCTTGTCCAGCAGCGATGTCCTTCAACAGCATGAGGTCTCACAAGAGCTGCATCATTGACTGGAGACAGCGCTGCGTTTAATCTGTTTAGCGGGTGCTTTTATTCAAAGTTACGTAGCGGAGGCAGGTCAGACGATCCCTGGAGACAGTCAGGGTTAGTGCTCAGTGGAGAAATCATTCAGCCAACCCTGGGATTCGACCCTGCAACCTTCTGGTCACAGGTTCTTAACCAACCAAGCCACACATTGGTACAACAAGCTCAGGACCCATGGGCTTTTCCCTAGACCTGCATCTCTTCGTGTATCTCTGGCCGACCTCGTCTCGTAACCCTGCAGGCGAGGATCCTTATGTGCAAGATGGCCGGTCGGAAGCTCTGCCCCGCGTAATGATTTGTTTACATTTTAAACGACTGTTTAGCCGAGTCGGTTTGACAGGAGGGTGATGAGTAGCGCCCCAGGGACGAGGCAGCAATTACTCCCTGGCTTTGTCAATATGAGAAGATTGTCAGATTGGATCGATGGAGGGGAGAGGTTTTGCTGTGTTCTGTTGACTGTTTTATGATGAATTCAATAGTCCAGTTATTTAATCACACAGTTCTCTCTCTCTCTAGATCTGTCCCTTTCCATCCTTGTATAAACATGTCACTCGAATGCAGTAAATTAAATCCCACAGAAGCTAAAGGGAATCAGTTGTAAATGTCCAACCATTTTACAGCCCATCTGACAAGCGAGATGCCGGCATCTTCCTGTGTTTCTTCTGAGTCGTCATGTTCAATCCGTCCCTTTGCTCAAGGCACCGTGTGAGTGGAAGGAGCCGCGCGCCTGTGGGTCCCGCTGATGGCTGCGCGCTGATCTGAGAAACGACCAGGCTCCTACTTAGCCGAGGAACCATGTTTAAGGGAATAATTGCAGTTTTGTTCAGCGTGTTTGGAGGTGCCAGTGGGCTGATCTGTGCTCCTGGGGGATGAAGTGGGGGGGGTCATCAGGTTAACAGTGAGACGGACAGAGGTGATTATTGGACCGAGTAGGACACCGAAAACACTAGCTATTTTGTGACCTGAACTCTTGGTCACCCTATGCCCTGAATTCTCTGACCGGAGCCGAGCAGCCTCCACATCTGACCCAGTTACAAGACTCTCTCAGGGATCAGCGGTTGTGAGGCTAAGCGACACGCGCAGGGTGACTGGTGGCCCGAGACCCGGCCCGTTCTGGCCCGCCGGAGCCCGCTGGATAGGGCCGGGCTGCAGTGACTTTGATCTGCCTCTCGCACATATGGAAGCAATTTCTGGCATTCCAGCTAGATTAAAGCATGTTTTGAGAAGCCTTTAGAAGGCCTCATTTTCTGGGCATGGTGAGTAAAGTTTCAAAGAAGGTATAGATTTGGTTACTGTTAATATGGTCGGCTGGTGGAGTGAAACACAGGTCACGGGACAGGCAGAAGCTTCTGGAAAGCCCCTGTCATGTTCTCTCACCAACTGTGTGGAACTTGTTTTGTTTCTTTTGAAAGCATAATGAATCGCTTCTGAAAAGTTAATAGCGTTTGGGGAGCGATACAATCACCTCTCCTATCCACCATCATGTAAGACAAAAAATATTTGGCTGTCAGATGATTTCGACTCCTGAAGGATTGTTTTTGCATGCTATCGTCACCTAACATGCTTAAATGCATGTGAGTTCAACCTTTGGGGTAATTCCAAGTTCACGTAAATTTCCTGCTGTGGAGAAACAAGTTTCTTTTCCCCAACACATGAATTCACTGGGAATGTTGGGTAGAATGTTCTTTGCTCTTTGCTGCAGTAGAAACAGCCCCTAAAGGAAGTATCTTTGCCCAGACAGGGCCCAGCACCCATGTGACTCTGCCATGTGACTCTCCCTGGGGTCCTCCATAATTAATCGGCTCTGATAAAATAAAATAAACCCAGCGAGTTTGGACATTTCCCCGTCACACTCTGATCGTGAACCCGCGTCCAGTCTGCCTAGGGGTGCCACTAACTCGGTGTGTAACTGCAAGGGGGCTGTTTCTAAGTGCCGTTTTCGGGTGGGGGAGGCAACATGACTGCCACGTCCTCGCCGTGACTCCTAGAGGAATTCTGTGATTATTTCCTTCCCACGTCGTTCGGATGCTGCGGTCACTAAAATCCAAGCCCCGGAGGACCAGCAGGGGGTTAGACAGAGAGTAACGCTGTTTTCTATCTCTCCTCATAAACAGCCTGTTTACTTCACCACACCTCTGCTCTACATGACACGGGTATTGTTTTTCTCTGCAGCATGTCCCACCGTTGTAAATTACTCCAGTCTGTTTCTTGCGCTTCCCCGTGAATGTTCTGGAGATCATATTTAGCGGCGGAGCCTTCTCTGACAAGTGAGGGGAAGTCGCAGCGGAGCTCAGAGCAAAGGTGTTTGCTTGTGTGCCTGCAGTTATTCATGCTTGAATCAGACTTATTCTGCTCTTGTTAGTTACCTGTCTGAACCATAGTGGCTCATCACACATCACTATGATTTGTAGAAGTGCAGTGGAATTGGGTAGTCTTCACATATCTTGATCTCCTTTTTTATATCTATCCATCCATTTCCCATACCTGTAAAGAAACTGACTTTTGTCCTTTGCTGGGTCCAGAGCAGAACTTACCCCACATGCAGCAGGGCCATAAGGCCCACACATGCACATATAGATGTGACAGGGCCATAAAGCCCACATAAATGTGACAGGGCCATAAGGCCCACATAGATGTGACAGGGCCATAAGGCCCACACATGCACATATAGATGTGACAGGGCCATAAGGCCCACATAGATGTGACAGGGTCATAAGGCCCACACATGC
>JABFEA020000050.1:1376680-1393571 GCA_019775915.2 Cyphomyrus plagiostoma | reverse complement strand
GCCCACATAGATGTGACAGGGGCCATAAGGCCCACACATGCACATATAGATGTGACAGGGCCATAAGGCCCACATAGGTGTGACAGGGCCATAAGGCCCACACATGCACATTATAGATGAGACAGGGCCATAAGGCCCACACATGCACACATAGATGTGACAGGGGCCATAAGGCCCACATAGATGTGACAGGGGCCATAAGGCCCACACATGCACATATAGATATGACAGGGCCATAAGGCCCATATAGATGTGACAGGGCCATAAGGCCCACATAGATGTGACAGGGCCATAAGGCCCATATAGATGTGACAGGGGCCATAAGGCCCACACATGCACATATAGATGTGACAGGGCCATAAGGTCCACACATGCACATATAGATGTGACAGGGCCATAAGGCCCACATAGATGTGACAGGGCCATAAGGCCCATATAGATGTGACAGGGGCCATAAGGCCCACACATGCACATATAGATGTGACAGGGCCATAAGGTCCACACATGCACATATAGATGTGACAGGGCCATAAGGCCCACCTAGATGTGACAGGGGCCAGAGTGCCAGAAGAAATCCTAACTGCACAAGAGTTCATCCAGGATTTGAACCCGGGACTTGTCACACCCTAAGCCAGTGTTTCCCAGCCCAGTCCTTGGGGACCACCAGTCCACATTTTCGCTCCCTCCCACCTCCCAAAACACTTGGTGTTTGGTGCTCCTGATTGGCTGGCAGCTGTGCGGGAGCGAAAACGTGGCACCCCGAGGACAGGACTGGGAAACACGGCTCTAAACCAACAAGCATGCAGTGGATTTACATCCCCAGGGTTGAGGGTTTGACTCCTATCCTCAGGCTTGCATGAACCATTTCTATGCCATCATCATAAGCTGATAACTAGGAAAGCACGTATTTCTTTTAAAACAGGAATGACATTGTGATACAACGAAACCCAAAACCTCTGCCGTGAGGTCCAGTGTTGGGAAAGGGGGGTTCAACTCAGGCTTGGTCTGGATGGCAGCGCCCGGCGGCCTCTGGGTGGCGCCGCAGTGATATCTGAGTGTGATCTGGACCCGTTTGTCCTGCCAGGACTGGGATGCAGGTGACAAAACCCAGAGCGGTTCTACAAACCTGAGCGCTGATGAGAAGCAGCATCTCCTGCTAAAATAATACCCGGACCCCCCCCCCCCCCAGGAATGTCAAGAATGTGAAGGCGAAACAACACAGTATGGCGACAGTACAGGCCAGCATCTCCACAGAAATGTTTGTGCTTGATGAAGGAACACTAATGTCCTGTTTGTGACCACAGGCTTACATTAAAACCCTGGTAATACAACGTCTGTGATAGCAGATCTTTCAAAATCTCTCTGCCTTATTCATCTTATTGCAGTACTGAATATAGAATACTTTGGTAATATTGCTGCCACACTTAAGGTAATGGCACTCTTTGCTGTATCAATGTCTTTAAAACATAATTTTATTCATAAGCGTATTGTTATGAAAAAAGCTTTTTATATAGAGAAAAACTATCATTGCAAGATAAGGCTCAGTCCTGCATTTTAATGACAATGGCTACAGTAATGAAGAGTCGAAAAAATATATATAGATAAGAAGATTAGTGGCGCTTTCCCGCTGCATTTTTGAGTCCCAGAAGAGTGGGTTAACCAGAAAGTGTGAAATTAGGTCAATCTGATTGCGAGCTGGTAAATTGTACATTCTATGATATGTAGTTCATGTTCTCCAGCATATAGGGTTGACTTTTACCTCAGTGCAGAATTATATTGTTATACGTTTTATGCGAAACTCAGTTACTTAGTTGAGACTTTCTTGACACGGCATCTCTGTGCCGTTGATTACGATAAAATAGTTTGATTTCTAATGCATGAGCGGTGTCCCTAGAAAAAAAAAAATTCATGATCGCACTTTTTTCCGTCTCGGAAACCCTTTTTAAATTTTGAGAGTGCGGTTTCTTCCCCGAAGCCGTGTAATAATTCGTGACACGGGTGGAGGTGTTGGCAGGAACAGAGAGAGACTTGCTGATCAGCAGGAAATGAGAGCCGGGCGCAGCGTCCCGGACCTGTTCGCTTTCGGGGGGTGGGTGGCTGCGCTATTCAGGCCTTTGTCCGCTAAAACAAAGAGAGCGATCTCTCTCCCTCGCTTTTGTTTCTGCCCTCTCAAGAGGGCTGAAAGATTCATTACAGCCATTTCCCAGCCTGCGTGTACTCCGCGCGGTTCTGCCTGTTACTTACCGTTACAGCAATCCCCCCGGATCCACGCCGTTGGCGTTATGGGAATGGGCGCCGGAGCGCCCGCAGGTTTCATTACACCCGGACGCCTGGGCAACTCATTCTGTTTCTCGCACAGCGATCAATAATTTCAGTCTTACTTGGGGAAAAAAAATCATTAACACGGAATATTCAGAGATATGCTGAGAAAATTCCAGAGAATTCATATAATTTTCTTTCGAGTGTGGCCAATATGTTTGGCATATAAATTATATATCCCCTATTACCTATAGATGATAAAGGACTGCATGAAATGATTAACGTCTTATATTAAAGAAACTGTTTATTTGAATGTGCGTCCGTTATCTGGTTAACGTCCATACATCCTCTATACTTTACAGTGGCTTTGCAGTGGGGAAAAAACGGATAATTTCCCCCGATGTGATATAATTATCTTTGTTTAGCTGAATGTAGTGCTGTTTACTGTGTCTGCTCCCATCGTTTACCTCTCATCCTTCAATGACAAGGATTTCCTGTATATTTTTCCAGCCATTTTTTGTGCTTGTTTGAAAAAAAAAAACTGCGATTAGCTGGCGAAGACAGAGAGGTTTTGTGACTGGAAGCATTACTCAGAAATATTAGCGACTTTTGTACGGCTCCGTTGTATTATTGCGAGGAAGGTGTGATTTACCTTAGTTATTCGTTTTAGAGTAACGTTTTTCAGAGAGAGTTTGGGATTTTTGTAGGACATCTCCTTGACAGGGGACGATTTGACAGTCTAATTAACTCACACCTACAGGGTTTTGGGACTGCCTCCCCAGCTCTGTGCTAGTTCTGCTGGTTTCCTCTGGTTACTCTGTGCACTTCTAGCCCTCCGTAGACATGCAGCTGGGCTAATTCTCATCTTTGTGGGACGGACCAGCATCCCATACTGGGGCTGTTTGTGGCCGCTTGCTGGGACCGGCGTCAGGCTCCCTTTCACCCCATACTGGATAAGCAGTATGCAAAATCGATGCTGTTTTTTTCGTAATTGACGAGATGTTGCAACTTCTTCATTGTAGCAGGAAAACAGCCCACAACTGTCACACTGCCTTTAAATTGAGATTCAAATGTAAATGGGAACGTGGTTGCTTTCTATCGTCGTAATATTGCTGATGTTATATCTCCAGCTCTACCATAGTTTCTTTTCTCCCTACTTGCGGGTTGTGATTGTAGCACCATCTAAATGTAAAATATTATGAGTCGGGGCAGTAATGACCACGACAAAACAAAAGACCCGCTATAACAAAATGATACGCTGTTGATTTAAAAAGGTCAATTTCGATTTGAATTAAAAAAAAAAGTCCCTTGAGTTATGACACATCACGTGAGGCAGGGTCGTAGCTGCTAAATAAGAATGGATTGGGTGTCGGGTTTGGTCACATGTCCGTGTTGAGCTGCTTAATGACTACGGACTGCATACTTTACCAGCTGCCTCACAGTGTCCATTAGGCTGCAGTGAGATTATGCGAAGCGCTGCGGAAACTGACTGATGTTGTGCATCGTACAAAAATAAATAATCGCACAGTAGAGATGAAGGTCATGGCTTGATCCTTGCTGCTCCTCACGCTTGTCTGTCTTTTTGCTAGGAAGCCTTCTGGGATCCACAGGACGTCTTATGCACCGTCTTATATTAGACAAAGTGCTCCTGATGGTGCCTGATTCTTTTGTTGATGGTGTTTTTTGAAGGGGGGGGGGGGGGGCGCCTTTTGCTTCCTGAAAGATAATCTGGTCGTCTTTAGTTCCTCACTTGAGTCTTATGCATTTTTTTGCTGGGTTTTACTTTGCCTTTTTTTTAAGGTTTATCTAGAATCTTCTGAATGCTGAACGGGAGATCCTTCATACCTGAGAGTCTGCCATAAAATCCTTAGGATATGGTCCGAATCAAAACCACGCCGAGTTTGGTTTTGTCCTGCAGCAGATCGGGTCGGTCTGGTTGCCTTCAGGTGTCGCGTCAGCATTCCAAGGGGGCTACATGGTATGTCCTCCCCAGAAATGTGAAGCAGAAGCCTTTTAGAAGCTGACCATGAATGAATGGGGTGCAGCACATAAGCCGGACCTGGACCTCCAGTGCCGTCACTGTCCATGTGTGAGGAAGCTTGGGATGGAAATTTAGTAGAATAACAACGTGTCACCTACAAAGGGACACAGTATGTTAGTGATAATCATTTTAAAACATGATGATAATGATGATTATTAGTATTATTATCATTATTATTATTATTGCTCATCCATCCATCCATAACAGCTCACTTTGTTTGGGTTGTTACATAAGAACATAAGAAATTTACAAAGGAGAGGGCCCATCAATGTGGCCCATCAATGTGACCCCAGAGGAAACACGTAGCATGAGGCAGGGAGAACCCTGGACAGCATGCTGATGCAGCACAGCACATGTTACTGTTATTGCTGTACAATTTAGAACACTGGAAGCATTCTAGCCATTCTATAATAAATGGCAATGTTTTTGTTCTGCTATATTTAGTTTTTAAAACCAGCATACAAAAATTTAAAGTAATAAGATTCATATTTATTTATCATCTTGCTGTCTACATTACAGTAAATGTATTCCCCACGTGGGAGATTTAAGGTCATGATGACACCAGGCTGGAACATGTTTTTTTTTCCATTTGATTAAAATAAAGTTTTCACGGGAGAAATAACTCACTCACCTTTTTTTAGCGTTTGCTTTCAACCCGAGACAATCGCTGTTACATATTTATCCGTTTTAATTTGCGGCCACAAAAGCTGTGGTGTGACTCTGTCGGATGCACCTGCTTTGTGCGGGAGATTACAGGCAAAGGGGGCTTGAATTAATTATTTAGGCTGAAACGAAGAATACAAAGGCAGCGCCTCGTTTGCCCGCGGAGAGAGAGAGGGGGAAATTAGGTCAGTTTCATAATATTCTGCCGGCATCTGAATAGTGCTGCTCAGTGAGATGGACAGTCTAAAACAGGCAGACACCGGACCGTCTATTCTAAAAAGAAGCATTGTATTGTGGGGGAAAAACACTGCATACAAACTGTGTATGGAAAGACTGTTACGCCTCCTTGGGTCTGTTCGTGCATTCGCAGAAATTTTATGTAATTTTATCTGAAATTTTAATCCCACACTTTGAATTTTGTTGAGTTTTTCCGTTTCCCTTTAAAGGCATCACTCGGATCAGCCTGTACGTTGTCAATGAGGCGGAGGAAATAAAATCTGAGGCCTGGGTTTGTGGAACCCAGGTGGCAGGACGCGAGGGGCCAAGGGGTCCCCAGGAGTTCCGAGAAATCGATGGCATCTCCATGGCGAGGGATGTTTCAGCTGCACACCTAATGACATCATTACCGGCATGTGCTTTCAATGAGCACCCTGGAGAAAACCCTTCAGGAGACGTCGCGGGCATTTGGTGAGGGTGGTAAGTTAGGGAGTGTTCGGTGAGCCCCCTTCTAGCGCAGTCAAAGCCTGGGAGGTCCCAGGACCTTTGAGCATGATAGATAAAGGCAAGAAGCATGGAACTGAGGGGGCACACAAACTATCTTTTAGGGTATTTATGCTAATGCAGTGATGAACAATCACAGACAAAATTACCTACTAAAAATGTAACGCAAACCAATAAAACTTTATTCATAAAAGCATGATCATATCCGTTGTTTATATCTGACTTTTTAAAACGCAGTCAGACAGGTGGGCATGACTTTATGCCACTACGTCCAGATGTTTGCCTTGCATTCCATTTGTTCTTTGACTGCACACTGAGGTCTTTTGTGCTCTGGCATCTGCTAGTCAGCCCGCTCCCAATCAGGACCCCGGTCAGAATCCAGTTTTAACAGTTATGAGTAGATTTAATTCAGCATCGAGTCTAGATATTTCTGTGGGGGCCTGATTTGCGACCCCTCATGCCCTCGAGGGACACTGACACAGTGATGACGGTATCCTGTTGTGGGCCGGTGGCGTGACCTTCTGCAAGCATCATCTGTACACATGTCACCGGTGTACCGGAGCACTTCTGCTCGCATGCAGATAAACAGCCGTCCGCTCCGTTCCACTGAAGCAGGCGAGACCTTGCAGCAGAATTCCAGTAATGTCCCAAAACGTTTTGTGCATTGAAAAAGAGAACGTCAGGCGCAATAACGTGTGCTCGGCATTTTGTTTGGGACATTTTCTCAGCGTCCATCCTGATATTTAAAATTCTTGAAGTGTTTTTGGATTTCGGCCATCCACGGATGTGCCCGGCTAGAGAATCTCAAAATTGATTTTGAGAGACTTTGACAAGAACATTCAGCCGGAGCAGAGCATCGCCTGTGGAAAAGGAAACCTAAGAATATGTTTTCCAGGCTGAAAGTTCATCTTGGGCAATAATTTGCTATAAGACGTTCTTGGTTTAGGGTTAGGAAGTTCACATCTTTGTTTTCTTCTCATTTTTTTTTCCTTTCACAACTGACCTTCTGAATAAATCGCACGACCCTGGGGACTGTTTTAAATGTGTCAACACGAACACAATCGTCAGTCTCCACCAAGGCTGGAGAGGGAGACGACATTGTCGAGGTCTTTTTCCAGGCAGCTAGGGCAGCCCATGAAACAGGAAACCGCCCTGTGCTTCGGCCTCCGCTTGAATCTGCGCTACGTTTTATTGATCGCTTAATGGCTTTGAACCTTTTACAATTTTAAACTCCTGCTGTTTTGTATCTCATCCCCTCCGCCAGGGTTCATTCACTGCTGCCCTTAATCATCGGTCTTGTTCCTACCCTTCTCTGTCTGTCATTCTTGGGGGAAAACTGCGCAAATAGCTTGAGGGGGGGGGGGGGCAAAGCCAGGCTGGTTAGCCAAACGGAATACTGTAGAAAATATGTTCAACCAAAATAGGCGATATAATTCTAGAATAACTGTTGACTTTTTGCAGAGAATGCACAACTGATGCTGGGCTCCAGTTAAGTATCCCGTAATGTGTAATTATAAGGTCAAGTACCATTCAGGAAACTAGTGGTCTTTAAAGCTTTCCATTAAAGAAAAAACAAAACATTTTTATTGGAGCAGCCCTGCACTGGCAGTCAGTAATGTTACCCATATTGCATCATTCTATAATGACCTGACATCTTGATCTGGGGGGGTAATGCATTTTTCTCTGGACCATATATTCTGCTATATTCTGGTCTTCTTCAGCTTCTCCCATTGGCTGAATTTAACTAAAGTGTGTTACAGACCTCATGGGCTTTTATATATGTATTATATTTAGCCTATTATATGTGTTAAGGTTTTAGTTCAGCCATTTTTCCTCCTCAGACACATCCTGCAGAGATTTAGGGTTTGTTTGTTTCTGCTGCCTCTTTCCCCTCTGGATTCTAAATCTACCCTATAAACCAGTGAATTCGGAGGTTCACGGTGCGAGACAGGAAAGAAACACTATTTTCCCCCCATTCGTATTCTCACCCAGTCGCTGTTACTAACAAGTGTGACAAACCTGACTGATTCTGGGCCATTTTTGGGGAGGACAGATTGTTTAATCCGCGAGCTGAATTTTGGCAGATGAAATAAAGTCAACCTTGATGCCCACGCCCCATTGACTGGCTTCTGTCGTTATACCGCGCCTGAACGGCAGAGAGACGGCTGGCCGCTTATCTCACCACGCCTGAGTGACAATGGCATGGGAGTCAGCTGACGCTTCAGATTAATGGCTTTTATCCTTCTCTGTTGCACACCGATCGATGGGGGCACCGGGCAGTCTGGTGACGCTCGTTCATTCGACCGCAGACCAGAGTTTGGGTTGGGGAAACGTCGGTCGAAGCCGGGATCTCGTATCCACCGAATGAACCGGTATCAGGTTATGGCAGTGATGGTGGTGTGGAAGCATGGATCAGTAATGAGTGGCAGGCACAGGGGATAGACGAAGGGAGTTTGTCCCATCAAGCGGGGGGACTTATGAGCTCAGCTCAATGTTACTCAAATGGTGCCTCTGACATTCATCAGAGGGGTGCACCTCATATGCCCTTCGGTTGTTTCTCTTAAAAAGAATAGACTTCTGGGTTTGAGCAAAGGCGTATCAATCAGTGGGTCGGGGTCTGTTTGACCTGCTGGCCTCCCATCCAAACATCCCTTCAGCCCCATGCTTCCTGAGCACTTACGTTGCACGGCTCAGTGATGCATCTACCGCGAATACGCCCAGGCTGGGCCTGCTTTTCCGTCATGGTTCGGCATAAGGCCGCAGCACAGTGCACACTCCCGCGTTGGCGTGGCTCCGCGGGTGGGTCAGGTTTCGGCATGCCAGATGGCCAAAATATCAGTCGGTCGGGACAGGAGCGTACTGTTACGGTGTGGTGACCATGATGTCGTTGCAGGCTTGGGGAGGGGTGATTGGGAAGCCCAGGTAGAGAGGTGAGCCCCAGGTGCGGCCAACCTTCTGCGTCGCACTTGAGTGTGACTCAAGAGGGGCTTTGTTTGACCTTCAGAACACTGTTTACGGGCAACCTAATGAAAAAATGGTAATGGAGCCAGGTGTCACTGTACCTGCATTCTGTATCTGTCTGGAGTGGAGATTCCAGATGGCCGAAATTATAAGCATCATCACTGTGTTATTGTCGTGCACCTGATGCGTCTCTTCTGTAGTCATGTGACATGGGCTTTGGGGAATTAGATGTAACCCGGGTCCGTCTCTTAAAGTGACCCCCTTCTCATTTTAAGGGTTTGCGCTACACTGTGTAAACTCATGCCACATTTTTAAGGGCTTATTTCTCGCCCCTGTCGAGATATTTGTTAATTGAGTCTTTGAGTCGGCCGGTGACACCTCGCCAGGGGAGAGAGGGAGAGAGAGAGACGCAGCTGCCAGCTAAAGCCTCGGGGACAGTGCCGGGACGGGAAACCAGGGACCGTCACAGTCGAGGCTCGTCACTCAGCATCCTGGGACGCCGCGGGGGAGGGACAAAGGGCTGGGCCACAGGATGAAGGCTTTGATCGGCTCACCGATTTCCATTTCATAATGAGCCCGGAGAGATGGCATGGCTGATTAGGCAGGGGCCCAACACAGGGCCATTTTTAACAAAAATGAACAGAAAGTCACCCCCCCCACAGTCATCTAGTCCGAGGGACACATACTGAAGCTATTCACTCTTTAGCAGTTATCATGACAGTCAGCTGCATTGCTTAGATCCAATACTGTTACATATTTTTATTTGCGGCAACATTCAGGTTCACCTGAAACATATGTTCTATATTCTCGGAAATCCGGTTTCATGGATTCAGTATTTTTAGATTATAGTGACTCAACTATATTGTCATTTATGCTGCTGGGTACAGATACAGAGCTAATGACATGCATATAAAATGCTTATAAAAAGCAGGTGCAAATGAAATATGCACAAAT
Organism: Cyphomyrus plagiostoma; assembly: GCA_019775915.2. Taxonomy (NCBI): domain Eukaryota; kingdom Metazoa; phylum Chordata; class Actinopteri; order Osteoglossiformes; family Mormyridae; genus Cyphomyrus; species Cyphomyrus plagiostoma. Next base: position 1,383,973 of record JABFEA020000050.1, on the reverse strand, counting down.
ACAAGAAAAAAACTATAAATAAGATTATATACATTTTTCACATCATAGCACGCTACGTTCCATGCATGTCAGAGTCTGGACTAGGTGCTCAGATTATTATACCACAACCGTGTGACTTCAGAGACTGTAAATACAGTTTGAAATAAAACCTGAGGCTGAACATCTCTGAGCACCTTCTTTGTATTTCCGCTTAGACTCCATGTGAAAATGGCCCCTTCTAACTGGCGTGGATCACGCTGCCTCCTCAGTGCCAGTTCAGTCACCATCGCTGCTCATATTCGAATTCATGCTGCTTTCCCCCACAGCCACGAAAGACACTGCTGCATGTCTGTGTTTTTCCTAAATGGAAACACAGCTTGGTCTGTCTTTTATTTACGCCCTCAGTGCTCCGCAGCCATGTACGCATCACGCTGGCCCCGCCCCCACGATGTACACATCACGCTGGCCCCGCCCCCCTCCGCGTACGCATCAACCTAGCCCCGCTCGCCGCATACGCATTACGCTGGCCCCGCCCGCTCGCCGCATACGCCTCACGCTGGCCCTGCACCCTCTCCCTCTTTCTGTAGTGTTATGCTAACGCCCATCTCGCTCCTCATGTATGCTTTTGGCACACTGGTAGACGTGCTGCCCCCCGGAGGCCTTCGCAGCCATTGTCTCATTAATGGGGGAAGATGGAGAAAGAGGAGTACAAAATCACACGGGGCATGACAAACAGCCCTGCTCGTCAACCCTATGTTTGGCTGACCTTGGGGGCAAAAGGTCAAGTGGCAGTTGCCCAGCTACGCTTTTCCATGGACCTTCGTAACCTGTTCTTGATTCTCTTTTTCTCCGCAGGGTGCAATGCCTGTCAGTATTGATTTGGAGCACTGTTTCCCAGTCTGATCCTTGGGGATCCATAGCCGTGTTTTTGCTCTCTCTGAGCTTCACATTTTTGCTCGGGAGCTGGAAGGCAGCAAAAATATGGACTGTCTGTGGGTCCCTAAGGACCACTGATTTCGAGTCACAAACGGACTCATATGGCTTTTACTATTGGCTAACGGCTACACAACTCTACGACGCTGTGCAAAAGTCTTGCACAGTCAATGAACAGGATGTTTAAATGTTTTATGTTGGTATAAAACTAAGATATGATGAGTGTCTCCTAAAGTCTCCCCAGTATTGGCAGTAACCAGGCAATTCACCCATATTTTTTTTTATTTGACCGTTAGCACTCCTTGTTTGGCTAAGCAATACCTCATCGAATTATTGAGATAATTCAGTTAATTAATGAAGTGAGCTGGTGGTGAAATATAACATATATGTGTAAACATGTAGCGGCTGGGGGTCCCCTGAGGGGGGTTCGGGGGCTGGGGTCCCCTGAGGGGGGTTCGAGAACTGAAGCATAGTGCATCTACCCACCCAGCAACTTTTTTCAGAAATTCTTGTTTTTTTTATTGTGTTGTTGTTTATTTGCATGTATTTCAATAATAAATTGTTTTGTTTTCTGAGCAAATATACATTTACTACCCAAATAGCTTGAAACAATTTTTTTTGGCTGCCTTTTTTTGACTTGCGTGTAGTGTGGTATATTCCGGAAGACCCCAATGGACTTAACTGTTGATTTGCATGTTTTCCTGCAGCACAAATGCCAGTTAGATCACTATTGGATCTCCTGCCGGTTCGCCGCCATTGCGGGATTCTGTGTGACGTGTCCTCTGTGCTTCAGAGGCGTCTCTCCACCACACGCCTCCTCGTTTACTTTCCCGTTCCTTCACTTTCCCGTTCCTTCACTTTCCAGTTCAGGTTCCCTGTCATCGACTCCCAGCTGCAGTTGTCCGACCCCAATGCAGTTTTTTCTCCTTCAGTTTTATTGATCTTTCTTTTTTTCTTCATCCACTTCCCATTGCCGCTCTTCCCTCTATCCTCTGTTTTTCTTCCACCTTCCTCCTCGTCTACTTGTCCGTCACCAGCTTTCTCTCCCAGAATTACAATTGGAATCAGCGCCCTGGCGATAGCCCAGGGCTGCGGTCATTCAGCAGCTGAGCTGTTGTTGTGGCGGAGGGTAACGTAGCCTCAACCCCCAATCGCATGAGTGGAGGGCTTGTCGATTTAAGGAGTATGTCTCTGGGGTGGGGGAGGGGGCTTAAGGGAGGGTACCTTCAGGTACCTTCAGGTACTCATTTTTCCCCCTCTCTCCAGCACTGGTAAAGATGAAAACCCCTTATCCTAGTTGAGGGAAGAATAGGAGATTCCTTTACCCTGTCGGAGTGATCAAAGCATTTCTTTCAGATCATGCTGGAGCGTCATGAATGATTTATAGGGGCTGTGCATCCATGCACTTGGAATGCATCGGTGGCCTCTAAACGCTCGCCGTGGGGAATTAGGATCACTGCGACTCGCCACTGCCTCACAAAGGCCCTCATGATGCATTTTCTTTGGCCGGCTGTCTTTTCCCCTCCTTATTCTGTGTCTCGGGGCGTCGTAGGTGCTGCGGACCTGAGAGACTAGTAAACAAACAGCTTTCAGCGCATGTAGTGTCACTGTAAGCAAATTGACCGTCTGACGAAATAAAAGCATCAAAGAGGAGCTTAGAGGTTCAGAGAAGGGATTTGAGGGAGGAGGCTGTGGTTTTTCCGTGGAACATGGAGGGAAAATGTTGCAACTGGTGGAAGGTGATAAAATCTCATTGAAAGACATAAGAATGAAGAGGAAGGGTAGGTGGGGAGGGAATGGGTGGTGGGGGGTGGGCGGATACTATAGATGCTATTGTTCTTTTACTCTGGAGCACACTCTGGACATGTATGTCTGTGTACACATGCGTCAAGGGGCCTGGAACCAAGGCCTTCATTGTTTCTGGGACCCTATTGGAAAAAGTCAGCCCCCTAGTCAAAACCTAGATAGCGGGTGAGTAGAGTCAGAATATCGTATATGCCTGGGTGATGAGCAGGACATAGTTATTCAACATCTCCTAAATGAGGAAGATGTTTATTTAATATTTAGTGTAGTGACTGTTTGTGGCCAGTAGGGGGCCCCCAAACTTTAGGGGCCCCCACAAATGCGTGGCATGCATGCTGGGTGGTGTAGCAAGGACACAAATATCCGTGACTTCTTGACGCTCATCAGCTGTCCTGAAGATGCTCGTTAGCGAGCTCCGGCCCGTAGCTGCCCCTCCTCTGCCTTCCACATGTTCGCTCATGGTGATGAATGCGGCGGAGGTGTGCTGTTTCTCTCGACGCGGGCCGTCGCCGCCCACCGTGACCGCGAGGGAAATGCGGGCAGACAGATGTCCTCCGTGCTGTGAAGTGAGAAGGTGAGCGCTATGCCTCAGGACTCCACCAGAGTCACCTCACCACATCATTATAGAAAGTCAGGTTTTTGTTAGACAGATAGACTTATCTAGTGACTGCCTGAAGCATGTTCACCGGGGACTCTGATGAAGTACCTCATATCTTCAAAAGGAAACTCGAGTCCATTTTTAGGGGAGTGTTTAATGACAGAGTCATTGAACCTTCTCTGCACCAATTTTTTTCTCAAAAGTTGGACAACTGATAAGCCTTCAGTGCATTGAATCACATAAGCTGTCAATGCTGTAAAATAGATTTTTATATATATAGATGATCTGGTCATATTTTCAGGCATGCCACAATTACCCGATGATTTCTTGACAGCTACAACTTGTAGGACGTCTGGCGGATGGAGTTACGTAGAAGCGGTCAGTGAAGGTGTCCGCTAGAGAAAGAAGCAGCGTGTTCTATATCAGAGCTATCAGACATATAGGAGATTGTATATCGGAGCTATCAGACATATCAGAGATTGTATATCGGAGATATCAGACATATCGGAGATTGTATATCGGAGATATCAGACATATCGGAGATTGTATATCGGAGCTATCAGACATATAGGAGATTGTATATCGGAGATATCAGACATATCGGAGATTGTATATCGGAGATATCAGACACATCGGAGATTGCTGGTGTCCACATCAGTTTTTCCCAGAATAACGGAAACAAAGGGCTTTTCTAAATTAAATGGATCGATGAGAAAACTCGTAATGTTTTATATTTATTATGCGCTTCTGTCCCTGAGTGTCATGAAAATAACACTAAATAACATTAAATAAATTGTTTTATTATTATTTTTATTATTGGAAACTTGGTGGAAGTGAGAGTGAGTGTGGGAGTGAGAGTGACAGTGGGAGTGAGAGTGGGAGTGCTCAGCACAGATAAACGTTTATGAAAACAGCTCACGGTGGTTGGATCTCTGATGGCTTCTCTTTTAATGCCTCTTTTTGTGCTCAGACCTTTTACTGGCCCCTGTCCTGATTGTCTTTGTTTTCAGAGCAGGCTGAGATAATCGCTCTGTGACACGCTAACCCCTGCGTCGGGGACTGCAAACCGCACCGCACGCCAGATTCCCAACGAGACCCAACATCACGTGGGAATCTTTTCCGAATAGGAGGCTCACATCTGGCTCACCTTTCCGACAACAGATGAAAATTGTCAGTCGATATCATTTTTTATATGATATATGTGATATTAAATTGGCCTAATGATGATGGAATAAAGACAGAGAGGTGAATCTTTTGAAAAGAAAGCATGAAACGTGTAAATGAGAAAACGATTATTCCGGTACTGGGGGATAGATTCAAAAGATTAACAGCCAAGCTTGATATTTAGTGCTGGACAAATCGGTGTTGGATTGTTGGCTGTGGTGCGAGTGTCTCAGCGGGGGTCATGTTCGGCCCCATGATGGGCCCCGACAGATGCAGCTGCGTGTTATCAGAGCTCATTGATTACACTGTCGGGATGGAGCCGCCCCCCGTGCAGTGTGCTATGCCATCAGTGTCGTCCATCATCATCGATCCTGAATTGTTCCCATTTCTGGGGGCGTCAGTTGTGACTCTGGGTCTCCAGAGGCTCCACACTTGCTCTTCAGCATAGTTGGCCTCTGTACGCTGTAGGTACAGTACATCCAAGGCCACGTCGGGCTGCTGTGTAAATTAGCAGAGTAACAAGTAACCCCCAACCCCCCCGAGTCACGTGCCCCCTCCTGCATGAGGTTCTGCCTGTGCACGTCCTCACGGCCTCGCGTGCGGGGGTGGGTATGTATATGTGTGCGTGCAGTCGCCTTTCTCTGCATCCTGGCCCATGTGTTAGGGTGTGATGAGGAAGCAGTGTCTCACTTACTCACTGGGGCGTGAACGTTATGCCTGTTGGTGCCGAGGGTTTTCAGTGGTGCGGTTGTGGCATTGTAGGCTGACACCTCCAGGGTTGTGGGTTCGATTTCTGTCCTGGCTCTAGATGTGTTTGTGGAGTTTACAGGTTTTGTCCATGTTTATACTGGTTTCCACCCACAAGTATGTAAATCAGATGAAATATATATGTGCGTGTGTGTGTGTGTGGGGGGGGGGGTATATTTATCACATTTGTTACTTTTTAGTTTGTGGGGACATTTTTCATTTTTATGTCCCCATAATATAAAACTTTATAAAAATGCAAAAAACTAAAACTGCCAAAATTCTGGTGTTTTGTTCGGTCACTCGGTTCGGTTAGGGCTGGGTAGGGGTTAAGGGTGATATAGATATAGTGTGTGTGTGTGTATGTGTGTGTGTGTGTGTGTGTGTGAGAGAGAGAGAGACAGACCTACTACGGCATGCCTGTCCCTTCAGGGTGTGCCCTTGGATTTTCTGGAACAGCGTCCGTAATCAATGTCACTCCATACAGCAGAAGCGATTATGAGGATTAGATGGATGTTTAGGGGTTTGGGCCCTTTATAAGCCTCCTGCCTCAGAGGCAGGATCTGAGGCTGCGGCGTCCCCTCAGAGGCAGGATCTGAGGCTGCGGCGTCCCCTCAGAGGCACGATCTGAGGCTGCGGCGTCCCCTCAGAGGAACGATCTGAGGCTGTGGCGTCCCCTCAGAGGCAGGATCTGAGGCTGCGGCATCCCCTCAGAGGCAGGATCTGAGGCTGCGGCGCACAAGGCGTTCCGTCGCCGCACGCCATTGTGATGTTGAAAGGAGGCTGTAATTGATTGTTTGAGATGAATCCCTGATCAGTCACAGTCTTCCAGCTTTCCAGCTCCCGGCCTTGATCGATTGCCCGTAATTCCATACAGTAATATTGACCTTTCTAACACTCCTCATTCATTCATTATGCGTCGGCTTCCTGCGCTGAATCTCAGCCGGGGAGCTCCAGGGATCAGACTGATTATATAGAAAAATGACAAAGTCGGCTGTTTGTTTGCTCCTTGTTTCCAGCAGCAGCAGTAGTTTGTTAATGCAAAGATTGTTACGAATACATTACGTCCAATAAGTTTTGTCATATTTCAGAATCATGGTCACAGCTTCCACCTGCATGCATCTGTTAGTTTGGCAGGGATTAACCCAGAGCACCATGAACTTATCCGTTTTGTGAGGATGTAAAATCACCAAGGGCCTTGACATAAATAAATCTGTACTTAGTTTTTCTTTTTTCCTTCTCTAAAGGAGCTCATGACTTTCTTCAGCTGTTAAAGTCACAAGGGTCATTCATCAGAATTAGCAGGAGCAGACGTCTTAATAAAACCCCTGTCATAGCAGCTGAATGAATTACACAGAACAGCTGGATGGACCCGCCCACTTCGGCATGGAGCCTGAGGCTGGCACTCGGAATTCTGGGTCAGAATGTGTCTGTAGAACGCATAATGTCGCTTTTGGAATCTTTGAACCACCTCCTGGAATTTTGACTTGCGTTTCGGAGTTCTTTCCAAGATGCAGGCTGGACATTAATGAACTGTACATTTTCTAACGCCACTAATCTGCTTTTTTTTCGGTCTGCTAATCTCTCATGGCTGGGGATAATTACCCAGAGAGTGATTGCGGCGTCAACTCCAAAGTGTGACCGCGACTGTCTTTGTATCACATCCAGATGTTTGGTCTTTGTGGACATGGGGTTGCTATCCTTAGTTCTCACATTTCCCGTCTGAACATGAGCTTGTAACGAGGCAGAGAAGGTAAACATCAGTCTCATGGCGTCACATACAGTCCCTGCGCCTTCAGTCACCTGCACCTCCTGGGTTGGTTCACTGTAATTTTAACGTCTCAGCCAAGATGTGTGTGTGGGGGGTGCAGCTGTTGATCAGAGGTGCCACTAGGGATTTTGGGACCCATAATAACATATCTTATTGGGCCCCCAACCCAGACTAATTCCACTATATTTCCAATATTTTTGTTCCCCTCTCACTCTGGGGCCCATGCAGTGCTCCTCACCGGGGGGGGGGGGGGGGGCGGCGGGGGGGGGGGGGGGGGGGGGGGGGGGGGGGGGGGGGGGGG
>JABFEA020000050.1:1345136-1359087 GCA_019775915.2 Cyphomyrus plagiostoma | reverse complement strand
AGGCACCCCCCCGCTCTGCAGGCACCGTCCCCCCACCCAGCACCGATGCCTCACGGCTCCCAGCACCCAGCTTTCCTGAAGACACTCTTTAATAAATAAAACAAATCAATAAAGTCGAATGCGTGCAGTTTTGTGATGTTATGGTTTCACTCTAAATAACCACCATTCCCACACACACTCCGTGCTGCCACGGTCTACATTACAGTCTACATATTATTCTGCAATACTGTAATTTAAAGGAAACTCAGCAACCCTCTACTGGTTAGAAGACAGATGGGTGACTAGATAGGTGTGCAGTTTGAACACTCTCTCTGTCTACCCTCCCCCCACCAGCCAAAAAACACAAGGTTACATCTACTTCAGTTCAATACAAGTTTGTACCTGATAAGACATTATGGAAAATAGACTGATGATTATATACAGTGCGGATAACGGACTGCCATCTAATAGAAGCTGAATTCAACATCCTGCCTTAGACTCACTACTGGAAGATTTGGAATTTAAGAAACAGGGCTCATCCGGTGATTCCGCAAACCCCCCCGAGCATGAGGTCAAGGCTCAATGAAAGTTCACCGCAAATATGGGCTCACGGGGCCAGCAGGGACTTGAACTCACAACCCCCCCCACCCCCCTGGCCGCGCACAGGAATGTGCTTCCTGCATTCCTGTCACCGGACGCCTTGCTAAAATCCGCCACTCAAGCGACAAGAGGAACCAGGGAAACTGAAAAAATAAGCTGGCGGCTTAAAACAATTAAACAAAGAAAGAAAGGAAGAAGGAGAATAAATTTAACACATGGTATGTTTTCTGTATGACTTCCTTAATGGCGGCCTTTCAGTGAGCGTCCGCCTCGCGCCCTTGGCTGTGCAGAAAGCGCTCATTCGCCATGTCTCCGTTTACTCGTTTTACACGCAGGCGGGCCTCGCGCGCGTCGTGCCGCGGCACCGGCAAACGGCGGGGACAGGACGGAGCGTGCAGCACGGACTCTGGCCACTCGCATAGCTTTAAGGTGTCCCGCCAGGCTGGCCCAGTTAATGATCTTCATTGAAACATCAAGGAACAAATTTTCTTCCATTTTCCCATATGAAGTTTCTGTTTTTATAGATAAGAAAAGCTTGAGTTTCATTAGAAAGGATGATGGCTTTTAATGATTTATTAGAATTTCTGAAAGTATTAAGCTCTCTAATACAAAATATAGCCTATAAATCAGGTGTAGTTATTGGGCAAGTGACCAGCTCCTCAAACTAAAGATGACAGATACCCTCCTATTACTTATTATAATGACTGTAAATATGGTCCCGATAACAAGAGAGGAATTATAGCCTAATGGGCAACAGGGAGGCTGCTCACGTCCTTGGTGCTCAGTTTCTGGAAGGTTCTTGCATTTCATACATGTCATTGGCAAATGGATACCTACAAATTTTGAATCCCTTGTCAAAATATCGCCTAATCTGCCAGCAATCCAAGCCCCGCCCACATCCCTGCCATTGTTGTTCCATGCCAAATGTACATTCTGGGTTAATTATGACCGTTTTTAGTTAATTAGAATGTCTAGAACGTCATTGTAAAAATATTGGAAGAACCTCTTATAAAACACTGAATGCTTTGATCTCGAATGAGTGTATGAGAGACCCGTCTGTGACGTAACATTTTGTTCTAAGGCTATTAATATTCATTACCAAGGCAACCCTCGGTGCTGATGCTCTGTAATCCCTCATCTCTTTTTAAAAATCAATATTTAATGAACTCATAATGTTATGACACAGTTACTGTGAGCATGTATACATTCTTGTCCAAACCGTTTAACAATACGTGTAAAATGAATCGTGAAAGCTCTCTTACAAAGCCAGCATACACTGCTACGCAAATCGAGAGGAGTAACTGCAGCGCGGCATACTGTGACAGAGGTGTATGCGGTTTCATTTCCATTTGGTTCAGTGACAGTCTGTTTATGATGGTCCATCACTGGTTAATCTCACCTTTAAATGAAATGGAATTAAAAACAACCGAAGCCGCAGACCTTCTGGGGATCGCGCTTCGTATTGACGGCTGGAACAAGACGGCCCCACGGGAAAGAGAATTAGACAAAATAGCTGCTTATCGCTACCTTGCCGGGAAGGGGTGTGTCTCTTCCACTCCGATGGGCACTGGCTGCGGTTTTGCCGGACCGGCTCGCCGCGGCGGCTGACCCCAGCTTTGGCAGAGCCCCCCGTAACCCGTGGCGTGGGCTGAGCGCAGCCACGACGATGCCAAGACGGGGCTTATCCTGACGGACAGCTTTTTTATCACCTCCTAATTACAGGTGGATTTCCAGGTGGATACATTACCTGCGGGTCGCTTAATGGTGCTTCGGGAGTGGAGGGTTAGTGTTACAGAGCGCAGGCTGTCGGGGGACAGGCTGCGGGGGTCTCTCGGAGCTCTTCTATCGCCCTGCTCCATTATTCACGAGCCCCTGGAGATCAGCCCGTCCCTGAAAGTGAGCAGGCCCCTTGAAGTGTGTCCGTCCCCTGACCCAGGCCTGGGAGAGTGGATCCTGGACATGGAGCGGCCGTACAGCCCCCCTTTCTTCATTCACACGCAGCGGCAGGAAAAATGCCACGTGGTTCCGCATGCCACACCCACCCACCACAAGCTATTTTATTTTCAGATATTCCAATGTACCATATAATAAGCACGCGAGCCCACGTTGTGTATAATGTAATATATATGTCGCAGCACATTACCAAATAATTCCTACATTCAGAATAAACGCTAATTTGCTTAAATAAACTATTTTATATAGATGTTCAATTTTTAGTCATTTGATCATTTTGATCTCCTGTATAAACAGTTAGATACTGCCAGAAGAGCCGGCAATTAGCTTTAAAGCCATCTATACACGCTTTTAATCTTCGGGGATGCTGGAGACCTTACAGACTGATCCGATTTTTTTTCCCCAAGGTGCAGACACTCCCGGTTAGCATATGCACTGTGTACATTACGGATAAGTGCCCTTATGAAATACAGCTCAAGTAAATACAATCGAGTGCTGAAGATGTTACAGCATTACAGCCCCGCGTTAATGCGCCGAGCTAAAATTGCTAATGTAGCCTGTATACACACGGACAATGCTAAATATTTCATGAAGATAATAGCCGCACGGCGGTGTTTAACGTGCAAAGCTTTTGTAAAAGAACTGGCCAACAGTAAACTTTAACTTTTCTGTGAAAGTCATAACTCCCGGGGTGAACTGGTCAGTAAAAGCTTAACACAAAAGCTTCCTATCATCTCACGGTCATTTATTAATTGTGCACCAGAAAAATATTATTACACAACCATAAAATTAACAATAGCACGAATAATAAATTCAGTAAAAAAAAGGAGAGCACTGTCTAAATTGGAATAATCATGTCGATTTGTTTGAGTGGCCTCATAACACATTTTCTGAGGCTATAGCCTGCCATAGGTGCGGGATTCTCCTGCTGGCTGGTTTCTGTGTTGTGATAAAGTTGCACGATAATTTCGTGGTGCATGACAATCGGCAGGATTCTTGTTTCTTTCCTAACATTGCTATACTTAAACAGTACCTTAAATGAAAGTCAAAATCTGCGGGAATTCAGCACAGAAACGAATCGCCTACATGGTCGAATCTTCAACTAACTTGTCATTTATTTATTCAGCTATAAGAGCTACGTATTAATGCTATATATGAAAGTACAAGATTTGTGCCGTAAAATGTTTGTATGGGCCTATCACAATTGCAGAGCTAACGCATAACGAGATTCTTATCTGTACTGAAAACAGAAAAGCCCAAACGGCATCAAGGCAGTCAGCGATGCGGTGAGTTTTTTGGATAGTGTCATACCTACACTGTGCTGCTGTCGGGGATTCGTGTGAGCCGGGGAACCCTTGCATGTTCCACTCTTTTGCAGGATTTTTCAATGACGTTCTAAAATCCTAAACTCAAAGCTTCGGCAGGTTTAGGTTACAGAGAAATAACAGATTGCATTTCTGTCTTTCCCACCGATGCTTGTTTGCTTATAATCATAGGACCTTAAATGGTGTCTAAAGAAACTGCGCAGCTCAAATAAAGGATTTAAGTACGGTCACTAGCCGAACCTGGTGAGGAACTGCCGGCGTGTTAAGGGCTCGGATGAGAGTGGGGGAGTCTCAGCACTGTGCTTAACGGTCTAAAACAGCATCTTCAGTGTTTCGCTTTGTCCTTGACGGGTCTCATCATCATCACCATCATTATCATCTTCACGTCTAAACTGTTTCCTGAGGAACCAGAGAAAGGTCTTTGAAACTGTTTTTTACTTCTTTAAATGTGCCTCATAGGTACCATGGACAGAACCAACCTAAACAAAACAGAAATTATGAACACGACACGACATGTAGTTCCTTTGCGTATTTTGAAAGCAATCCATATAATTTCAAGCGCAAACTCATCTATAACCTCACGTCAATGCGAATATTTCAGAAATTGCATAAGAAATAGGCGTAGATTGCTAATATAAAATGTAGATTTCGCGGGCTATAATCCACGGTTATGCTTCCCTGTTGGATCTCGCCGTAACATAATTTGTCATAAAATCATAATTACAACTGTAACGCATTTATTAAAGAGTATTACCCTCCCCCCAGTTCACTGCCCGGCTGTGATCGCCAAGACCCTTCGCCTTGGAAGAAACATGACCCCAACTTTCAGAGGTTACATTCAACAGCGACATCAGTCCCTGCAAAAACACGCTCAGTGCCTCAACGTAATAAATGATCACAGCCAGGTGTATTAAGCGGCTTAAGTGCCTCAGGATAGAGGAAAACGGGATTTTTTAAGACCGGAGGCTTAAAGTAGTGAGTTAGTAGGCAAGAGCATAAATTAAGCTAGATGAACGGCGGGACGCGGGGGCGCTGAGTATGGGATGTTTAGATAGTCATGGTGGGATTCAGTATCCCACTGTGTTCACCCTCCGGCCAGGATATAAAATGGTTAAAGTGAGGAGATATTCAGCCTCGCCATCAACCAGAGTCCCCTGAAAAGTGTGCAGCTTAATATTTCTTTATAATCATTAAGTGCTTGGGAGGATTTTTTTACGTTTCTAATCGCGTTTGCGGTTCCAAAAATCACCTTTGCCGGCGCGCAAAGCATGTCGAAGATACTGGTATTTGGTAAATCGTGGAACACGGTCACGGCGGACAGCAAAGCAGTGATGTAGGGACATGCCCGCGGCGAGCGGGCTCAACGCGGCAATACACGTCTCTGCAGGTAACCCGCACAAGAGCGTGCAAACAATGAAGAAAAAAGTTTACTTTAAGAAAGAAGAGCCGCGGCACAGGCACAGAAAAGCCGTATCAAAATACTACGTCGTGTTTAATTTTCCCCTTTTATCCACTTTGATAAATGTTTTTGTCAAAACCCCGCATTTTTCATACGCATTATTTTTAAAAAGCACGTAAAATCGAAGCGTGTTATATCAGCCTGCCCTCGTAATATTTATTTTCATATGCAATTGTTGCTTTCAAAGACTGTTTTTCCTTATCCATGCTTACGTGTAGATTCACAAAAAAGCAAAATAGTAACAATAAAAGGAGAATATTTTGTCTTCCGGAAAGCAAACGGCGCAGGAGAGACGGCAGGCTTCGAGAGCCGCGGCGCTTTACAGCCGTGCGGGAATGCCGGGACTCGGTGATGTCAGAGCGCTCGGGTCGTTTGAAGGTTAGCAGCCTGCGATGGGTTCACGCAAAGTTCACCCGCATATATTAGGCAGCCAGATCTTTCATTCCCTGTGACAAAACTAGTAGGAAATGAGCTGAATTGAGGCAGGATAAGCCATTCACCGTCGGAGGGGAGATGCGCTTTTAAACACACGGAGTTGAAACGTTTCTGAAACGTTTCTGCCCGCCGCCTTTGATTGAAGATCGGAGCTTTTGTGTCGGTAACGTTGCGGGACGGCGCCGCGCTGCGTTTCTGGAGAAACGATTCGGAAATTTTACTGAGGGTATCGATCGTACCCCCTTTCCCCCTACTTTGAATCTGGACTTAGTGGGGAAATGGCAAGAGATCATTTGGATCAATTACAAGCTTTTAGCCGTGTTGTCTGTCATAATTCATGATTGTAGTCGGGGAGGGAAGACCAACATCTGACGTGCCAAAAGAGAGGCAGAGTTTGATGGAGTTCGGTCCAGTGTAGCGGGCGATTTACACCCTCCCATTAAGGAAAAAAAGCAGTAATTTGCAGTCTTCTGTAGAGCTGCATCATGTTTGACTGTATGGATGTGCTAGCCGTAAGCCCGGGACAGATGCTGGATTTTTACACCTCAAGTCCGTCTTCGTGCATGCTCCAGGAGAAAGCTCTGAAAGCATGCTTCGGCGGGCTGGCGCAGAGGGACTGGCAGCATCGCCGGAGCGCGCAGTGTAAGTCCCGCTTGGTCCGGGGGTCTCTAAACCGCCTCTGCTTGTCCGATCCGATCCACCGTCACCAAATAAATGTAACGATCACGGTGATAAGATAGTGTCTCTGCCTGGGTTTCATACGAACATGTAAGTTTAACTTTCTGAACATGGTGCTTCTTTAATTATAATATGTCATCTAGACATAATCATCGTTTTAACACGTAAGTTTACAATAACTTAAAATAAACTGTTACACATTTAAGTCGTGTTCTGTATGAGCATGGAATATTGCATTGGTGTTTATAACATGCATAGGCCTCTGTAAAATCTGAGAATAGCTGTTGTACTCCCGGGTGTGTTGTGTGTATGTATTTGATACATTTATATAGATATATGTGTATTACAGAAGACGTTGGTCTTGCAGTTAACATGTCGTTGCGTGTTGAATACCGGGAAAGCATTGTGCGTGTGTGCGGTGCGTGTCGGTACTCTGGGAGTGTGAGCTCGGGTGGGGGGCGCGGTGATCTGGACGGGGCGCGGTAATGCCAGAGGTGATTAGGTGCTGCCCCGGCACCGCAAATGACAAGGGGCAGGTTGTTGTGTCTCCAAGGGGTCGGAAATGTCAGCAAAAAAAAAGACCCCGCACTCCGGCTGTGATTTGGACGGATTGCCTGCCAAATCTACGGCAAGGTTAAACGGGGGGGAAATGCCATCTTTTGCATTTCGTACCGTCGGTGCTAAATAAAGGCTGTAAGATTTTTTTAAATGTACTATTGACGTTTTTAGGTGAGACATTTTGTTCGTTTTCCCCCTTTATGTATAAGCAGCTCTGAATTGTACATGCTTCAAATGCATAATAGTTGGTTTAGCTTTAATATTGCACGTCAAAGATAAATTTCCTTAATACCCATAATAAAATATAAGCCTAAAAATTAGAACTGTTATAAATACAAAAAGCACTCATCAGCTGCATGATATGTTGAGCAGTGGCAATATGTTACTTAATATCATGTTTAGGTGATATACTGACCACACTCACGATAACGGCGCTCCTTCCTGGCGTTTCTCCTATATTCACAACACAAACGTAAGGGACTCTTATCTGTAAGCCTAGCGTGTTAAAATTACGCAAAACAGTTCATTGCAAGTGCAATAAATTAGCCACTTTCTATGACTGCTGTAAAGTTACACACAATGTCGGCGCCTCTTTATGCGCGTTGTCACGTTTTCAGACTCTGACAAGCTCTGCCGTCTAATGCCGTCTAATGCTCCGCTGCACTTTTCGTTTAGTCCGGATCTTCTGGCTTTGTATGTATTTTTGTTGTAATATTCCTGTTGGTTGCTGTTAAATTAGAGTTGGCCTGTTCCCGACAGCAATAAAGCTGGACATAGCTGTTTTGGGCCTCAGTGTCACGTGTGTTGTGTACACTGTTAGAATAACTAAGCTTAATTAAATTACAGTAAAACCAATCACCTTCAGTAATTATTGCACCAAAGTGCCCCCATTTTTATTTTTAATTAGAATCGAAAAAACATTGTTCTAAAACGCCTCTACGCTTATGAATACGCTTATGCTTCAGTCATATGGGGTAATATAGGGTAATGAACTGAGGTCGGTTCTGTTTTCGTTTTTCTAAGGACTTCTCGATTTAATCTCCCATTCATGGTTAAACAAAATATGGTTTATTATCATTTACAGGCTGCTCTCGAGGCTCCATAGAAACCCTTGATTCTCTCCTAATAAAAACGTCGATGGTATAAACGGCCCAGAACGAAGGAAACCCGACCTGTTTTAAGGTGGACTTTCGTCAAAAATGTTCAATAATAGACCTACTGAAACGGATCACGTGTATTTCAAAGTAATAATACTTTTTTTGCATGCTATAAAACGTTTTTGTTTTTTGCTTTAAACAAATATTTGTAGTCTAAATATAAAACAGAGCAGTGGAAGAATAATTACGATTTTAGTAACTTATAATGAGCATAAACTTTAATGTTGGGGATAACATTGCTATTTTTTAAATTTTAATTAGTAGGCCTTTTTTTCCTAAGTATGCCTAACGCCTTAATTTAAAATTCTATCCGTATTAAAAGTAGACGTTTCAGTCCTGGACAGTTTTGCTTACGAAGGTTTACTCTGAAAACATAACGCATAAATCAGTAGTGTTAAATATTTTGTATTTATACTGCATTTATAAATCAAATTATACTCGAAACTGAAACAAATTTAACACCAGCTTACCTGACAACTTTTATGTAGACTGCGGGTATTATTAGAAATACCGTTTAATGTGTGATTTTTTTAAATCTACATCTAAATAGGCCTATATATGCATACCAGGGGGGAGGGCGCTTGGATTGCGAAGCCCGTCAACCGGGCCGTGACCTTGCAAGTGGATTTGATGGAGACCATGAGCTCAAAGTGAAATAGAGGCGGCAGGCCTGTAATCGGCAGGGGCTGCACTCGGTGACTGTTTGCCGTGAAGTGGAGCCGCCAAAAAGCCCACAGCTGTTTTCCGTGTTACTGTGTCTGGCTGCAGTTCCTCGTCTTTCTCAAGCTGTGTGCGAATGAACGAGTGAGTCTGGTACGCGGGTTAATTTTGGACGTGCGCTGTTGCCTGCAGTCATTAAAACGCGTATTGGTGAAGCATTTCCATTAAAAAAATGTATGTTTAACGTTTTCAAAGACTAATAAATTAGCTAAACGTCAACTATATAATTTCCAACAAAAGCCATTTTCGTTAAATGAAAACCCAGGATCTTTTATTCCCATTAAAATGATCCCACCCTCTGCATTACTGGATTAGATACGGAAGCATAAAACATGGAAAGGTTTTTATTTTGTGTGGATTATTTTATGTTAGTGTAAAATATTTCGGGTAGGATAATTCTTGCACAGGCTCAAACAAGTAACTATGACGGATTTCATTATACAGACCAATTAGGTAAACAAATACCAAAACGGTCTTATCATAAATGAGTCACCCAAGATGATGAGGACCGTCTTGGTCGTTTATCAGACCCCGGCGTGCTGTGCTGGGTTACAGATCGATATTCACACGCATATCCCTACACTAATACGCATGTGATCTGGTGTAATTACGCCCTCCACAAGCACTTCTGAAAGTGACATGAAAGGCCATTAGTACAGCTTGCACGACAAGCTAATTTTGTGGGCAAGAAGGAGCTGGGGGAGAAAAACGTGTAAGTCTTGATGAAAGGGAGCCGTCAGAGGCAGCCATGCTTAATCGAGTTTATTAAGAGTATCGGCGCCCCTGCTTTGAGCCGGAGGACATGACGGAGCGACAGTCTGAAGCGCGACATCGCGGAGTCAGGCCCTTAAAGCACCGCCATTGTCTTCTTAATTAATACCCTAATCGTCCTTGACACTTTAATATTTTACGATTTGTATTCTGGTATTTTGAAATATATTCATTTTCCACGAAAATGGCGTATTGCGAAATCTGACGAGTGTAAATTCTGGCCTCTATCAGTAATACACGGATTTTTTTTATTATTATTACATTTCTTGTGTTTACGGTCTGACTGGTTGACTTAAAAAATCATCTCATTTGAGAAGAGGCGTTTGGACATGTTGGGGCAGTTCGAAACTCGGACGTCGGTATCAGATGATTCCAAAGTGCTGCGCAGGAAACCGCAACATTTGGCGATTCTCGTTCAAAGATGACCTGGCAGTGGGATCTTCGAGGTTCTTCGTTGCGCATCTGTCCTGATCCCCCGTCTTACTGGCTTGGTGCAGGTGGGACTGCTTTTTGGTGTCGAGTGCAGGAGAGCTAGGCTGGTATCTCGTGTGTTAGGTTAATCTCCCAGGTAACGCTGTGATGATCTTCTCCAGGGAGGGGAGTTTCAGAGATGGGTTATTGGTGCAGTTGTGTGTGTGTGTGTGTGTGTGTGTGTGTGCGCGTGCACATGCCCGTAATGGATTTTTAACATGAAACAAGCAGACCTGTGATTCAAACCCAGAACCTCTGGTTTTTTTTACACATTGTGCTATGGATGTGTTATGGAAAAAGGAAAGATGTATGGATGAATTTTTGATCTCTGTTTGGTGCTTCTCATGTATCACTGCCAACCTTTAATTAAAAGCAGACCATACGTAGTTTCTGTATACAAGTTTCTCTCTGTACGCGACTGGCCCGTTCTCTGCACTCTGTGTGAACCCTGACTGTCTCCTTTGTCCCCTGTACACCAGCCGTGTGCTTCCTGCTGCTGTTTCAGGTGCAGGGGTGGGGGTAGGCAGGAAAAATAACGACGGAGATATTTCAGAGGAGGAGCTGACTGTGTAGGACACCGGTCGCATTATATAATCGGTCATATTCGCCAGACGTCTGGCCTCCCACGCGGTAACTACTCCACGCTCCCTTACGCCTGGTAGTGCCTCACTCCCTCTCTTGCTGCTGATGAGACTCATTTGTGTGTATCCTGGATGTCAGTAGGGTCACCCAGAGGAAAGTGTCACTGACATGCAGCCGCAGTGAGGCATCACGCTCACGCTGTGGTGGGGATTTTCGTTATGGGTTTAGTTCCCTTTGGGGATGGGTGGGGGTGAGTATTGGGCTGGGCAATATCTAGGGCGGCCACTAATGACTATTTTTCTATAGATAAATCGATAAAATAGTTGATAGATTATCCTCCAGAAAATTAATTTGACCATTTAAGTTTATTTTGACGGCAGACTCTCAGCACTATACCGACATTTTTTTTCGCCCACAATTTGATAAATAGATTAGTAGTTATGCCTAAAAATATGAATGAGATGCGTATTGTGATGCCAAGAAGTCAGTGATCTGTATAAATTTGGCGTATTCTCATACTTAATGAAATCGATTAGCGGAGCGCGGCGCATGCAATGTAAGCGAGAAACACTGAAGTCACAATGAAGGAAGCGACAGATTAGTAACCACAACGTCTTTTAAGGGAGGAATCACTGTGGTCAGACAAGGTAGAAAGTGGTGTGGCTGTACTTTTTGCAGATTAACTTTTTTGTAAGTATGGTCATATTTATTTCAGTTTACAAGTTATTTTCTAAATAAAGTTGTCCGTTTTCATTTCAGTTTTAGTTTATGATAAGGACAAATCTGGTACCAGCAAGTCCAACAAGCTCCTGTACGTTTTCTGTTCAGGTGCTCATGCATAGCACTGGTACCCCGGAAGTCTGTCACACTGCACAGTGTAAAACCACCTTTTTGTTTTGTAGTTATTTGAACTACTCGCACAATTACAGTAATATATTAAAATAAAACATTTTAGGAATCATGGTGATTTTATTAGAATAATTAAAAAATGATGCTTATATGTAAAATATTGATGTCGGCCCATTTTCAACGTTGACCTCATCGACTACATCAAATAATTGTGGCAGCCCTAGTGATATGATATCGATATTAGATCACGCGTGCGCAATAATCTCCAGGGCTTCAGATGGCACCCGAAGCATTTGGCCAGACGCCAGCTTTTCACACTGATGTTTATTTGTGCCCATAATTTAAGCCAATTGGTAGTACGGCTAAAATATTGAGGCATTTTACGATGCCTAAAAGTTATCACTATAAATTCGACGTATCCTTATGCTTAATAAACATGTCAGACGTTAAACTTCAAAAAGTACCACCAGTCTTTTTACCTTGTTTATCCACAAGATCTCCTCTTTTAAAAGATGCCCTGGCTGCTGAGCTGTTTCTTTCTTCACTGCCGCTTCAGTGCATATCGCATATCACACTGAAGTATGCCAAACCATAGTATGTCACAGCAGTATTATGTAGTATGCTCCACCATCGGAATTTAATAATGATGCACCAAGCTTATAAAGACTAACTAACTTTTTGGTGTCACAAAACTCATCTCATTAGTTTCTTAGTTGTACCTAATTATGGACGTGAATAAAATTTCGTATAGCCAAATGCTTCGGGTGTTATCTGAAGCCCTGGTGATTATCGTACATGGGTGACATAATATCGAATTTGCCCAGCCCTAGGTGGGTGGGAATGGTCAGCGATGTGATTCGGTGTGTTGGTTAGCGTTATTCCTGATAGGCCTGCAGAGTGGGGTGAGAGTGAACCAATGAGAGAACAGCCTCCAACGGGGTTTTCCTATCTTGACATTAGCTGGAGGCTGCAGGACTGAGGGGATGAGAGAAGGGGCTTCTCTCCTCCTTTCTCTTCCTTTCAGCATCCTCCACTTTTAGGTCATCCATGAACACGCAGTGAGGTTGGGGCTTTAATCACCTCCCGCAGAACACTCCGGGGCCTTCCGTACGCCTGCTCCTGCTCTCGTCGGCGTGCTCCAGGGAAACCCACTCAGCTTTTTCTCTGAGTAGGGAGCCCCATAAGTTTTCTGACATGTTTCCTAATAAGCATGATTTTGGCCGTTTTGTTGGTCACCTCACTTGTCCTGAAGATCTTTGGTCGTCTCTCCTCCAACGTGAAGTGACACGTGAAGGGATACCCTGCAGCCGTATCGACGATCGCATTTAAGATCAGCAATTACCAGTTCATTAAAAAAAAAAAAAAAAGCGTGAACTTAATCCCCGAATAAACACCACTGGAAGTGTCATGAGATTTGGTGTTTGTGGGTGAAATCATGAGACTTGATGATGGTAGACTTGGGGGTATCTAAGTTTCAAACCATCTAGACATACCATATATGTTTTTTTTGGCAGTATTTCCACAAGAAATACTGTTCTGGCTATTTTGAAATCTTGGCGATGAAATTCGGTGGGGGGTAGGGTCCACCATGATAAATTTCGCCAATCAAAAATACCACATTACACTGAGAACGCTACAGCGCTATAATACCACTCAAGCTTAGATAGCGGTAAGTGTCGGTAACCATAGAAACAGAACGGTAGCTAGTCAGTTTTTCCCTGAGAATTAATTCTATTAGGGTGAAGCAGGGGTAACAAGGTCATGTTTGTGTTTGGATTTATTTACGTAATAAGTGTATTGGGTGAGCTTAGACTTGTCCTGCCTCATGGGGACGCGCTTATTAAAGCCTTTTTCCATGAATAAATTTACCAATACAGTTGCTTAAATTAAAGCAAAAAGAGTAACAATATCCCCTCTTCCAGTCTAATTGTGTTAGATATAACATGAAGCCAAGCATCTAGCGTCTGTTCAACTGTCCAGTACAGGCCGGTCTTAATAGCAAGTTCAGATTAAGGATGGATTTGATATGGTGCCTTCCAGAAAGGGAAGGGTGATGTTGGCTTCTACTTATTGCTAGTTCATAATGCACCACTGAACGGATGGTCTGCAGGTTCTCACCGAGTGTCCAAGCCTGATCTTGAAGAGGCAAAAGAAACGACGTAAAAATGGTCCTTCATTCGGTTCTGCCGCTTCTGGTAGCAGCAGGACAGTTTTGAATTGTGTGCTAAAGAAGTATGTTGGTGCAAACTATTTCCGTCCATCTTCCAGCAGCTTGTCCCGGTGGTGGGAGGCCCTGGAGCCTGTCCCGGGCAGCAGAGGGTACGAGGCGGGGGACGCCCCGGTGGTGGGAGGCCCTGGAGCCTGTCCCGGGCAGCAGAGGGTACGAGGCGGGGGACGCCCCGGTGGTGGGAGGC
>JABFEA020000050.1:1325847-1336463 GCA_019775915.2 Cyphomyrus plagiostoma | reverse complement strand
CACCCCCCCCCCCCCCCCCCCCCAGTAACCATGCAGGTAAACAGCATCAATCAGCAGCAATTAAATGAACTCCTCAGGAAAGATGCCCGTGGATGTACTCGCAACGCTGAGCTGTCGAAGGATGAAATGCTCACTTTTCCTCCCCCCGTTGATCTCTCTCTGCCTGTTAGGGCTTCTTCCGCAGAAGCATCCAGAAGAACATGGTGTACACGTGCCACAGGGACAAGAACTGCATCATCAACAAGGTCACAAGGAACCGCTGCCAGTACTGCCGGCTGCAGAAGTGCTTCACCGTTGGCATGTCGAAGGAGTGTGAGTCTGCCCTGGTCACATGACTGCCCTGGTCACATGACTGCCCCTTCACATCCTCTCCTGTGTCCATCAAAACGCATAATCGTTTGGCAGGATGTCATCACACCATGGATCCCTCACTTTATGGCTGGTGGCTAGTTTCACAGGCTGCTCCCCTGTCCAGTGACCCTTGAGGTCAGCCCCCTCCCAGTCACATGGTCTCCGGAGGCGGGGTTTGAGATGAAATTCCCTGGTAGGGTTTAGGTGCCCGACAAACCAAAAAAAACTGGAGTTAGTTTCCTCCAGAGTGTGTATACAAACCAGCTCTATCAATTGGGCGGCTCACAGGGCCAAAGCGGCCCTCATGTTATCACTGGCCTCCGAATGTGGGGGCATTACTATAGACCCAAGGGTGCCATTGCTGAGGAATTTCTTATTGGCTCTGGCCAGGGGCGAGAACACGTACTGACTTGGTGTATTACTGATATAACACTGTGAATCATCCCTGGGCCTCTGCTTAATGACGCTGTTTTTATCCAGCGAGTGGATGAGCAGGAGCCCTGACACATCTTTCGATGAATTTATCTGGGGGGGGAAGTGGTGGGGGGAGAGTGTGTAGGGGGTGTCGATGCCCCGATCTGGAGTGAATGACGTCCATCCCACACAAGTATCGAGGGATGGCAGGATCGTTAGCAGGTCAGAGCGTGACGTTACCGCTAACGCTAATGTTAGCCTTAATGGCCACGCCCCCGCTCTCCTGGCACGCCCCCGCTCTCCTGGCACGCCCCCGCTCTCCTGGCACGCCCCGTCACCCTCGCGCTTTTACGATGCGTCACGGTGCATCATGTGCTCGGCTCCCCGGCTTGGGATGGATGTTCTGGGGAGTGGGGGGTGTGGGTCCTCCAAGCAGAGGCATGCCACACCTTTACCAGCAGGTGGCGTGGTGGCTGACAAATCTGAGGCTGCTGCCTGCAAGCCAGGCAGAGAACCCGAAGTCTTTGGTGTCCTGCAAGATTCTTAAAAGTGCAAAGTTGTCAGAGAGATCAGTCACTTTAGATGAAATCTGTAACAGGACTTGCCGTTCACCTGTCTTTGACATGGTGTCATGGTGAGATGTGGAGAAGTTCACTGTGTATCCAGCACGGACCAGAAAAAAAGCATTTCCTTCATTTTCCATCCCTTTGTTTTCTGAATTATTATTATTATTATTATTATTATTATTATTATTATTATAATTATTATTATTATAATTATTTTCTTCACATCACACATTATTGGCTCAGTGTGATTGCATCAGCCTCAATCATTCTGCCTCACCGCATATGGCTACTTTGCATAAGAGGGCGGGACTTATAGCTCTTGCTGCTATGATTGGCTGAGAGGTCCTTGATATCAGCTGTGCTGTTACTGTCTGAAGGCATGAAGCTGATACCATTATGCATGTAAAGTTTTAATCATCTGCCAGCAAAGCATCAGGCAGCATTGAACCCCTGGCTGATTTTCCAGTTGCATAACTAAATCAGTAAACTGTTCATAGAAGCATCAGCAAGACAGCCGAACGCTTCTAGCCTGTTTGTCTGCATGTTGTGCAGTGTAACTGGAAGGTTTCTAGTTTGAATCCCTGAGCAGGGGACTTGTGAATTGCTCCAGTAATTGATGGCTGTACTGGCAGCCATGTCTGTGTGCCCTCTGCCTGAAGGGGTACTTTCTTACATGTCTTATTGGCTAGACACTAGACACGCCCATACCGAGACCCCTCTGGTCATTTGCTGATAATATGGGCATTTTTACCTTAAATGGTTTGGCAGAAAATTCCAGCTGTTACATTAAATGTACAGCGGCGTCTCTTTGCTTTGCTGGGGGAAGCTGGGTAATTGGGTGAATTAGGGGGGGTGGGTGGGAGGAGCTCCTTCCCAAATCCCCCCTAACATCCAGGCATTCCCTGCCCACTGCTTCCCGGGATTGGCTACCTGATCCCATAGTGCAGGGTTTCCCAATCTGTTCCTCACGGACCCGCAGTCGGGCCACATTTTTGCTTCCCTGGAGCTCCCTGCCAGATAGTCCATGTTTCTGCTCCCTGTGGGCTGCCTGTGGGTCCCCAGAGGCTGGGTTGGGAAAGACTGATGTAGCGGGTGAACGGGGTGTTTATTTTTGGGCAGACTCGCTTGCATTTTATGCCCTCTCACAATGTAAATAAATATTCAGCTCCACACTGATGGGAATGTTCCAAAGGGCAGTATCTGGCAGGGGGGTGTTTATTTTGATACCGTCGTGTAGTTTAGGAATGTCTGCCATGTTTTCCGTGTTGGTACATCCCTAACTGGCAAAAGCCCTTTTATGTGGGATAAACAAACGTTGAGTGGCACCGTCGCGCCTGGTATCTGTACCAACTCTCCGGCCTGGGGGTGCGATGACAGCCCGGCGTTTTTGTTATTGACCCGGCCGAGGCTCGTATCAGCCACATGAAGTGGATATTTCAGCTTGGGGGTGCTGATGAGATGTGATCCTTCTCTAGATTTATTCACCCCCCTCTTCTTTGCCAGGTATTAAAAACCCATTTATTTTCATGGCCCCCAGTCTGACGCATCATTCAAATAGATCTGGCTGCTGTAATTCGGTTTGAGTGGAGGGTAATTGATCGCCTGAGGCGATGGGGCCGTCGTGTTGTGCTCTTCCTAAATCACGCCCCCCCCCCCCACCTGCTTCTGTCGCCGTGCCAACAGACGACCCTGTCTGTTCTTTCTAGCAACGTATTTCACACCGGGGTCAATAGCTCTCCCCCCAGAAAATACTGCTCTGCTTAATACGTTGCTGTGACGTGGAACCTCACAGAATCACATGCCCGCTTCCAAGGTCTGGGGGTTGGAGGGGGCGGGCTTGGCCTTCCCATCCATCCATCCATCCATTTATCTATCCATCCCTGCCTGCCTGCCTCTGGGACGTCATACGACGGGAAGGAGTAAATGAAGGCAGACCATGGAGCCCAGAACGTCTATCCCCTTCTCACTTGCTAATCCTCATTGTTTCCCAATATGGTCCTTGGGGACCCTCAGTCGGTCCATGTTTTTGCTCCCGTCCAGCTCCCTGCCAGACATTTTCTGCTACTGGGACCTGTGAGGGAGCAAAAACATGGACTGTCTGTGGGTTCACGAGGGCCGGATTAGGAAATGCTGCTGTGTATGGATGGCTTGACACTGACACCTGCTTGTCTTGACTCGATGCTGCATATTAGCATGGCCTCATTTTCTTTTATGTCCATCTCTTTGGTCTAAACTCCAATACCTTCCTACTTCTTGTTCCACCGAAAAATGACATGATTTAAACATCTCAGGAGGTAAATAGGCTAAATGACCCCCCCCAAATGAGCTACTGGGTCTCTGCCTGAGTGACTGTGGTGAGGGATTGTTGGGATACAGGTGAATATTAAGCCCAAATTATAGCAGTGCTCCGATGTGAAAATTTATTTTGGTGTAATATTACTGATAACCAGCTGACCTATGACCTTCAGAAATCTACATTAAAACTGATATCAATGATGTTACTGCTTAAGATCCCATGAATGTGTATAATAGCCAGATCAGATAATGCAGGCAGTGGGACTTGGGGAGGTGAAGGCCTGCCTCGCGGGACTCGGGGAGGTGAAGGCCTGCCTCGCGGGACTCGGGGAGGTGAAGGCCTGCCTCGCGGGACTCGGGGAGGTGAAGGCCTGCCTGGCATAACCTGGTGAAGCGAGAGGATGAGGTCACGCAGGAGGTTCTTTGGTTACGCGTTGAGTGTGAGCCAGAAGCTTCTCCGGGAGTCTCGTTTGATGTGCTGGTAGCCCAGGACCTTAACAGCAGGACCTAGAGCGAGTCCTGGAACATCAACTGGCTATGAAGGATGGGGTTATTTTTCCAGAAGGATTACCGTGTTCCGGCCGGTTTGTTGAAGAACCCTTGGGGGGGAGACTTCTTTCTGAGGAGGTGCCAATGAAAAGGTCTCCTTCATACGGTACTGAAGGACTCAGCAGTCCTTGCTAATCGCAAGTCTGTTTTGTTTCCTTGTGTTATTCTCTTCAGTGGGAGACACGACTGGTGGCTCTTCTAGGGAATCCTTTGTGCTGGGGTGTGGGGGGGGGGTGGTTATCTATCCCTTGTTCTCCTGGGTTAATCTGTGTTTATGGAAATCCACTTGAGCTAGTCCCACACACACCCTGCAGTCCTCATATCTCTGCATGAAATCAACCTGAGGGGCAGCAAGCCAGGCTGATGGGTGTTAAAGGTGCCAATTACATATAATTTTAACTGGAGATCAAATAGTCCAGTTGATGCTTTCTGGCCAGTGAATTTATGGCCATGTTGTTAATAAGCAACACTCCCACGCCCACCTACAGCTGTCCGGAATGACCGGAACAAGAGGAAGAAGGAGATCCCCAGGCTGGAATTGGCGGAGAGCTACGAGCTGACCGCTGAGCTGGAGACCATCGTGGAGAAGATCCGGAAGGCGCACCAGGAGACCTTCCCCTCACTCTGTCAGCTCGGCAAGTACACCACGGTGAGAGGGGTCCCGAGTCTGCCCTGAGCTGGGCATGCTACCTCTAGGGGGCATGGTGCAATGCGGAGAACGTGGTCTGTGTGGGGAGGTGAGACGACACAGCACACCGTAAACACCGAAGGGTAGAAATGGCACCAGTGGGGCACTGTAGTGCTCGGTGGGTCAGGAGACTCTGCGTGTGACCGGAAGGTTATGGGGTCAAATCCCAGTGTTGAGAAATCGATTTCACTGTTGAACCCTTGAGCAAGACCCTAAACAGCAATTGCTCCAGGGACTGACTGAACCTGCTTTCTCAGTCATACATCACATTACTTTGCATAAAAGGGTCTGCCAGATAAATACAAAATGTAATAAGTTGATGGAAGTTCACTGTTAATTTGGCTGAACCTGCTGCAAGGTGAGAGGAGACTAGTGCAGTCGAACGGTAGGTTTGGGTGATGGAATAGAGCCTGAGCGATTGGTTAAAAAATAACCCATAACAGAGTGTAATAATCATGAATTATAAATATCTGGCGGATCAGCATCCCTGCCTTGTGTTCATAGCGGCCTGGTGCTGAATGAGCGGTTATGGGAGATGCCTTGGTGTATATGAGTGTGTGTCCTACGCCGAGTCTCTTTGCAGAGTCCCTACGCCGAGTCTCTTTGCAGAGTCCCTACGCCGAGTCTCTTTACAGAGTCTTTGCACCGAGTTTAGTGTACTGTGCCCTCAGGCTGTATATGCATGGGGTGATTCTGCATGAACTTGTTCATCTGGAACAGATTGTTTTTCCATAAAATAATGTTTTTTTTTTTTTTTTTAGTATATTGATATTTGCCTGAGGATAATGACTCGTGTGTGCGTGCGTGTGTGTGCGTGCGTGTGTGTGTGTGCGTGCGCGTGCGTGTGCGTGTATGTATAATATATAATGTGATGATGTCGTGTTAACTGAAGCAAACTTCAGCACTTGCCGTCTGCCAGATGGCACGATTTCCCTGAACGGGGGAGGGTGTATTTTTAATGGCATGCTTCACATTCAAGGCGGCGGCGGTGGTGGGGGGGGGCCCTCTGGGAAAAGCAGACGGCCAAAGCCAGGCTGGGTATAAGGGGGGAGCAGCAGGTCATTTGGGTGTGGGGGGGTTGGTGGTGATGGTGGTGGTTGGTGATGTCATCACAGGAGGGCGGGGGGGGCTACACTGCCAGTGTCCCCGCAGGAACGCCTGGGGTGCTAACAGAGGGAATAGTGTGTGCTAATGTGACACGCGAACACAGTGATGCAATCGAGTGCTCCCAGAGTGGAGGGGGAGCGAGTCATGTGACCTGTCATGTGACTTTGTAAACCACTGTCACTTCCCATCTGTATCAGATACATAATCACCCTTAATTATGTCAGTTCAAGGGGATACAGTCGTGGCCAAAAGTTTTGAGAATGACACACACATGGCTTTTTCACCAAGTCTGCGGCCTCTGTTTTTATGATGGCAATTTGCATAAACTCCAGAAAGTTATGAAGATTAATTAATTGCAAAGTCCCTCTTTGAAAGATCTTAATCCCAAAAAAAACTATTTCCACTGCATTTCACCCCTGCCACAAATGGACCCGCTGACATCATGTGAGTGATTCTCTCATTAACACATGTGAGAGTGTTGAGGAGGACAAGGCTGGAGATCATACCCTCATGCTGATTGAGTTAGAATAGCAGACTGGATGCTGTATAAGGAGGGTGCTGCTTCAAATCATTGTTCTTCCTCTCTTAACTATGGTTACCTGCAAGCAAACATGTCCAGTCATCATTGCTTTGTACAAAAATGGGCTTAACAGGCAAGGATATTACTGCTAAATCAAACACATATCAGATCATCAACAACTTCAAGGAGGGAGGTTCAGTATTTGTGAAGAAGGTTTCATGGAAAGTCCAGCAAGCGCCAGGACAGCCTCCCTTCAGCTGTGGGATCGGGCCACCACCAGTGCAGGGTTTGCTCAGGAATGGCAGCAGGCAGGCAAGCAAACAACCCACAAATTCTGACAAACTCCAAGCATTGACTATGCAAGAATGGGCTGCCATCAGTCAGGATTTGGCCCAGAAGTTGATTGACAGCATGTCAGGGTGAACTGCAGAGGTCTTGGAAAAGAAGGGCAACACTGCAAATGCTGACTCTGCAAAAACTTAATTAGTGTAATTAACGTAATTGTCAATAAAAACCTTTGACACTTATGAAATGTTTGTAATTATACTTCAGTATCCCATAGAAACATCTAACAAAAAGGTCTACTAACTTTGTGAGAACCAATACTTATGTCATGCTCAACTTTTGGCCACTACTGTAGATAACAAGTTTTTAAAAACTTGAATGAGAAGTGTGAAATTTGACGTGACGGTTTGACGTGCTGTTTTGCCGATTCACTATTGATTCACTATCATTAATAGTGCGAGCTGGTCTTTTTAGTGCGTTGTGTTTTAGGAAATCTAACATCACATTATATTACTGGAAAATGCTACGGGAATAAGTGTGAAACGTGGTTCCGTGCGTTTAGGTTCCGTGCGTTTAGGTTCCGTGCGTAACCCGTTTGAGGTGGAGCAGGTAAGCAAGCGCATACCCGTCCGATAACAGTGAGTGTGGATCAATACTCCTCTGCGAAGGTTACCGGCACGGGAGCCCTTAGCGTAACGGCGTCATCGGTAACTGCCTCTGGACGCAGCTTCAGTCAGCACGACGAGTAATTCTCATCGCTCATTGGCTGCGTGAGACTCCCTGCGATTCGGCCCTGATTGGTTTCTGACATGCTCTTTAAATCTCTTTATCTGAAACAGAAGAGGTGCATGGCTCTCCTCAGATTAGGTTAAAGCCTCAATTACGCGGTGAAATATTTAAATCTCCGGCCGGGATGAGTTATAGGTTCACTGCAGGGTGAGGGGAGAGCGATCGGTAACGGGAGTGAGAGGGATCCTGTCTGGCTCTGGGACGCAGCAGCGGCGAGGGGGGGCGGCCACCGCTTTACGTTGACATGTTATGACCCCCCCACCCCCCACCCGCTGTGTTTGATTTATCCCCACGCACCGCCAGTCCGTCCCTCAAATGTCCCGGCCCGTCTAATTTGTTTGGATAAATGCCCTTAAATGAAATTAGAATTCCCCAGCCTCTTCCTTGTTCCCCGGTATTGAATTATGGGGCCGGCAGTAATTGACTGGGATTGTGGCGGAGAATCGGCCCGTGGAGGACTGGGGCCTGCGGATGGAGAAGATGAGTTGGTTTAATATCCAAGGCTTGTCCATCCAGCAGAGCGGGAGCTGCATGGTGTGTCGGAGCTCGTCCCCGGCCATTCACACCGCCGTGTGTCTTTCATTTAGATCATATTGACTGCCCCCCACCCCCAGAACTAATGCCATGCTTATGGATCCTCACACCAAGATCCTTGCTCTCTCTGCTCCTCGCCCCCCCAACCAGTGTGCAGGATTTATCCACCCGAGGTGTGATCTGTCTCCACGATGAGCTGCTTCTCGTGAGCCCCCCCCCTTTCCGAAGCAGATGGGGCCGGTGAATGTGTGTCGGCCGCCGCTATGTCCTGTTCCGTGTCCAGGATGTACGCATTCGTCTCCACGACGACTCCAGCGGTTTCCCAAGAGCCCATTTGCTGTGGCGTCTCCAGGGTGATGTAGCTACTTGCCATCGGAGGGTGTCCGGCTTCTGGCCCTGGCACTTCACCCTGCCTGGGCGTGGTCCCGGGATGTGGCCCCGCCCCCTGGCACTTCACCCTGCTGGGGCGGGGTTCAGCACCCCATGCCCGCCATATGAGGAGTGCCAGTAATCTTGATTAGCCTCCTGAGAGGGGAGAGGCCCAGAAGGCCTGACGTTCCGAAAAGCCTTTCATGACATTGTGCTTATGGGCCTTTTGTTGGTTGGTCTGAGTGTCATCATCACTGATTTTGTCTTTCATCTGTCTGTCCTCATCCTCCTCTCCCATTCTCTTTCTTTACCTTCTTAATATCTGTGTTCCACAGCTCCATCCTGCTGAGATCACACTCTCTCCCTCTCTCCCTCTATTCCCGAGCTTCTTTCTGTCGAGAATGCTCTCCATCACTCTCTTTCCTTCTTTTTAAAAGAAGAAACTGGCTCTGAGTGGATGATTATTCCACCACACTGTCACTCCCTGACCTCTGTCTACTTCTCCTCTGGAGCTTTACCTTTTATTCGGAGAGGACAGCTGAGGTGGTCTCACCCTCCCTCTTATCTCCCCTTTTCTGCTTTTCTCCTCTTCCCTCCCCCTCGTCACCGATGCCGTCCACCGCGATGCCGCCCGTGTGCCCCCCAGCCCCCAATGCGGAGCTCGTCTCTGTTCCTCCGGCCCGTTAATGGGCTTGCATCGAAGCCCTGGCTTGTCACATGTCACAGCTCTGCCCCGCACTTCAAACAGAGTGCCGGTTACCCAGCATCCTCCTGGGTAATGTGAAAACTAACATGCGTGATGTGTCACTGTCGTCGGTGTAGGACCAGCACTGTGAGATTCTCTACAAAGATCAAAATGAGAGCAGCCAGCTTTGCCTTCCCGCCATGTGTCCGCTTGACTTGCATCATCTCCCCGCCTGTCCTTCCAGAACTCGAGTGCTGACCATCGTGTTCGACTCGACCTGGGTCTCTGGGACAAGTTCAGTGAGCTGGCCACCAAGTGCATCATCAAGATCGTGGAGTTTGCTAAGAGGGTCCCCGGCTTCACGGGGCTCACCATCGCCGACCAGATCACCCTGCTGAAGGCTGCCTGTCTGGACATCCTGGTAGGTGATTCCCCCCCCCGGTGAATCTGGCTCCAGTTCTGCACCAGTGCCCCCCTGCCGTCTGCTGAGGCATGAAGCATGTTGCAGTCTTGGTCGTAAGCTGTTAAAAGCCCCCAGAGACCCCACAGCAGGAATTGAGCCCCGGGAGACGGATTAGCCGTCCCGGATTGTCTTCCCTGAACCACTTTGGCCCACTTTGGCCCAGTTTGGCCCAGTGCCTGTGTTCCCGCGAGACTGCGTCCGGCCCACGATGCACACTTTGGCTCCGGCCAGCCGTGAAGCAGAAGGCCACCACGACCTGAGAGGAGGGATCTCACGCTGCTTTGCTCGTGTGTGAAAACATGCTTTAAATAGCGTAGGAGCCGCGGAGACCGAGCGCTCAGCGATGGGAGGCTGATCTCCGTGCATGTTAACGACGGCACTGCAGCGTATATCCGCCTGCCACCACTGGCCACCCGCAGACGGCCTTATTCTCCGGCATCACGCCGCTTTGCTTTTGGGACCACCAGCCACCCCCCCCCCCCCCCCATTAAACAAAAGCTCAACATACCCAGACAAGTGCCTCTAGCCAAAAAATATCTATGTATGTTTTGTCTATAGCAAACGATGGCTGTCATGCAAATGAGCTCATCGTTAGCACAGAGCCAGCGGCTACGTTTCAGTGGCTCATCCCACCCCCCTCCATCGAGCGCCGTGGGCTGATAGAAGAAGCATCATACAATTTTTCTCCGCATGGCGGCAGAGGACTTGGAGCCAAACCTGATTTGATTTGAGCTGTCTGGTGGGGTTGGAGATTCTAGGGGCCCCCCAGCCAGTCTGCCAGTAGCTTGGTGTTGTCGGTCACCCCCCTTCTGATCTACAGCCTGCAGATGCCCTTAAAGGGGGGTACACTCCTATGCCCTTTGACGAGGAGTGGAAGCCGTACTGCCTGGATGCCCCTGGCAGCAGGAGGGGCACAGCTGGTACTGGAGCTGACGTTAACCTAGGCTGGTGGAGGCCCGTAAAGGCTGGGGGGGGGGGCAGGCTCCCAGGGTTGCGTGAAT
>JABFEA020000050.1:1299099-1324880 GCA_019775915.2 Cyphomyrus plagiostoma | reverse complement strand
CCCCCCCCCCCCCCCCCCCCCCCCCCCCCCCCCCCCCCCCCCCCCCCCCCCCCCCCCCCCCCCCCGTGTCGGTAGGACGAGGCCTCGTGCTCTGGTCACGTGGGACTGGGGTTTCGTGTGAGTTTAGGCCTGCGGTAGATGGTGCTGAGTGAGTAAGTGTAAGTGTGTCCCAGCGTAGGGTTATAACAGCATAAACGCAGCCTTTCAGTGGCTGGGACAGGTAATGTCCTTGAAGACACGTCTTCTGTGTGACGGGTTTATACTTTCTCACAGGATGAAAGTGAAGCTGCAGATGTGAGGCGTCAAAGTCTGTCTCTTAGGAAATCGGGACTCTTTGTGATGTTCCACTAGAGAATACCCTGAGTTTGAACTCTGTTTTTGGCATAAGAAGCAGACAAAAAAAAGCAAGACTCCATGTGAATTCAAATCGGGTTTGGTGTCGCCTATTGAATGGAGACAATGGCAGACATCTTGGGGGTGGAATTCTGTAGGGGATGGGAAATTAATGCTGGTGTCCAATTCAAGGGCCAGGTCCACCGAGTGTGAAATCTGTCAAATATCACACAACGTTATGAAATCAAAGAGGAATTGAGTGAAAGGCACCAGTGTGTAGCCGGGACCCTCCTGATTCGCTGGGGGCAAACTGGCAGTTGCTGGATTGCAAGGACCCACAACACCATCTGTAGGCTGTCCAAGGAACTGCAGGGCCTCTGTTGGTTTGAGGGGAAAAATGGTGGGGGCTGAGCTTGGCATTTTCCCAGGTCCATAGTGGTTGGATGCAGGGGAGCGAGCATTTGTGATCGTCCAGTCCAGGCAGGACTTCTGTGGATGGTGGCGGTTTGCTGTTGGAGGTGGAACGCAAAGCGTGTGAGATGCCTTCAGCGGTTTCAGTTGGGTGATGCCCCTGTTGGTGTTTGTTTGCCTAGCAGTGCTCCTTTGTCCAGGACTGTTTACTTTTACGTATCTTACATATTTGCCCAGCTGAACATTGACCGCAGGCATACAGAATCGACGGCTTGCCGCTGGAATGGTAACGTCTTGGTTTAGGTCATGTAGACGCTCGGCCCTCGCTCCCCGTTTTCCACGGGATCTGCTCACGTGCGGCAGCGTCTCTTCCAGATCGCCAGGACCTGGAGGAGCCCTCGAAGGTGGACCAGCTCCAGGAGCCCCTTCTGGAAGCGCTGAAGATCTATGTGCGTAAGCGACGGCCCAGCAAGCCCCACATGTTCCCCAAGACGCTGATGAAGATCACCGACCTGCGCAGCATCAGTGCCAAAGGTGCCTGGGGGGGTCGCCCGGTGCAGGCTGTCCGATTCTGTGCCTGCTGGTCCCTTCCAGTCCACAAGCACAAAGCAGCGCCTTTAAATGCTGATATTATGTAAATTAAAAGCTAATTCCAGACCGCTCCGCGCTGAAGAGAAATGGCCGCAATAATAAAAAAACTCTTGGGTAGATTTCTGCTTCCACCAGTAGCTTTTAGCTGCAGGCAGCAGAAAAGGCCGTTTTCCCCAAATAGCCCCGTCGTGGGGATGGTCTGAATAGAGCTTCCTACAAATTACTGATCTATGCTTGTTATTTATTAGTGACTCTTTCAGTTCCTGAAAGACCTGCAATGTAACAAGTGGCGGGTTTTACCGTCATACAAACCACACATTTGTGTGGTGGCCCTGTGGTTTGGGGGCCCCCTGTTGGCCACAAAGTCACTACACAATAAGGGGTCAGAAACTAGAAACCCAACCCTGAATATAGTCTGGATTTCATATTGTATAGTCCTGGCCTATGTGGTAGGCAGCTCTGGTTTATTCCAGTTGGCACATGACTGAAGGCAGTACCCTGTCTCACAGGTGCGGAGCGGGTCATCTCACTGAAGATGGAGATTCCAGGCTCCATGCCTCCGCTCATCCAGGAGA
Source organism: Cyphomyrus plagiostoma (assembly GCA_019775915.2). NCBI lineage: Eukaryota > Metazoa > Chordata > Actinopteri > Osteoglossiformes > Mormyridae > Cyphomyrus > Cyphomyrus plagiostoma. Next base: position 1,322,970 of record JABFEA020000050.1, on the reverse strand, counting down.
TGCTGGAGAACTCTGAGGGCCAGGAAACGCAGGGCGGCTCTGAGGACAAGGCCGGCCCCGAGGAGCCCGAGCACGGGGCCCCGTCCCCGGAGTCCGCCGACGGTACCGCCCCTACAAACGCCGACGACCCTTAGGAGGACTCGGACGTTAACTTTGCACAAAACCAGTTGGATGGGCGGAGAATGTGTTCAAAAGTCCCCACCTTCGCCCCACCATCCACCAGGCCTGAAAGGACCAGTGTTTCCTGTATAATTCTTACTGAGCTCTTATGGGCAACCTGCCATGCGCATCAGGACCCGAGGGCGTCCAGCCGGATGCCTGCGCAGGTGAACTCCGCTCAGGTCACGCGTGCAAGTCCGTAGCTGCATGATAGGCTCCCAGGTCCCAATCAGGCACCATGCTCCGCGGCAGACATTGTACATACCATCGTATGGTGAAGACACCGTTTTGTTTTGATCTCATGGTGCTTCCTCGTTGTCTTAAATATGCTAAATTTTAAGGCAAAGCTGTACAATAAGGTAAAAACCTGACTTAAAAGTCCTTTAAAATAGAGTGTCCTCGTGAAGGTAGGGGGGGATCTACTTTGTATTTGTTCGTAATTTAAAGCTTTTTGAAAAGAAAAAAAACGCGAAGTCTCATTTCACTACACGTACGTTTGTCTGCACATGGGCAGAATGCAGGAAGTCCCTTTCTGCCCCCCCCCCCCCTCACAGCCTTACACTGCACCTGGAAGCAGCTTCCAAAACCATACAACTAAAGTTACTAGAGCTGGGAAACCAGATTTTCACTGCTTCAATCTGAATGTATTGTTTAAACATAAAATATCTCTACGAGCATCGGAGCAATTCTGCGGCTTTGGATGTTTGTTGATGGTTGGTTATAGTGGCAGGATAACCTGTGGCTGAGTGTTTTGTTTACTAAGCCTGCTACACAACAGAAAGTGAATCCCCCACCTACCCCAAACCAAAAAAAAACAGACAGTCTATGAGTGAGTTAATCGCATCAGCCCAAGTGTGCCTCATTCTCTAATGATGTTTGCTCTGCTTTGGGAACATGCTGTAGGGTAACTGGCTGTGTCTATATCAAAGTCCACCCCCCCAGCCACTGAGCCACACAGCATTGATTACCCAGCAACAGACGTAAAGAGGCGAAAAAGGGCCCATTCTTCCTGCAGAGCAAAGTGAGAAGCCTCTAGTTACCCAACAGGCCCTCTGAGTTTTATTAGGAGTGGAAAACTGGCCGCGTACAGCGATCGGGGGGCGGCTTTGAAAACCGCAGGGGTCTCGTGTAATTGGGGGCGTCAGCCACCATGGGCCAGATGTACGCACATGGGGTCTGGGGGAGAAAGGCAGCAGCGAAGCTGCCTTTTTAATTAAAGGGTTCGTAATTCACCCGTGAAAATACGGCAGCTGCTATTGCTGGCAGTGAAGAAACCATTGGGGGGGCGTGGGGGCGCGGGTCTGTGCTGGCTACACAGTGAGCTCGTCCTGGTGGTCCCTGTACTCCTAAGTGCTGTCAAAAGACACACATTCCTATTTAATTGGAAGCTTCAAAAGATCTTGGGGGTGGGGGGGAACCCTAAGGAGAGAGAGTCTGTAGTGTTACTGTAAACCAGGGAGCAATGACCTCTCCATTAGTGCCACACAATCAGCGAAAAAAGAATCCTAATCAAGCCAGACAAGACCATTTACCAAAATCCAGAACGTGGGGTATGATTTGTTCTGCTTCCATCCTTTGAATGTTAGCTGGGTCATTCGCGCTGATGTGGATGGGACAGCATGACACATAAGAAAGTAAGGCTGAAACCTTTCACTGCCTAGTAGTGTTATATCTATGCCGGAGGTGTTTTCAGTCATTAGCAGGTGAGCCACTCAAGAAATGCACATTCCCTAGCTGACCGTGCGTGTGAGTTCAACGTGTGTCACTTACTAACATTTGTGAAATCAAAGGAAGAGTGTATGAATGTCATGGGCTGTGTTCTGTGTAAAATGTGAATGCTGTCGCTTTTAAGAATGATAACCACAGGTACATGTCTTGAGTTGGTTCTGTCACACCAACTGTATAAAGGCTTTCCTGTAAGCCTTTGAATGTGAGATGTGTCCGTTAGCTGGCCTGCAGGAGAGCTCTGGGGAAAATGTTGGAATGCCAGTTACTGTTTAAGAAAAAGAAAAAGAAAAAAAAAACACCTTGCTGAATGTCATTTTGTTTCCAGCTTATTTTTTGATGTAAATATAGTCGCCATGGGGGCCACAGCGAGGGCCCCAGCCTCGCATTGGGGTCTAGACGCGCAGGATCCTTAGTCGCCAGCCTGCGGCTCCGTGCACTGGACGGCACTGTCCATGGCCCTTGTCGGCGGGATGCCAGCCTAAATGAGTTAATTCTGTAGTGACGGAGTGTACGCCCACTGCACTATTGTGGATGAAAGTCTTGGATGATTGGCCACCAATGAGAACGCAGTGTCAGACTGTGCTGGTGCTCCTGCATTGAGGGCGGCAAAATCAGGAATGAGATCAGCGGCGAAAGCTGGAAAATATTTAACCGTGGAACGGGCCTCGTCTGCAGAGGTTAAAAAAAAGTGGCCAATCTGAGTGCTGTGGGTAGGGGATGTGTGGATAAGGCCTTAAGCTAGCACTGAGGCCACCAGCGTGCAGGGCAAATGTGTGTGTATATATATAAAATAATCAATGGATACCAAGTGTGACTTCACTGGACGCTGTGGGGGTTTAAATCTTTACACCAGAGCAGCTTCCCACCCCAGTCCTGGGGGACCTACCCCAGTCCACGTTTTTGCTCACTCTCAGCCGTCTGTGGACCCCCAAGGACTGGATTGGGAAACGCCGCACTACCAGAAAGCTTCATTGGTTCGCCCGTAGCCGCCTGCCCCCTCAAAGGACTGAGCTTAAGTGGGCAGGGCCTGTCTTATGCATCTCTGTCCGTTCCCTCTTCCACTGGCTCCTGTTTGTACATTAATGCTTTTTATGTTCATATACTGTTTACCATGAAATCTGGCTAAATAAAAATATATTTATTTTAAAATACAAATGAGTGTTTTTTTGTTTTAATCCATTAATTAGCTTATTCCTCCCCAAATATACAGTTTTACCCTGGAATCCTTATCCATTACTCCTCTTTAGATTGGCGTTCCTTTCACTCAATACAGAGCTGGATATTTCAGCTCCAGAAAGTAAAAATTCAGACCAAGATTTTATTTCAACCAACCAGTTGAGTATAAAGAGTCACAGTCACAGAGACCTGAGCTGGTTGGCTGAAACTGTCTTGGTCTGGATTTACACCTTCTGGACCTAAACTGTCCCACTGATTTGATCGCCCAAAATGAATTCAAGTTTCAATTCTTTGGCCAAATTGGGCAGAGTGGCGACTCTGGGGTAGAGATGTGTGCTGGTAATCAGAAGGTTGCTGGTTTGCATCCTGTAAATGCCAGGAGTGACCCTACTCTGGGCCCTTGAGCGACGCCCTTAGCCTGCACTTGCTTCATGAGGTCACCTGCCACACGGCTGTACCTGGGCTCGTCACTGAGGCGGGGGGCTTGTGTGGTTGGTGTGGCAACACGCCGTATCAGCATCTGGCCCTCACCTCCAAATTTGGTAGCGTAAAATCCCTTTACGGTCATCTTGTATAAATCAGTCATTTCACATCTATTGATGAAGACAGAAATGGCCAAACGTAATTTACAGTTTGTTTACTTCCAACTTCATTTCAAAAAGGAACATAGTCTCTTACTTTTAACAATTAAAATATGTGCTTAGGCACCGCGATCTAGACCTCTAAAAGCTGCTTAGAACAAATACATAACATTTCAATGATAAAAAACAAAACTGTTTATGTATAATAAAAACTGTGGAACACCTACACAGTAGAAAGCATTTAACATCACCAAAAAAAATCATAAAAAGGGGGAAAAAAAGTACAAAAGTTGCAGGCGGAAGGACTGGAGCGTGTGTGTGTTGGGGGTCCCACTGAGCACCTAGTCAAACATGCCATACTGCTCGTTGTCGTCATCATCCGACTCTGCAAAGTATTTCACCTCCTTCTTGGCCCGACCCGGCCTGTCTCTCGAAGGCGTGTCTGACTGCTCGAACCCGTGTGCGTCCAGCTCGTCGTCTGACGTGGCCTTTTTCGATTTCTGGAGCACAAACCGAGACAGAGAGAGTTTTGGGGACAGAAGTCTCTCCTCAAAAGAAGAATAAAGATCCATCCATCCATCTTCTCAAACCCTGGTCACAGAGGTAACAGTGTTAACCACTCCATCACACCAGTGCTTGGAGTCTCATATAAGACTTGCGTGACTCACTCGATTAGCTGCCGGCTTCTTGGCCTTCTTCATTGGACTGTACTCATCTTCCTCAGAACCAGAATTCTTCCTCTTTCGCCCCCTGCCTCTACCTGCATGAACAAAAGCCCCAGTTAAACCCCAGTCTTTACCAAACCAAAAATCACAGGAAGCCCAGCCAGGCGTGCTCTTTAGAGCCCAGTACTCTGGCTGACAGCATCTGTGTTTTGTTAGGGCCACTTGAAGTATCGACCGAGGTGGGAAACTGAGGCGAAAGATGGAAGCTCACCCTTCATGGCCGTCTGCTTTTTGGCGGTGCCGTCCGAGTCCCACACAGATGAATCCGGCTTCTTGGGTTTGGGGACTTTTTTAGGCCTGGGAGCCGCTTCTGACGGCTTCTTAGCTGCTGTGAGAACCACCAAGCACCCTCAATGTCCGCAGTGCTACGTTAACAGCTAGATTTGTACCTCAGCCCATTTATTGTGCCTGCTGACATGTCCATTATTTTTGTATAATTCGGCACATTATGTAATGAGCTCAGAATGACAGTGAGCTCTGTGTAAAAAGCCTTGAATTAAGCATTGAACTCTATGCAAAACTGATCACATCTGAAACATGGTCTTGGGTAAGAGATGGAGCCACGCTATGGGAATGATGCAACGCATAGCCGCAATGCATCTATACCTCCACAGAGAGGAGATGCGCTTCAAGCCTAAGATTTCATCATGGCAGCGTGAATGGCAGTGCTACAGAGCCCCCTAGTGGAAGGTTAGGGCCATACCTTTCTTCACCAGTGCAGGTTTGTCAAAGACTGAGCTGCTGGAGTAGGAGAAGGGTGGGCCATTGTCATCTTCATCGCTGTCAAACTTTGGCCCATCTTGGTTAAAAAAAAAAGGGGGGGGGGGAAGTAATGATGAAAACCTCACTCCACAGAAGGGGGTGTAGAAACGTCGAGAGAACGTTTTAAAAACCACCCACCACTCTCATTGCTCTTTTCAGAGTATGCCGATTTAGACGAAAATATGCTCTGTGCCGCTGGCTGCTTCCTTGCTGCTGGAACGGACCTACGAGAAAGCAGCCACACATCTGTCACATGGGCGTGCCAACACAAACAGGCGCCATGAGAGATGGTGTAAATCTGCGTACGATGGAAGTGACGGCTTGGACGAGGGTTTGCGCGGGAAGATGTCGTCGTCGTCGTCGTCCATGGAGGCGGGAAGGTCGTCTTTGTAAGATCTCATCGGGGAGGAAGCCGGCTCCTCGTCCTCTGGCTCTTCGTCGCCCTCCTCATCCTCCTCCTCGGAGAAGTCGAAGGTGTACTTGGGTTTGCCAGCTGATGGCGAGAGGGAGGAGACCCACACTTGACATGATGTTCTGCTCCCATCTGGGAGCCGTACCTCCTATATAACTCACTACTAGCCGTCTTTGCATACTACACACAGACTTCTTCCGGGCGAAGTGTGTGGGTTTAGCATTGCTGATGCAATGCTTTAAGCAGCGTTCCTCCAACCCCTGGCCCGTCTCGCACTTGTGTCTGGTCTATCAGTGCAGGCTCACAGCCCAGCGGTTACCTGCGCCGCTCCTGACAGCCGTACGCTCCTTTTATATTACCTGCATCACTGCTTTAGACAAAAGCCAAACACATATATAAAATAGCTGAGTGTTCACACACTTCACACTCGGGGCTGCCCGATCCACTACTTCTGTGAGAGATCAAAGGCCCAGCCGACGAGAGATTTTATGCTCAGCAGTTGACAGAGGCCTGGACTGCAAGGCAGAGCGCGCACGGCCCGGACGGGTCTCGTCATTCCCTGACCGCCTCGCCCCACCTCACCTGACGCCCTCTGGCTCTTGGTGTCACGGGGGATGACCACTGGCTCGCTGTCCCTGTCCTCCAGGTCGCTGTCCGACTTGGAGTCGTCGTCTGACCAGGGGTTCCGCTTCTTCGCCTTCTTGGCCGACCCTTTGGGTCCTGGCGTCTTCCTCGCTCTGGGAGTCGCTGGAAGGACAGAGTAAACAAGGCAATTATATCTCAATGACACCCTGGAAGCGGTAGAGATCTCTGTGGTATGCGAGCAAAAACATGCCGGGGAAGCATCTCCATAGCAAACCATCAGAGGGGACTCACCCGGATCCTTCTTCTCCTTCTTGACGCGCGGGACCTTCACCTTGGCCGCGCTCGGGTTGGGCGCCGGCGGGAAGCTAATGGAGTTCTCACCCACGCCGCCTTCAGAGGTCACTGTCGTGCTCAGATCCTCGTCAAACTCCATCTTCCCTGCAAGGTCTAACTCGCCCTAAACAGTGACACACAAGACACGATTGTCTGCTGACCCGTTTACAAACCAAATAAATGCCCAGACCCCCCTTCAAGATATCTGACTGGCCTCTTTATCACCCCCTCTACTGGACACCCTAGATGTTGGTAGTAATGCATCACTTTCATTACTATAATTCCACTACTTTTGGTGGTAACAAGTACTGAAATTTAAATGGGCTCGTTACTTTTGTCTTGTATGAAAATATTAATGGACAAATGTTGCCTATTCCTCCAATTTCCTGTTTATGATCGAACGTCAACACAATGAATTGCTGATATTAGGTACCGTGACAGATGTAATTTGACATCTCACTGTCGGAGCAGCGACACATGGATGGACATGATGCATTAAAATCCATCAGCAAACCATCTCTGTGAGATGATTTACTCACTGGCACAACATCGCACAGGCATTACTGACGAATACTGATCTGACAGCCTCCAGTATCTATGTGATACATGTCAACAGCAACACAATGTCAATGAGATCATTATGCAATGTTTAGCCTACTGTTACTTTTCCTGATTATTAGATATAACCCGCAATAGGCTTATACCATATCTATTTATATATGATAGGGTACATTTATCGTTTACCCTGCATGTAGACATAATGTTTCATACCATATACCAAACAATTTGATTAAAAAAAGATACGTTTATTACTTAAAATATTGGCAACGTGACAAAACCAGGAACAAGAAGACTAACAGTTATACCGAGCCGATTCCAGCTAGATTACTGGGAAAAATGTGCTTGCTGAAACATATGTAATAGTTACAAAAAAAAACTGTTTATGGGCCTAAATGGAGTGAAATCATTTAACGACGGTCCAATCTTAAACAAATATCCAGTGATGTATGAGCGCTGTCTGAGTAGGCATGTATAAGAGATTTGAAGTAACACAAAAGTTACTTTCCCCAGTAACTAATACCTTTTATATGCAGAACTGATACAGTAATTGAATTATTTCTAAATGAAATGATTAGGCTGGTGAAGGAAAAGTAGCCTGTGCAGTAACTTGCACATATACAGTACCAGCCAGTTTGGACACACCCAACCACAGAAAGGTTTATTTCTATTCCCTACATTTTAGATGAATTATAAAGACAGCAAAACTAAAACATGTGGAATTATCCCACTCTGATAATTATCCCCTGGGGAATTATCCCCTGGGGGGGGGGGTTTGGGGGGGTGTGGCTTGCCCAAACTTCTGACTGGTCCTGTATGTGAAACATGTCCCTTGTGGATTCTGGTGCATTTTCACAGCTTACCTTCTTTTTCTTGGTCATCTTCTTGGAGGCGTCTGCCTTCATGGTCTGGGTGATCTCCGGCACGATGCGGCGGGCGAACGGCGAGGGCAGCGTCTCTTCCAGCTGCATCTTCTTCGCTTTGGGCTTGCCGACCTTTCCCTTCACCAGTCTGCTGGCCTTGCCCGCGCTGATGTCTTCTCTCTCCTGTGCCTCGACCCGCTGATACCAGCAGGCACAAAAGCAGTTAAAACCCGTAAAACACTGATGGAAAACAGAAGTAAACCCACAAACTAAGCTGGAGAAATGGGCTTAGCCTAGTGGAGAAAACCAGCTACGGTTTTTAATCCAAAGTAGGTAGAAACTGTTATTCAAGGTTTGTTTCTTTGTTTGAACTGGGAAATAACAATTCCAGTGTCTCAAGACACTTACATCTAGCTCCTCAATAAAGACAGCCAGATCCTCCTTCCAGAGATCTTCAGAAGACTTCCTCTGAAGCTCATTCAGCTCAGCTTTCTGCAACAGAAAGATGATGCAACTCACAGCATAACAACATAAATCAAGCTTGCATGAGGTCACTTTCCCACTCTTCACATCAGCAAAAACAGCAGCTAAAAGTTTAGTTTTAACTGTGGAAGACCCTGAATCACCGATCCTACACCGCTGCGAGAGGACCAAAATACCATCTCCATGATTCACTACCTTTGTGTCCCTCTGCTTCAGCAGATCCTCCACCTTCTCCTTGGTCAGGCACCACAAGGGCATCCCCAGGATGTAGTTAAAGTTTGGGCCCGATGATGAGCCTGAGTCGACAGAGCTGTCACTCTCATTGCCCTTGTCGTCGTCTTCGAGAGACTGAGGAAACCCAGGCAAAAATAAATCAATCCACCCAATCGGAACGGAGGCTGCAAGGACCCTTCAAGGACTCTGGCTGCCTGATTTTCCAAAACCAATTTCCCCCTGGAACCAATAAAGCATGAATATCTATTCATCTCAAAAGTGGAGCCATTTAGCTTGAAAACTAAGGGACCAAACCCCCTTACTAACCAGGTTGAAAAGGTTTTTAAACCAGGACTGGGGCGGCAGAAATACAATAAATCACCAATTCAAAATACAGTCGTGTGCGTGCATATTTGATGCTTGTGTGCAAAAGTGTAAGCAGAAGGAAAAATGATTGGTTCAGAGGGATAACCAATCAGATTGTAGAGGAGGTGGGCCAAGATCTGATTGGTTGGTCCTGCCTCCTCTAGTTGCCTGGACCCTTATTCAATGCCCTGCTCTTGTACTTTTGGTGCAGGAAAATACATTTGTCCCTATTACAAGCTAAATAGATTAACTGCATGGATAATCTGTCTCTTTGGAGCACAGAGGACAGGCCCTTTGTCCCAGTGCTTCCTTAAAGAAAATAATAAGGGTTCTGCTGTATGGCACCTTCTCCTGGGCTTTGTTCCATGCGGCCACAGGATCAGACTCGTAGCCTCGCTGCACCAGCATCCTGATGAGGTCCCTCCTCGACTTGTTTTCTACGAGGAACACGGGAGACGGCTTAAAGGTGGCAGAACGTGGGCACTGACGTCAAGCATGCTCAGCGCCAGCTGGGGCCCTGTCTGCCTGGTACTCGGGGGGCCATAACCCTACATTAGGTCAGAAAATGTCAAATCGGAATCTGGACAGTAACTGTCCTCATATTAGTATCAGCTACACAGATGTAGATACGAGTAAACGCCTTCTGCATGCATACAGTGGGCCACCCATCTTATAGAGAAAAATTCATAACCATTACTCTCTTAATCTTGAAGTCTTAGAACAGGATTCCCCGGTTCCAATCCTGCAGGGCAGATTTCCATGCTCAGACACGCCTGCTAACCCTAGCACTTGGTTGGTGAGCTGAGTAAGGTGCGTTTCTGCAGGGAAATCCATCCACAAACCATGTTGCAGACTAGCCCTCCAGGACAAGAACTGGAGAACCTTACCTTAGCTTGTCTAATCCTATATATTTCGGCCTTAAATGGGGGGTTGAGCCAGCAGCAGGCTAATTGATGCTTAACCTTTTAGGCTATGAACCAACACAATCAGACATCCTGAAGATAGTGTTGGGGATTGTTGTTTCGAGTCCCAGGAGAGACCCTGTGTTTAGTACCCCTGAGCAAAGCACTTCAAATGAACAGCTCCTGTAAAATCAGCTACTTACATGGTATAAATTATGCTCCTTTGGATCAAAGCACCAGCTGAAACTGCTCACTGACTGGAAGCAATACATTCACCCCAGTGCAACATTTATTCAAAAGGGCAAAGAAAGGGGCCCATTTAAAGCTGTCCTACACACTCATTCATCTGTTAAATGCTTTGCTTAACATTCCCCATTGCCGTGATCAGCAGCAGTGTGTGCTGCGCACCACAGGATCCTCAGCCCTTAACGCTGCTATTGTTGGCCTGGAAACTGGCTTATTGTTAAATCTTTCTGGGAAATTAACGGCCCGGCTGGCCTGCTATTGGTGGCACGTGATCCCTTCAGAATCTTACAAATGAGCAGAACTCTGCAGATATACTAAGCACTTGGAAGGCTTTGCGTGGAGCTCCGCCCAGGACCTGCGGCGACTGCCAACAGCGCACTGTGAGCTGGCCACTGCACACATTCTGCCACCAAATACTTTCAAAATCTGATGATGTTGGCTGGAAGGCTAAAAAGGAACTTTTTAGCTTTATTTTTCCTTGTCATTTGCTAGAATAAAAACCATGCATTTAATAACTGAGAACAAGGTTGTAACTGCCAAATTTAAAATGGAACCACTGTGTTGTTGCGCTAAGACATGTATAAAGCACTGTAAAACAACTTACCGATAGAGAGCTTTCCTTCGATTTTCTCTAACACAAAACGTGCCTGGTTTGACAATTTGGCAGACTCCGCCCCCAACATGCCGACCAGCCAATCCTTCCTCAGCTTGTAATAGTGCAATCGGAGCTCAAAGAACTCCTTCAAGATCTCCTGCACCGACTCGTACCTCTTCAGACAGCCCATGTGGTCAAACAAAACCTGAGGAGAAGGTGGTCTCTGATTAGTGAGTGTCAAACGAGGCAGCTGCTGGTCGGTCTAGCGGGCGGGTCGGTCTAGCCCGCTGGTTGGTCTAGCGGGCGGGTCGGTCTAGCCGCCGGGTCGGTCTAGCCGCCGGGTCGGTCTAGCCGGCAAGCCGGGCGTCACTTGCCATGGAATTGCAGGTGAGGGTGGACTGCAGCTTGAAGACTTTGTGAAGGCCAGCAGCTTCGGCCTGTGCCAGCTTCTCCTCGCTCATCCGCACCAGAAACTTGACGGTAGTGTCCGTGTGGTACTCCTTGTAGTCGTTAATGAGGGCTGGGGTCTTCTCCGTACCTTGGAGCATGGGCTCCAGCACAGACTCCTTATACGCCTGTGGAACGCAAGAGCCAGCATTCATCCGAGGCCGGAATAAGCGGCGGTCTATCGGGCGAAAATGCGACAAGCGCCCATCTAGGAGTGGAGATGAACTGTGGCGAACGCACCTGTGTCCAGGTCCGGATAGGCAGCTCCGTGATCTCAATGGAGTTCTTGTCCAGGACGGCCACCTCACCACTGACCAAGTACTGGTTCTGGCCCAGTTCATGAATGACTCCTTTGAAGTTCTTGTAGCTAGGAAGCTGGGGACAGACTCATGGGTAAAGTTAATCTGGGATTCTGGCCTGCCTGAACCAAAAATCTTGCGATTATAGCTTCCTACCCCAGCTTGCTCCTGTCCGATACAACTATTACATATAATTACAAACACAACATCAGAGGCCGCCTCCACTCTCAGGAGCTGCTCGCTGCACAGTGGCCCTCACGCCATTCCCTCTCTCACCATGGGGAGGGGATCCTGGTGATTCAGCAAGCGGTTGATGTTGTTGACGATCTCGCGTGGATCGTAGTTTGGAATCTTGCAGGCCCAACCGGTGCCGATGCCTTCGGCCCCGTTCACCAGCACCATGGGGATGATGGGAATGTACCACTCTGGCTCCACCTTCTGGTTGTCATCGTAAAGGAACTTCAGCAGGCTGGAGTCGACGGCTGGAAAGAGCAGCTTGGCCAGCGGACTGTCAAAAGGAAATTAAAGCAGAACAAACACATCTGTCACACAATAGATAAATACAGAAGCACAAAAACAGGCCCTTAATGACTCCAAATGGGACTTAGTATTTACAAATTAATCAAAGTTTGACTAAAAGACTAATTAAGATATATTTAACACAAACTTCTCCAGTAAAAACTGTCTCTGCCCCACATCTATTAAATAACGGATTCACGTGTAGTTCCTGAGCTTAAGTGTTTATTAGACACTCCTAACTTAACGACCTACCAGGTTAACGCCCGCCTGGACTTACGACCAGCTCTCTAACCAGTCGGTACATGTTAGCGTTTATTTGTAATTCGGCTGATGATTAACGTTAGCAATATTACACTTTCACCCACAGATTTTCACCTGTCACATGCGGAGTAAACACAGTAACTCAAGACTCAGCGGAGGATGATGGGGGGGGGGGGGGGTTGGCTGGTGGGGAGTCGCGGCGTGGGGGCCTGGGACCCACCTCAGCATGGTGAAGATGTAACGAGGGCTGGCAGCGTCTTTTCCGCCATTGATCCGGGTGCCAAACTGACCCAGAGGCTGCAGGATGTTCAGGTTGTTGCTGCCCACAAAGTTCTGGGCCAAGTTCACAATGGTCATCATCAGCGCTTGCTGGCGAGTACAAACGAGGCAGAGGTGGAAAGAAACAGAAAATGAGCAGATAGCAGATACATTCATCCAGGGCTGCCTTCCAGCTCTCAGTCAGTGGGCAGTTTATTAAAATGGTGCCCAGTCCTCCAGCGAGACCACCAGCCAGAAACGTGACAAATCCCAACCAAGTCCACACATCGATTTGGCTGTTCATAAATGAATTCGCAAATGACCTAATTAATCACACCAATTGATTTTTTACACATTTAGAGCAAAGCATGTAATACATTAAACATAAACATCCATCTTCTAACAGCTTATTCATCACAAGGTCACAGTGAGCCTGTGCCGTCTATGCCAGATAGCACAGGACCCCTAGACAGGGGACACCTAGGACAGGGGACACCCAGGACAGGATGCCAGTCCATCACAGAGTTCACACAGGATTACAATTCACCCATGACCTTTGTGTTATTAGCACAATGCTCTACACGTTCAGCTACAGGAGCCCCTAACTCATCACACAGTGAACAGACTAGAACAGAACAGAACAGAACAGATCAGATCACACACCCTGGGCAATTCAGAGATGCTGGTTAGTGAACATGCATGTCTGTGTACCTTCAAAGGAAACCCAACCAATATTGGGAGGACATGCAAACTCTATAAAGAGTGGGATTCGAACCACTAACCCTAGCGGTCTGTGGCTATGCTGCTCCCGATCATTCCTTCAGTTTATTACTATGTTATAGAAAAAGCAGGTATAGAAACTGGATGGATGGACAGACATTTACTGCATATAATAGGCCAGGGAGCAAAGCACCATAATATAAAGGACAATATAGTCTCTGCTAATGTCCTCTCCTGATTTGTGTTACATTTCACCAGGGCTGGGAAACCTGACAATTTCATATCCTGATCTATCTTGAAGACGTCCACGATCTGCTTTTCATGTGAATCAGAGATTGTGATCTTTTATGTCCCCCTCCTTTTTCCGACCTTCACATAAAACTCCGACAGCCAGTAATAACGTAGATCCGTGCTACGTTCACATATCAAGAGGATGACTTCCTAGATGGCTGAGCTGATTGGCCAAGTTATATCACATGTCCATATCACAGGGTCTGTTTCATGTATGACGTATTTGAAAAACAGTTCAATGTGATCTATGTAGTGTGGCAGTGATTCAGCTATGCAGAGTCAGATATTTCACGAAGCAAAGTTATCTGTAAACCTTACTGAGCCACAGTCAGCACTCCTGGAGGTAATACGACGTCTATTCAATGACCTTAAAATGAAGCAACTGACAGATCCTAAACTTTATTTTAAATATTAAGCTAACTCAGGATTTAATGACCATTCTGAAAACGGTCTAATGAAATACTGTGTTGTAAAAATTATGCTAATGAATAAGTCAGACTTTTTCAAGGCTGGATATTCTTCACAGTACATTTCAAAACTGAGAAGAAAGATTCAGATCGTGGATCGTTATAAAGACTGCGATATGATTTTTTTCTTGGGAAGACAGACAACCTGTGCAGTGCACATGATCTGAGAGACGGCAAGCAGAGGGAGAGGAGTGAGGGACGGAATCGGAAGGGAGGGTCGCCACCTCACCTCCCCATGGTGATAGGCGGACATCTCAGCCACCGAGCCAGCCAGCTGAGCCACCTTCACCTCCCGCTTGTCATTCCTCTTCATGCAGGTGAACAGCACCTTCCTCTGGCCGGGCTTTAGGCCTGGGAACCGCGGGGGGAGGGGGGGGGGGTTAGGAGGAGGTAGGGCATCAGAGAAACGACGCGACGCGGACGGAGGCACCAAGGACGCCTGGGAATCGCATGCCACCACGGTCCCGAGACCCGTGGTGAGGGAGCAGTGCGCCTACCGTCGACGAGGGATGGGATCGACCTTTCGTTGTCGGAGTTGGAGAACAGGATGAGCTCCTTGTTGATGAAGTCGTTGTAGGACAGGTGCTTCGTCGCCGTGCCATATAAAAATTGCTGGACAATAAAACGAGCATTTCAGTATCGGCCTAATCAAACCCTGGCTACAGTAAAGGCGGTAATAGGAGCACCAGAAATTAAACTTCAAGTATATAAATTCACGAGTTGGATTACGCCCGGGAGTATTAATACAGAGCAAAAAGTCATTAAGGGTCTCAGCGAGTACTGAGTGAGTGAGTGAGTGAGTCAGCCAGCAGAGGGACATTTCTGGGCTGAGCACTGGCGCCCCCTTTGGGCTCCACAGTGCCATGCATCTGCTATGGACTCCCCTGTGCCAGCCTTCCTCACCTCCGGCAGGCCGTGCATCCTCCGCTGCCTCCTGTCCTCCATAAAGTTGGTGAGCCACTCCTTCCGGTCATCGATCTTCTTCTTGCTGAAAGCCTGGACAGAGGGCAAGGAAGGCAGGGATGTTACTCGGGGCCCTGGGCAGGCCTCAGGGGTGTTACTCGGGGCAGGCCTCAGGGGTGTTACTCGGGGCAGGCCTCAGGGGTGTTACTCGGGGCCCGGGGCAGGCCTCAGGGGTGTAATGGGCCTGACGCCAGTGGGATAAGAGACCACTGGCTCCCATTTACCCCTGACAGGGCTAACAGAAGGCAAATTTAAATGGTGATACGACAACACTGCATTTAACAATTATTTTACACATAAATAATGATAATCTAATGACAAAAGAAAACAATTACAAAACTGCTCCAAAGATATAGATTTGCTTTGTATATTTTAAGTGTCAAAAATGATGCACCTCTTACAGGCAAACACTTGATTTTCAAATATATTTCTCTGGAAAAAAAAAAAAGGGAGCCGCATCTAAGCCACAGTGCGTTAGTATTTGAGGCGTTTTCAGTGGGTCCGCACCAGCGTGATGGCGGCATCGTCCTCGGTGCCCCCGTATCGGAACACGATCCGGTGCCGTTCCATGTCCGCAAAATACTCCTTTGCCTCCTTGCTTGTGCTCGTACCCAAACCTGCAGGAGGAAGGCCGTCAGCTCTGGCGTGTGCTGGGCTCCGAGCCCAACCCGACCCGGCCAGTAAAGACCCCGCATGTCTACACACCTTTGTAGTACTTTATATGCCAGGTTTTGTAGTTCTCTGTTTGCTTCTTCCACTCGTCAAACTCTGGAATGCTATAAAAGGACAGTTCTTGCTTATTCTTGTGTGCCTGGAAGCAAAGAAAAGATCCAAATGTAACAAAATGGCACATAAGTGACGGATGTAATCACAGACGACCACGTCTGTATCCAGCAGGGGAAGTTGGTCCGTATCGCCACACGTACGGGTCGAGACCCGAGTAACGGCCTGTGGAGCGCTCCTCGGTGCGGGGACGAGCGACACGCATTCCGAATCGGCCTTCCACACACCCCGCGCACGCCATACCTTTACTATGGGTGTGATGAACTCCTCCAGGAAGGAGTGCTTCAACAGGGACGGCCAGTTGTGGTGGAAAAAATTAATCAGGAGACCCTTGATATGGGAGCCGTCCTGGTCCTGGAGGACAAAATGAAGGCGGAGTCATTTTGGTGCAACAAAGCTGAGGAACGATGAGTCCTCACACGTACACATAATACAGAGGAGGAACAGAGGAGGAGCAGAGGAGGAGCAGAGCCATACCTGATCTGTCATAATCATGATCTTCCCGTAGCGTAAGGTGCGCAAAGACTCTGCGTCATCATAGCTCTTCTTATACTGAAGACCCACGATCTTGATGATGTTGTTGATTTCGGCGTTCTCCATGATCTGTGCACGGAACGACGGCGTTCAGGCGATCCTGTTTCACACTCGCATTATTACACACACACCCCTCACCTCCAGAGCTCACCTGCTTGTGGGTCGCTTCACGCACGTTCAGGATTTTCCCCCTGAGCGGAAAGACCCCGTAGCGATCTCGACCTATGACCCCAAGCCCCGAGACGGCGAGCGACTTGGCGGAGTCTCCTTCCGTCAGGATGAGTGTGCATTCCGAAGAGTGCTTCCCACCTAGGGTGCAATCAGTGCATGTTACCTTACATCACCTTTATTTATTTAGCAGACCCTTTTGTCCAAAGTGACATACAAATACAGATCGGAGATCTGGGTCAGCCAGTATCCCTGAAAGGGTGTCGTGTTACGATAATGTAATGAAGACTGAGGTAAAATGTAGCACGTAGAGGAAAAACGCAGGTTTCAGACTTTCCACTAATTATTAAAAAGATCATCATCTCGCAATGAGACTTGCCGTAAGATGCAGCAATGCGGCACGTTCTCAATTCAGCACAGCAGTGAAATTACAGCCTCAGCGGGTGGTGGGGGTACAGAGCTGAGAGAATTTATTTCGCCTGGCCTCTAATGCAGTGAACTTTATTATATGCCAGTTGCACCAGCAACCTTGGATCAAACTAAGACGCGAAAACGCTTTAAAGCCAAAGAGTTCTGAAGCTGAGCTTAGATCCAGTCACCACGCAGGGCAGAGGTAATGATAGAAAGGATTTTAAACAGTGTCACTGCCTGCTAAATTAGGGTAGCCAGTGAGCAGACGCTAATGGCCTCGCTCTTTTCCTCCCTTCTCCATATTCTGCCGCATCTTAACAGAGCGATGCATCATGTCCCTAAAACACCGGCAGGAGACGAGCATGGCCATGAAGCACGGTGATACAGTACGACTTCCCCCCCACCGAGGTCTAGCCAGCCATTACCGCAGCCCATCAGAGTTAGCAGGGCGGCTAATTTTCATATAAATCTTGTTAGCCGTAACGGACTGCTTTATTTCCGGGGACATCTGCACCGGCAATCCGCGCAGGGAAGGGGGGGGCTTCCCGCGGTCGATCCACCAGGCTGGCCGAAAACCCATATGACCTGAATCAAACCTCAAACATTTCGGCCCAGACCGCTGATGGGACTGCGCACAAAGCGGCTTAACCAGGTCCGCAGCTCCACTGGAAAGTAAATTGAGCCATTTAAACACGCCGGCATGCTGCCGGTTTTAGGCCCATAAGCATAATGTGAAGTCTAGACGGCAACTAAGCTAAAACAGAACCTATTCCAATGTGTGAAGTTTGTTTCAACAACGTGCTTGGTTATATCGTACTGCTTCCTTCACCTTGTCCTATGGTAATGTACGTACAATTAATGAGGGGACATCTCGGTGAATGAACAAGGAATGGATCAACACCTCAGTTGACATCAGCACCAGCTGGGGTCAAAGCCCAAGGCTCACCTGCATCGTTGGCGTCATCTAGCTTGGGGATCCCTTTGATCTTGCTGTGCTTCACTGAGGAGCACTTCTTGTTGAGTTGTGTCTGGGCCTTGAACTTCACCCAGTTCAAGATGCTCTCCACAATGCCGCAATTGGTGGCCTGCAGCAGGACATGGAATCATCTTTTGATGTCACTTTACTTTCTTCATATTAGATGCTATGAAACAAGACGTTAATGAGCACGCAAGGTCAGGAACACCGTGGCCCCAAAGTGAATAAATGTAACATTTCTGATGCTGGTTTAGGGACATACCGCACGTATGAATTTTTCTGAGAGGGGACACTTTGACCCAAAGCTTTTGGTCTGCAAAGTCATGTTCTCCTTAGTCTGGGAGTCAAACGTTGGATTCTCAATCAAGGCATTCACAAACACCCAGATGTGATTCTTCACCTGGCAGAAACATGAAGAGAAGGTAGGAAACTGCAATTTGTATGTCGGTCTTGACCTGGAAAACCTTCCCCGTGAGGAGGAATCCTACAAACCTGGAAAGGTTTCACAGAGACACCGGCCTTGTTCTTCTTCTTGACCACTTCGATGAGTTTGGCCACTATTTGGTCCACGACGTAGTCGATGTGCCTGCCACCCTGCCCAGACATGAAGAGCGATGAACATCTCAAACTGACGCCAAGACGCCCAGTTGGCCAAGCTAACATCTCGTCTTTGTTTTTTCCCCCTACATTATTGTTTTCACATGAATAAACACCAAAGCAAAAAAAAATTGCAGAAACAGCCACAATACTATCAAAAGCAGACAAAGAGTGGGAGAGTCGAATGGTTGAGCGAGAAAAGCCAGCTAATGAGGAGGAAGGAGCGAAGCGCTGGGAATTAGGGGCAGCGAATCACGCACATTAACAAGATACCCCAGCTCTGGAGCAGTACCGGCGTCTCTGAGGGCAACAAACTGAACGGACTCAAAGAGCCCATCATAAATCCAGTCCAGCTTAAGCTAATTACCCCAATCTGTCAACGAAGTCCTACAGAAAGGTCTCCAGGCAGGATTAGACAAGCAAGCGACCGGGGCTGCCCAGTGGGTGGTGGTCTCACACTCAGGTCTGCCTGTGTTTGGGAGCCCGATGCTGGTTCTCCCCTTGGCCTCGGACTAGCGCACCTTGGTGGTGGCGATGCTGTTGACGAAGCTGATCTGCTGGAAGCCCTTCTCGCTCAGGGTGAGGCACACCTCCCAGCGCTCGTTCACCACCTCGTTCACCACCTTCAGCTGCACCCCCGTCTCATCCAGTTTGTCCTTCACATACAGGTCCACGTAGCTGCGGAAGCCGGTCACCTGGGAATGGCGTTTCACGGGAAGGGCGTCAAGCAACGTCACCTGAAATCCGATCCTTTTCAAGTGTCTTCGCGACCTACTGCATTAACGTGCAGAGAAGCACTGATTTTAACCACAGAAATTTGATTCTCATTCAGTCTAGTTACACCGCTTGTCTGTTTGGCTCTGCATGTTAGGACTGCATGCCCAGGACTAGATGGTTGCTGGTTCAAGTCCCATAGCCGGCAGAGTGATTTCACCTTTGGGCCCTTGATCAAGACCCTTAATCTCAACTGCTGAGACGCTGCTCTCTCAATTGTGTGACCTTGAGTAAAAAGTATCTGCTAAATAAATGTAAATGAGGAATGACGACAGAAACTTACAGGCACTTTCTTTCCATTGAGTAGGACTTTAACCCCTCGGCAGGAGCCAGCGACATCGTAAGCCCTGCGGGTCAACAGAGCCACTATGTCCTTGTCCAGCTTCTCCATCTTGAACTTGGCCAGGTCTGGCTGGAATGTGACGCACGTGAAGTCCTCCCCATCAAAATATTTAATTCTGGGATCGGCTGTTTTGGTCATGTTGTTCGTCCAGGTCTTGGAGAGTAACAAAACAAATTTAACAACAGAAAGGAGCACAGCTGTACAACCAATGTCTAAAAAGCTCACGTGGCATCTATGGGCAGCTGTTTAAGCCACAAAGAGTCAGCTGATCGACACAGGACAGACAGAAGGGGATCAGCGCCGTGCTACGTGAACCTACAAATAGGGCCTGTGACCCACATTAGTGAGGATGCCGCCCCACCAGACCGAGTGATGAAACAACCAGTGAGAGCATCAGTCATAGCCCCTTACCTTCTGCCTATGAAGAGACAACCAGCCTAAAACATTTAAATAGTTTCATGACTCACACTACATCGAGCAAGGACACCCGTTTCGCTTGTTTTTGAATCGTCGACCAGCATGTCCCCTCTGGACAGAGACAGGACTGCAAGCCAGGACCTCCTACCTGCTTGAAGCTGTGCTTGTACTCTTTGCAGGCCGTTTCCACAGTGAACTTCGTGCTGAAGATGTTGCAGAGTTTAGCGCCGTAGCCATTCCTGCCACCTGCACGAGCGTCCGGCGACATGCGGGAGGGCGACCAGAGAGAGAAATGAGGCCCCCGACAGCAGTAGTGGGTGGGGTCAAGAGCCGTCAATCACTCAAATTCAAGGGCAACCAATAGAGGAAATCACGGGAGGTCAGTTCTTTGAACCACCTAAGAGACTCAAACTGCAAGGCTGTTCATGGAGACACAGCCGGCCTGCCCACCTGTGACCTTCTTCTCTTCATCGTCATAGTTGCTGGAAGTCAAGAGGTGGCCGAAGATGAGAGCCGGAACATACATCTTCTCCTCTTTATGTTCCACGACAGGGATCCCCTTCCCGTTGTTCCATATGGAAACTGTATTTGACTCCCTGGAAGAGAGAAGTGAAAAGACAAGGAGTTAGAAGAGTCTGACTGGATCCACTGGAGGTCCTGAATTCAGCATCCTGTCACTGGATCAAAGCAGTGCTTGGCTAAGTCGACGCTCAACTTCCTTTCCTTTACAGGAGACAAACTTCCTCTCCGATCAAATGAAGGCGCCTACAATGCGATCATCCATCCATCTTCCACCTGCTTATCCAGTACAGTATTGGGGGTGGGTTGCAATCATGAAGAACTGGCTAGAAGCTCATTGCACGGTAAGTGACAGTTGTGCTGTGAGCACACTGGCATGTCATATGAGATACTGGCCAGCTCATCACGGCTACAGGGGATATGCTGGTGTGCAATGGTTCTTCTTTTGTTACCTGCCCCTATGGTACCATCTTCTGTTTATTTCCTGTTCTTGGGTGTTCTTCACACCAATTAGCAAATGCTAATTTTTAAACAAATCAACCCCGAAGATGCAGTTCGATCACGTAATTAGCAACGTATAAATGAGTCATGTCAACTGAAGCGGCGGTGACTGGTCCTGGTAGGTAAAACAATACATAATTTCATGCATGACACGGAACATCCACTAACTGATAATGATCACGAAGATGGATTCTGCACTGGAATAAGATGCACGTGCCACGCACACACTTACGGGTCAATGGTGATCTTTATACTCGTCATGTTCTTGTCCCTCTGTTTGTTGTCAGCCGCATTCACTAATGAGGGGGGAAAAAAAACGGATCGGTTATTAAAAACATGGCAAGCATTCTGCACTTTTTATTACAAACACAATTATCAATCCATCCATCTTCTAACTGCTTTTTGCGGTCTGGGTCATGGGACAAGCCTGGAACCGTAACCAGGTACATCACAATTACATCGAAAATTAATCTAGGAACAAAATTAATATATGGTCTCTGAAAAAAAAGACAAGCACTTTAATATTTTTCTATTAAGAATATGATGGAGACACCAGCTAAATTTCCCTGATGAAGTTAAAATTTTATGTTGGATCCAGCTATCTATCACAGAATAGACCTGCCAAGGACAGAACAGCAGCCCGCGACGCTGCCAGCAACACCAAAGATATCAGAGTGTGGGATTTCTGCTGCCCAGCTTCTGTGATCGAGCTAAATCGACAACCCCGTTTCCAAAATAGCTGGGACACTGCGTAAAACGTAAATAAAAACAGAATGCAAATGATTTACAAACCATATAAACGAATATTTAACTGAAAATACAACATATCAAATGTTGAAACTGAGAAATTTTATTGTTTTATGACAAATGTACGCTCAATTTGAATTAGATGCCAGCAACATGGTTTTTTGGAAACAAGGCTGTATTACGCACAGGGGAAATAATGGCCAGGGCATATTACATTATTTAGTGTTTATAAAACATTTATCACAAAGACCATCGGATTCTGGGAGAAAATGGAGCATTTCAGAGGTGCTCATTCACACTTTGCCTGGAGTTACGAATTTCATTGTTTTTTCCTGTGGGGAAAAAAACTCAGTGTCCTTAATCACAAAGCTGAACGGCAAAGGGAGCCAGATAACTGGGTTCTGCAGCCTCGTTCCGGTCGGGTCGCTCAGTAGAACACACAGAGACGGCCGGCCGTACAAACAACACAGCTCCCACCACACAGTCTCTGTACGTTACGCTCCAAGCCATTCCCAATCATCACTCACACACCAGTCAGCAAATGTCACTTTGTATCATGGAAGTCTCCAAGGTGACAATTACAAAGATACACCCCAACGACACTATGTGGAAGGAAAGATGGCAGGATGATCGAAAGGCCAATGGAAACCTGCTGTATCATCTTCCTCCTTCAATGTTTGCACAGTAACGTTTAGCCTAGGGAGCAACGTCGATCGCTAGAGAATTTAAAAATATTGCTCAAACACTTGGCTTCCAGTCGGCTGTGTTGAACCAATCGTTCAGGTGAAGACCTGGAATGAACCAGGCTGCAACCCCCCCCCCAGTGTTCAAACATTACAAGTCACACAGGAGGGAAATACTCAAAAGATTACGTATATGGAGCGATCCTGCCCCGATACACAATATGGCGAAACTGAAACATATACAGTGCTATTAATACGTCTAGAATGAATGAACGAATGAGGCTTACCGAGTATTTCATCAAAGATTTTGTATAATCCAGGGACATATGTGATTTCACGTAAATTCATGCCACCATCTTCATCAAAAACCCACATTTGCTAAAAAAGAAAAGAAAGGGCATTTGCTCACAAAAATGCTTAACAAGAAACTACTCACACTTGAATCCTGACAGTGCCTCTCCAATATACTTGAAGTTGAAAACTGAAACAGGGAACATATTTTTGAAATGAAAATTGCAGTTACGATTATGAGATGACAGCCGTGCAATTTTATTTTCACATCACCACTTCCAAAAAAGCAATAAATTATTAAATCTTAAGCGAGCCATCATGGCGTTTTCTGAAGCTGTCAGATCAGCAGAAGGTATTAGAATCCCAGGACTACAGAGCGACACTGCGGAGAGAGTTCTAACTTATGATTAGGAGTCTGAGCCCAGACCCCAGATGGCTCGGAAGTGACTGCAGGAGCCTTCAGCTACGTTTAACCCCAAAACCACATCTGGATAGGGACTGAAGACGACGCACCTGGGTGACAGGCTCCACGGACCCAATGTACGTGTCTGGGCGGAGCAGGATGTGCTCAAGCTGGGTCTTCTTCTGGTAGACCCTCTCCACGGACATCTTCTTCGGAGCCTCCTTCTTGGAAGGCTCCTTCTTGGGATCCTCGCTTTTGGCACCGTCGCCCCGACCGTTGGCCTCTTCCCGCTTGGCGGCATTGTTCTTATCAAACAGGGTCTGTTTTCAAACATGTGAGCAGCTCATTAAACACATGGAATCCCCTTGCCTCTCCGCTCTCTGTGACTGTGGCTCAGACTTTACGATGCCCGCACACCTCAACTGGGAGACAGGGATACCCATCTGGGGATTCCCCTTCCAGCAGTGCCTTTCACTCTTGGGAGGGGAGGGGAATAAAACATTATACCCAGAATTAGCCTCAAATACACACAGACCCAAAATACAGAACATCTGGCAAATTTCTGTTTTGACAAAACATAACAGAACTGATTTGCGTAAACGAGCTGGCAGAAGGAATATACAATGCAGAACTTCTGTCATCTAATGCAACTAAAAATTAAACCTGAAGAAAAGTGAAACAGCAGCATAAATATAAACCATGTTTAAACAGTGTCAGTGACGACAGTACCGTCAAGAAGTGTAACTCACACTAACATACTACACATCTCCCAATGAAAGCCTCATGCCTCTGTCCTAAACTGGGTATCAGTG
>JABFEA020000050.1:1271981-1293329 GCA_019775915.2 Cyphomyrus plagiostoma | reverse complement strand
CGATCTTTAGCCAGGCCCGCCTCACTGCCAATTAGGCCGATCTTTAGCCAGGCCCGCCTCACTGCCAATTAGGCCGATCTTTAGCCAGGCCCGCCTCACTGCCAATTAGGCCGACTCCTGCAGATGTGACTGACAGAATTGGCTTGGGAGACTCTGATACGGTCATCAAAAGACGCCCCACATACTGATGGGTCGAGCCACTCACCATCTGCCAGTCATTCTCCACCTTGCGGAAGACAGAGTCCCATTTCCACGCCCCCCCTTCCCAGCCCTGCAGGGCCTCCTGGCCGCTGGAGACTCGGCGGTACTGGTTCTTCGTTATGCTGTACTGGAGATGGAACCGCTTCATGGTCCTCTCCGTCTCCGTGGGAACAAAGACGTACCCATCCGCCTTCTGATGTCAGAAAGCCAACATAAGAATAGATCAAAAGGCAGCATATTGGCAACCTGGAACCCTGCCATCTTGGGCTCCACATCGCAAAATTCTTCAGGATTAGACCTAATCAAATGAATTTATTGAATTTCAAGAATACTGGAGATGTGTCTCCATGGTGTGTGCTAGACCACCTGAACGGACACTCACTGTGGCAGGGGCGCCAGTCTCCCCCCGCGCCACCCTCCAGGCCAGAGAGCCCGACGTGCGCCCTGCCAGCGCGCCAGGCTCAGGCGTCTTGGGCGAGATGAACTCCACTAGCTCCACCAGCAGTCTTTCAAGCAGCTCTTTCCTCCTCTCCGGGCTGAGGGACTGCTGCTTCTGTGAGACATGCAGGAGCCGTGTTAGTGGCTGCGGTCAGCTTCCTAAACGCTTACTGGGCGAGTGGTCATTAGGGATGCCGCTCCATCACACCGTGTCCGGGGAAAGGCTAACCCTAACCCTAACACGTACAGGCGGAGAGAACATGCACGCTCCTCACACACAGAGCCAGGGCTGAGATTCAAACTCACAACCCTGGAAGTGAGTGTCTACAGCCCCACCTGTTCAGTTTTTTTTCCCTGCTAAATACTTGGACAAGCTGTGCTGTTGCGTCCGACTGCATGTATGGTCATCAAGAACAACTGTATTTAACCCAAATTTTTAAAATAATAGGCTTTATGGCAGGCCATTCGTAAGCGCAAGCTGTCCGTAAGTCGGACATTCTTGACCCAGGAACTGTCTGTATTACTGGCCACCCCTCCCCAGGGCATTCCCCGAAGCGTACCGCAGCATTCAAGGTCCCAAAACCCCTCCCCAGGGCATTCCCCGAAGCGTACCGCAGCATTCAAGGTCCCAAACCCCTCCCCAGGGCACGCCCCGAAGCATACCGCAGCATTCAAGGTCCCAAACCCCTCCCCAGGGCATGCCCCGAAGCATACCGCAGCATTCAAGATCCCAAAACCCCTCCCCAGGGCATTCCCCGAAGCGTACCGCAGCATTCAGCTCGTTGACGGTCTGTAGCAGCCATCTCTCTTTAACCTGCGTCCTTCGGGACAGGACCTCTGGGTGCTTACAGGAGTACCGCCATGTGACGTCGACCACCTGCAGGGGGAGCCGTGTCACCCGAGTCAGAAGTGATACTCGTATGCTTAGAGTTTATGAGAGACTAGCAGAGCTTTGTGATATCAGTCTGCCATTTCAGGGCACCCTAGACACTCCATATTCCTGCCCCCTCCCCCTCACTCTTATAGACAGAGTGAACACAGATATATAGTATAAGGAAAAAATGTGTTTTTACCATTGAAGCATGCAAGTCCATTCTGGTAAACCCCGAAGTTAAATTATGAAGAGTGAAAATGAGAAGAATAGGGCCCCTTTCATAGCTACACATTCTGAAGACATCACAAGAACTAAGTCCATCCCTTATTGTATGAATAAAACATGTCAGCTCTTACAGTACAACACCTAGCTAAAGCAGCGTCTCCACACAAAGGCGTTGTTCACCTGCTCCTTTGAAAAGGCGAGGATGTAAGAGAGCTTCTTGCCCCAGCCAGCTTCGTACAGGAGTGGCTTATCGCAAACATTCTCACAGGGGTCACAGTGTAGCCAGCGCCTCTGCGAGTGAGAGTAGACCTCCGTCCACACGTGGTCTGGACCCAAAGAGAAGAGGAGATTCTCAATCAAATTGTCAGGTCCTGCATAAGAGACATGCCTGTATATATCCACTCAAAGAGCACTGAAATGACTTTTTCCCATAGATCTTCAAGCCCTAACCCCCAGATGAGCCCACTGTGCTCTGATTGGTCAGCTTGGTGATGACTCAACTCACCCGTGCTGTCCCAGATGTACCTGGCCTCCAGCCCTACTGCTCTACAGCACAGAGTGAAGCAATTTGCCCACTCCCCACAGCGCCCCCGCCTGGTCTCAAGCAGCTTTTCAGGGTTGTTGTACCTGCCGATGGAATTAAAATAAGCAAGCCAGTTGTCGACACGGCAGAACGACGTGGTGGAACCTTGGCCAATTGCACCAAAAAGAAGGCACAGAACCTGGGGAACCTCGTGGACAGCTGACAGGCCGTGCAGTGGTGGTTCTCCACCCGGGAGGCGTCCCAGCGCAGGTCGTCGGCCGAAGGAGGCAGCGAACCCAAAGACTGGGTCTTGCCCCCGCAGCGGCTACAGGGCAGGCAGTTCACCCAGGAGAAGAAGTCTCCTTTGAACCACTGCAGGAGCTCCAACAGTAGCAGGTCGTCCTCCGTCAGATTGCAATCTGAAGATAAGAGTCATTCAAAGGTGTGTCACTGTCACTTTAAATAGGCCACCAAGAGTCACAAAGGAAATCACGGGCAAATGGGATGGTGATGTACACAGTACTGCATACCAGGCATTATATTACATCACAATTTAACATTAGAGCATATACAAATTAATAACAACACCACGAAAAGTAACATGAATTAGTTCTTCAAAAAGTTATCGATATCTTGTTGGATGGGTAGAAGAATACCATGTCAGGTCCTAATCAGCTCCTCAAGGCATCCCAGCCATCTGACACACACTATATGGATAAATGTATTGGGATGCCTGGCCATTATACGTCATGGAACCTTTAGGACATCCTATTCTAAATTCAGAGGCATATAGGTCCTTTGCAGCTATCTTGAGCTTAGGGCTCTGTGTGGGCCAGTCAAGTTCTTCCACATCAAACTCAAAGTCTTTAAGGACCTTGCTTTTTGCACTGCGGCAGAGTCATGCTGGAACAGAATTGGGCCTTCCCCAAACTGTTCCCACGAAGTTGAAAGCTTAGATTTGTCCAGAAAAATCATTAACAGTTCTCTCCACTGGAACAAAGGGGCTAATCCCAACCCCTGAAAAACAGCCCATAACATTATCCTTCCTCCACCGAACTGTACAGCTGCCACAATGCAGGCAGGCAGGTGAGACCTGTGCATCAGACTGCCAGACAGAGAAGCCTGATCCATCACACCATAGAACACGTTTCCACTGCTCTAGGGTCCAGTGGCAGCGAGCCTCACACCACTGCATCCGACGCTTGGCGTTGCTGTTGGTGATGTGACGTTTGCATGCAGCTGCTCGGCCACGGAAGCCCATTCCAGGAAGCTCCCGGCACACAGGTTTTGTGCTGCAGTTAATGCCAGAGGAAGTTTGGAACTCTGCTGTTATTGAGTCAACAGGGCACTGGTGACCTTTATGCACTCGACAATCCCACTCTGTTATTTGACGTGTTGTTCTTAAATGCTTCCTCTGCAATAATATCAATTATAGATCGTGGAATATGAAACGAAAAAAATTCACAAAATGACTTATTGCAAAGGTGACATCCTATGTCAGTTCGACACTTCACTGAGCTCTTCAGTACAACCCATTCTGTTTCCAAAGCTGACTGCATGGTTAGGTGCTTGATTCTATACACCTGTGACAATGGCCCTGAACGCAACACCTGAATCTAATGATAAACAGCTTTGTCGATACCTTTGTTCATATAGTGTATTAGTTAAACTTCACCATCAGCTCACTTAACTAATTAATTTAGTTTTTAAAAGAGGGTTAGTGTGGCTTTTGTTGATGAGCTAAACAAGGTGCTTTAGTGGTTGACTCCAAAAAATACATGGGTGTGTTGGACAGTTGCTGTAAATACTGGGGTATCTGTAATGGCTAAGCTGACATGTTGACAGACGCAATACCATAGTTTTACACCGTTATGAAAATCATTTAAACAGCATTTTCTTTCACCATCTAAGTAGGTCTGGACCACAGGACAATGCACCGTACTTTACATCCATCTAAGATTATCACATGTAACCTAGAGACAATTCCAGCAAACTCAGGCCAGATTCTTTACACAAATACTTCACTACCTTTGGAGATAATGACAGTCATTAAGACAGTGAGCGTTACTGCAGTAAGACAGTAACGCTTCTATGCACAAAGCGTCCAGTTTGTGCCACACAAAAACAAACTCCACAGAAGACAGATCACCCCCACCTACCACTGAGCAGAATCATGATGTGAGCAAATTTAAAGTAGTCATATTTTTTGAGAATAAAACCGCTCACAGCTCCGGGTTAACAGGTAGGTGCCAGAAGACATAAACAATTTTCCACAGAGCTTCACCAGCTATCTAAAATTATGGATTTCTCTCTTCTAGCCCTTTTTGTTTTTCCCCAATATGAATAATGAAACATGTTGTGGAGCTCAAATGTGATTAAATACAATTTTTCAAATAGCCTAGTGTTCACTCAGCCCTACAGCCAATGGCCACTTCGTGATGGACAAAATGGCACTTCATGAACCATGTGCTGTATTTATTGAAGCCACTAGATGGTGCTTTTAGTTTGTGTTGAGGCATGCTTTGTGAGCTTTTTTGAGTAGAGAGCACCATCTACCAAGTCCAAAAAAGTACAGCAAATGGTTCATGAAACTTGTCCATCAGTACTGGCCACGTCGCTCCGATAGATTCATCCCTACCTGGATCCGACTTCCTGGCCTGCTCCAGCTTCTCCAGGGCCACGCTCTGGAGCTGAGTGTGCGGGATGCAGGCAAGGGCCTTCTGCTGCAGGACGGGGTTCTCATACACCATGACATGCTGGCTGTTCGCCTGCAGTGTCCTGAAGAAGCTCATGCTGTTCTCCTGTTGTGGGGGGGACAGGGAGTTACGTGGCGTGGCACAATTCACGATTTCTGAGAGGAAGATGGGCGATCCAGCAGCCAGATGGTCCAGGTCAGCTATTCTGATCAAGATTCTCAAGCCATAAACTGAAAATGTGGTTTATGCAGGTTGTCGTGACCCATTTCCCTACTTTGGTAATAATGGACTGCATTGATTGTTTGGATTTAACAAGCTCTTAATTTAACTGACCACTTGGGAGACCCTACAATAACTTTCTAATAATTTTGTCCCCATCCCCCCCAAAAATTTTTTTACCTTCCCCTGGGAATGAACGTTATGTGAGCCACAAAAATGGGAATCACAAGCTTTCAGGTTCACTAACAGGAACTGGTTGTTGTAAAAATACGTGAAAAGCATTACCACAGGGACTGCATGTGTGGCTGGCTGGACGGCCAGAGGTGTGACGGAAGGGGCCGGCACTCCGTCAGTCAGGCTGGCTTGGGACTGGCTGCTGATGGGGGGGGGGGCGGCTTCAGAAGCCTGCCCCAATTGGAGCCTCTGCTCCCTTTCCACTGCTATGGACTCCCGGATGCGCCTCAGCTGCTCCACAGAGGCTGTCTTCGGAAACACTAGATGTGTTTCAGCCTGGAATGACATTAATTGCACATTCTTTGACGTTTCAAAACATGCTTGATCAGTGGGTATTTGCCACATACACAGAACACTGTCCAAGGCATCATAAAACAGCTCTAAATAAACATGCTTTTCTTCATGCACATTACAGATAATTCTGCATGCTGGAACTAGCATCTTTAACTAGCATTCCCCCTTTATTAAATCAAGATTCTTTAAAGAATTTTCCCCTCAAAACTTTAAACATTCTGTTAGTCCAGCTATTAATTCTGTAAATACCTTATATCTTAGATACCGGTGTATATAAAAGTTTTTAATGCAACTCTTTAGTATTATGGAGCTTCTGGGTTTCCTATATATTCACACATTAATGTCAGTAAAATTCCTTAAAATGACCTCTTCGAATCCCATCTCAAAGAGACACTCCACAGCTCCTCGGATAGGCAGAAGCCTGGTAGAAAATGTGGGGTTTCCGATCCGTATAGATCTGTATTTCTCTTCGTTTGGATTCCTTCCATGTGGAAAAATATACAAATGGTACTTGCGTCAAACCTCATGGGGGTACATTTATTTGCTTACTAAAAATACGGAACTTGACTGAGCTTAAATATTTATATTTGCTTCGTAATTAATGCACTCTGCTCATCATGTAATAAAAGCTGCATGAATATAATTGTGTATCGCATGCACCAGTGCTGTTACACGCAGGAACAACAAGTGTCGCATATGTCGCATATTCTTTGATTCAGTGTGAGTGTCAGTACAAACGCTCCAGCCAGGACGGAGGAACAATAATCATCAAGGAGACCATTCCGGAGGTTTCATACCCTCGGGAATTTAAAATAAAAAAAACACATAATTTTGCTCATTCCATTATTAGGTGAAAGACAGTTTTATCGCGTATTTAAAGCGGTCTGCATCCACAAATATTACCGTTACAGACAGACACAGGTCACTGCCATTAAGAGGGAGGTGGGCACAGTCCAAAACGCGGTACATTAAACGCAGTACATTTATCATTTTCAAAATCAATGTAAACAGGACTGCATAGCTAAAACGAAGAAACCAGCTAGTTGTTTTTGAGTGCTATCTATCAGACCAACTCTGTACATCTTCTGTGGAGATGACACGGCACAATGTCGCGAAGTGAAACCAAATCTGTTCATAACACACCATGACCGAGACTCAAATCGAGGATTACCTAAGAATGTTGTCAGCATAAGTCAGCAACAGTTTTGAGGCGTCCAAGAATACGTCGTTGGGGTTTTCGCACAGTGCTGAGACCCCCTGAAATTCAGCCATGGTACCACGGCTCTAAGAGACCAGCCACTCCGTGACACCTTTCCGCTTTGCTATTCCTCGTAGCAGACTCACGTTATTATGAGCCAGGTGGCCGTCAGTATGCCTGAACAAAAAACATCAACATATCATTCGTTTAATCATAAATTGAAGTAAGTTGTCTTTAGTTGTAGCAAAAAATATTTTCATAGAGACGTAAATATTACATGCTAATCTGTTTTAGTGAATATGATTGATATTTTACGCAAAGAAACAGGCAAACGGATGAGGGTTTCTAAAGCCGAAAAGTGCCTCTGGTCTAGGTCGCGATTATGACTGTGGGTTTCTGGTGAGTTAAACGTGTAGTGGCTTTGCGTAACAGTCGTCTGCCTGATCTGTATGTATTATCTTTTAGAGCTAGCTGATTGACTAAGTTATTAGCTAATTTAGCTGATTTGTTTACGTTCCGTTAATAGCTAAAAATATAGTGAAGCGACGAATCAGGTCTTTTTCCATAATCCTTGTTTATTTTGTATGTATTATGGAATTCTCTGGATGTTGACTGGATGTTTCATGCAGTCTGGATGTTCATCCGATGTTGACTAGCCTAACTACAAATACAAATTAATTGTATTCGCTAACTCTGCCAGTTTTCGTAAAGTATTTATTAAATATTATACGCTAAATAAAAATAAATATGAACTAATTTATCTTTCAGAAATGGTTTTATGACGCCACAGTGAATGTAAACATGCACGTCGTTTTATTGTCACGTTGGGAAAAGTTGTTTATGAAATTACCCAAGTCAAAACTCTTAAACGCAAAGGCTTTCATGTGTATGAACTCCCATGTGAGGCACTTCAGCGCGCCCCCTCCTGCCAGGTCACGGAGGCGTGTGGTAATCACGGGGATAGGACTCGTCTGTCCCCTTGGGTCCGGGACCACTCTACCCTGGGAGCGCTTGATCCGTAGCGAGAGTGGAATAATCAGTCTGGACCCAGAGGAGTACAGGACTGTTCCCTGCAAAGTGGCAGCATGTGTTCGTAGAGGGGATAGTGAAGGGGAGTTCAAGGAAGAGAGGTTTGCCTCACGGGCCGAAATTGGCAGCATGTCCCCGGCCAGTGTGATGGCTCTGGCTGCGGCTGATCTGGCACTGAAGGACTCGGGATGGTACCCCACCAGCCCTGAGGAGCAGCTGTCCACGGGGGTGGCTGTCGGAATGGGCATGGTACCCCTGGATGAAATCTCTCGCACCGCCAGCTTGTTCCAATCTAAAGGTTACAACAAGATCAGTCCTTTCTTTGTGCCCCGGATCCTGGTCAACATGGCCGCCGGGCACATCAGCATCAGGCACCGTCTGAAAGGCCCCAACCACGCCGTGTCCACAGCTTGCACCACGGGGGCACATGCTGTCGGCGATGCCGCCAGGTTCATCGCTCATGGAGACGCGCAGGCCATGGTAGCCGGGGGCACAGAGGCCAGCGTTTGTCCATTAGCCATCGCGGGCTTTGCACGGGCACGTGCCCTGAGCACCAGCTGGAACTCCGAGCCCAGGCTATCATCACGGCCCTTTCACCCGGAGCGGGAGGGCTTCGTCATGGGAGAAGGGGCTGCCTTGATGGTGCTGGAGGAACATGGGCAAGCCGTGGCCAGGGGGGCC
Source organism: Cyphomyrus plagiostoma (assembly GCA_019775915.2). Lineage (NCBI taxonomy): Eukaryota > Metazoa > Chordata > Actinopteri > Osteoglossiformes > Mormyridae > Cyphomyrus > Cyphomyrus plagiostoma. Next base: position 1,284,717 of record JABFEA020000050.1, on the reverse strand, counting down.
AGGATATACGCTGAGGTGCTCGGTTATGGGCTCTCAGGGGACGCCAGCCACATAACCGCCCCCACTGCTGATGGGGACGGGGCATTCAGGTACCGGCCCTGTGCCGTCGGAGAGAATACACAGGAAGCCACCTCTCAATTCCACAGGACCTTGCTTCACATCTGTGTAACTTTAGGGGGAAAAAATTAATGAGAAACTGTTTAATTCATTATTTACAAGGGGCAGTTCTACATGCGGGAAGTTTGCATGTTCTCCCTGTGCCAAATTGTCAGTAGTTAGTTGTGAATGTGTGCTGTTTTAATTTTATCTTATAAAAAATTCATAACTGCAATGAAAAAACTAAAAATGCAAAAACTCTTGTATTTTGCTTGGTTACTTATGGTTGCAATAGTTAGCATTAGCGTTTTTCCCATAGAAATGAGTGAGCGGTCCCCATAAAGATATGATTTCACGCCAGTGTGTGTGTGTGCGCACCTGCCTTGGCTTCCTGTCTTCGGTTATTCCTTGGCTTCCTGTCTTCGGTTATTCCCTGCCCTGTGCCCTTGTGTGTGTGTGTGTGTGTGTGTGCGCGTGTGCGCGTGTGCGTGTGCGTGTGTGTGTGTGCGCACCTGCCTTGGCTTCCTGTCTTCGGTTATTCCCTGCCCTGTGCCCTTTTGCTCCTGATCCCTGTGACCGTGTATAATGGGAATAAAAAAGGATGGATGGATATTATTTACATTCGAAATGCCCGACTTTTTACAAAGTATGTACTTTTGAAATTGTCTTTAAGAAGGAGTAAGGATAAGTTACTAAAGAAAATACTTTCCTTTTTAGGCCTTGTGAATTTGTATGGTTTACAAGGAGTGATTTGAGGTAAAGTGACTGAACGTAACATTTGCTTGACTTCTAGGTGCATGTCTGCAGCTCTCCACGATGCTGGAGTGAACCCAGAGGAAGTGTCTTATGTGAACGCGCATGCGACCTCCACGCCACTAGGGGATGCTGCTGAGAATGCAGCCATCAAAAGGCTCTTCGGGCAGCACGCTTACTGCATGGCTGTGTCCTCCACCAAGGGTGCCACAGGCCACCTGCTGGGGGCAGCCGGCGCCTTGGAGGCGGCTTTCACTGCCTTGGCGTGCTACCATGCCACCCTGCCCCCCACGCTAAACCTGGACCGGACCGACCCGGAGTTTGACCTGAACTATGTGCCCTGCACTGCCCAGCCGTGGAGGACGGAGGGCCGTCGGGTCGCCCTCTCTAATTCCTTTGGGTTTGGTGGTACTAATGCATCCCTGTGTCTCGCCAGCATTTAAGGGGCTGCTTCCAGGATCCGTCATTTTTGTGTCCAAGGATTTAGTTGCTGCGTAATAAACTGCTCTTTCATTTATAAATTCTCTTGAATGCTGTGCTTTGCCAGGAGTGAGTTTGAAGCTAAATCAATTCACAATTAGCAGGGATATTGAGTTAAAGCCAGCGCAGTCTGCACCCTTGGCAGTAGATGGCAGCAATTTGCTAGATGAAGCAGCAACTTGCAGTAATACCCAGTGCTCACATTTACTTTATTTTCCCTCTAATACCAAAAAACATGTGAACAATGGTGCAGCACACTTGAAATTAACTGTTAAACTGAGATGAACTCTTTTTGCTTTAATTTGTATTTATTTCATCTCAAAATGTTTAGATGTCTATCAAATTAAGCTAAATCACAATAATATAAAAAGCTAGTTCTTATTTCTTTAGAAATGCTAGCTGGTATTATGGCTGTTGCATTTTGGTAACGACGACCAACACGAACGCAGTGCAGAGATGAAAATAGTATGACAGCTGAGATATTTGGGACAGAGCTGGGAAATCAGGCTAAGTTTCTGTCCCACTGCTTTCTTCCTTTTGATTCACAGACATGACTGGTCCTTTGTAATAATAATTTATCTGTATGCTTTATACTGATGTACCTCTACCATAAAATAAGTGTTTTACTAATAAATATTACCAATTGACATGAAATAGAGGGCTCTAAATAAGTAGCATATTGTAAGTGGCGTAACCCTGTACAAGATAAGTGATAAAGGAAAATGGAGGATTAAGCAGCAAATGTGGGAAGTTGGAATAAAGCCTTATGCTGCCCATGATGTAAAGAGATTCTCGCAGAATTATCTGTTACCACCAGATGGTGCAAATCTTTCTACAGAATAAAAATAATTGATTTTATTTTGTAAGCTACATGAGACTTACAAATGAAAATGTATTCACTTAATAAATGCTCATTCGGATCTGATGGGAAGTTATGCGGATTCTATGTCGCAAGAGAGGAGATACACATTGCTGTTACCTGATATTCCTGCAAACAGGGGGATGTTTATTTTTGTCTCCCCAGTTTAATGTTCTGCCAGGTTCCTGTTATATTGTTGGCTGAGTTTTCCTGTTACTCCGGTAGCTGTATCAGGATGCTTGTAGTTACATAATCCGATCCAGTTACAGTTCTGCAGAACTTTATGGGTATAAAACATAGGCGAAAGCAGGTGCACACATATTTCTGGCTTAATTACCACACTATCGTCATGTGCTAATATGCTGGCCAGGCCCAGATGCCCACTATTTAGGTTAACTTGGCATGTAAGGGGCATGTAAGGTCAGTTACTGGCAGCTGCGGATAACAGAACACACTTCTCCTCTGCTATTATTTACACAAAGATGCAAAAGGAGCAGATACGGACTGGGGAATTGGGGCATTCTTAATGGGCCGGGCTTTCTTTCCCGACCCCGGTATTATATACCCCATGTACCAGGGGTTCCCAGATCGTTGGTAGGTCTCAGGGTGTTTCCATGTCAATTGCAGATGGCAGGAGATTAACGGCTAATACTTTATTTCTTCGAAGGACCAAACCACCCCCCCATCCACCCTCCCTTCTTCAGCAGAAAATCCTCAGGCTGCTTTTTGTTGCCAGTCTGACCCGGAAAGGAAGCCCAAGAATTCTGAACCAGTTGTGCCGCAAATGTCAAACACACCTTGAAGCGTCACTGCGCTGGGCTTTCAGTACGTAAAGCCCCTTCTCACACCTAAAAATACACTGAGAAAAAACTTTTGTTAGTAAAGTGTAGGAAAAAAAAAAACACAGGAAATGATCTACTTTAGAATGGTCATATGGTCTGATGAGTCACCATGTTCTCTATGAATGGGACAAGATGGGTAGTAAGATCTTCCAGAATGACAGTGCCTCCATCCACATGGCACGAATGGCTGTTGATTGGTTCGATGAGCATCACCATGATGCCAATACGTCATGGCCGTCCTGCTCCATCTCAACCTAAATGAGCTCTTCGGGAAGATGTTGCCAAAGACAGCCTTCTCCGCTGCCATCAACAGAATACAAAATTTCTAAATTTCGGGGTGAAATAATGTTCTTGCATTCACCCAGCACGGTGCTGGAAGGTCGGGGAATCTACGTCCATGTGTCACGGGGTGTCAGTGCCCAGTTTGAACAGTCAGAGGTGAAGATCCCCCTATTTTGGCCATTGTGTACATGTGCATCATGCAATTGTGTATGAACAAAACAATAATCACACATGACACAAGGATGCGTGCAGCTTCATAAAGCTTTCAGCATAAAATGGCTCAACTCTAATTTCTGAGCAGAGCTGTGCACAAGGGATATTGTGCAGCTCTCTTGAAATAATCATGACACATCATAAACACAACACTTCTAATGCAAACTTCCCAAATTCCTTTGACAGGATGGAAGTTATTTTACTGTGAATAATGCCTAACTAGTACCAAGTACAGCACTTCCTGGGGACAACTTGTTCATGTAGTTCTGCTTGAAAAGGGACCAATCCTGATTTATCACTCTTTATGAAACCAAACTGTATCAAACACTATTCTCTTGACACCAACATTATTGATTTCTTTGATATTTTACTGCCCACAACTAAAGAAGCAACTGAATGGAAAGAATATTGTTCATTAGCCTTGACCCAGAGTCCACTTTGCAGCCGGATGAGATTCTGCTGAAGGGCAGTGTGGCAGCTTCAAGGCCCCGAGGCCTCGCACCTCTGCCATTATGCATTCATTTCCTGCTGTGGCTCAGTTTGTGTGCCTGTCCTCTGCCCGTGTGGCCAACCTCCCAAGATGAGTAAGGTTAGGCAAACCAGTGTCCCTAAATTTCTCTTGATGAGCTAACCTAAGCTGTATGTATGTAGGTATGTATGTATGTGTAATAACAAAGAAAAGAAGCGTAAAGATGAAAAAAAAAGATATTTGAAAAATGAGGTATGTATGTAACTAAAGCAACAGTGTGCATATGCAAAAAGGTATATACAGGATACACTGCAATGCGAAATAGAATTAAATGACCTGTCATGGGTATATGTGTGCCATGTGATGGACTGGCATCCCATGCAGGGTGCCCCCTGCCTCTTACCCAGGGGCTAATGAACAGGCTTGGTTAGGGGTAGTTCTCAATGCCAAGAAAGCATTGAGAACTACTCTTGGCCAAAGCAGCCATGCTAACTTCTTTGTCGTTCTCCTTTTTCCTGGTGTGGTTGCTAACGTTTGATGCAGCATCACATTCACTTTGACTTTCTAGAAATAATTTCATAGTTATTAATATTTAATAGCTTTAAAGTTAATGGTTGTATCATTTTGAGGAGAGGGGCCAGAAGAGGGATCTATGGGCAGTGCAGCTTAGGGGCCCCTGCACTCGGTGACCTGCCACTGCCCGTCGCCTATACGCCTCCAGCCACGAGCTCCTGGCTCACCACAGCCCAGAAACTGATAAGCAGTTATGCAAGGCAGGCAGAGAAAATTGCACTTATTGAGAACTTCTGAGAGCCAATGCGTATTAATCTTTTAGTAACAGGCGTTAAAGTCTTCTACTGCACTAAAATGATATTAAAATAACAATGCGATAAAGCATTTTACCACATGATGTTTCTGCAAATAAACTATAATTAGAGCATTATGTTGAAATGAACAAGGAAAGACAGAGAATGGGTGCTTTAGCTAATGCAGAACGATTAGTCATTACATTATGAACCCTATGTACCACTCCTTAAAAGAGCTATTTTGCAAAAAGAATCACATCCCTGCATTTTGTAAATTGACATGAGTTGTTATAATTATTCTCCAGAGTTCTATTTGTGGAGAGCATGACCCTTTAATCATTGGCTCTTGTGCAGCGTGTACAAAAACGACCATTAAACTGCAGTGCGCACTGGGTAAAAAGGTGCTCAAAGATATTATTTTCCCAAAGACAATCTGGCTTCATGAAAGGGACGGTTTCCTCCTTTACAGCGTAATTATAAACCGCCATGAGCCCTGAAGGTGCCGTTGGCTTCACAGGTACTAATGTTAGGATCCTGTAAAAGCAGAACAGCCACAAGCACCTCATACTTCGCATAAAACGTCTAGTAATTGAAATTAGTTTTGTTGATTATTAATTTCTGTTCCAGCTACTGAACTGCTATAGTTCTGCTGCCATGAAGTTTCATGAGATTTGACTGTACGGGTGCAAAATGACAAATGGAAAAAAAAAAAGAAATGGAAAAAATAAAGAAGCGGAGAGAGTCTCCTCCCGGTAATGACCAATATTCCCCGTGCATTCCCCTCCTTTGACATCATTGCTTCCTGGGTTACGTGGCTTTTAGGTGATTTGGAAATCACTTTAGGTTCCACATTCTGTTATCCAGTAAAGGGTCGCATTGACCCTGGAGGATATTCCAGGAATCGCAGCTCAGAGAGCAGGAGGCACCTTGGATGGGATGCCAGTCAGATGGCCATTAAGATATCTGGCTCCTAACTCTGACCAGGATAAATGCTTGGAAGAATGATAGATGGGATAACAACCAATCCACAGCAGTTACTGCTCAATGACGTCACCCAGTAAATGTATATCTTCGGACAGCATTTGTAACTGAATGGCAAACAATGGCTTGCGTGACACTTTTTCTAATTAAAGACAGCAAGTTAGCTTCCTAAGTTAGAGTGCGATTTAGGTCCTGTTTGGGTTTTAGGACAGTAGCATGATTTTAGAGGGTTAAGTGGGAATAATTGGCTGTTATCTCCTGGGGAATGAGAGGTAATTGGGAAAAAAACATCTAGGAGGGGCCTGGGTGGGTGAAATGTCGTTTTCTGCGTGTGAGACATGCTCTGCAGCCCCCCCCCCCCCCCCACAAATGACCCACAATGGTAACACAACGGCACAGAAAAAAAAGAAGGGGTGAGAGGTGGCCAGGGTTACAATCAACATTCCCCGACAACGTCCCAGCAATGCCTGGGGGGGGGCTGGCCTGTGGTTTGCTGCAGTTTTGCCAATAATTTAAATCCTCGCTGCATCAGACCAAGTTCAAAGCATGTGGCAGGAGATGTGATCACTCCACCCCAAAATATATAGCCGGTCCGCCTTAAAAATGGAAGGGAAATTGTGTTTTTTCCAGTTATTTAATCTACAAAATGTGAGAGAGGCCATGTGGGTCATGTGACATGTGAGGTGTTAGGTAATTGGATACTTAATGTCCTCAGTTCAGCTCGCACCTTAAATACATTCTTGGTTGCCCTCCGGGGGTTTGTGTACCTGTGGGCTAGTTCACCGTCGCACGTTAACAGTTGGATGCCCCCCTGCTGGGGCAGTGAGGGAAGACGGATGCGCTGTGATTGGCCGTGATGAATCCAGTGAGGAGGATTTCCTCGCTGGGCTGTTTTTAGAAAATGGAGCTTTATTAACATTTGCGAATGTCATCTGCAACTAATGAATGAATCAATTATTCATTCATTTTCAAAATCTGAGAATATTGCATGGATTAATGAGGTGACCATGTGACCTTCGTGGTCAGGTGCAATTTCCTGCTACTGAACTGGAACCAAATGTCCTGAATCATGTACTAACCTTAAAAAATGGGCCTTTTTATCATAAGGTTGCAGGTTCATGTCCTGGGAATGTCAACCACTGATCCAGTGCAGGGTAATGGCGACCCTGGAGTCAGACTGGTGAGGATTCCTAGACGTTCACCCACGCAAGACTATGCTCAGTTCAGAGACACCAATTCGCTGAAACCCAAACCCTTAAAGTGAGAGGCCACAGAGGCATATGGTCACCCGCCATATGTAAAAAGTTAGAATCATATAAAAAGTTAGAATTAAATTATGTTTATTTATTTAGTAGGTGGTTTTCTTCAAAGTGATGTACAAGTGAGGGCAGCCTGGGGGCGGAAGGCAGGCCATTCAGCGTAACCATCCCAGGAGCAGTTGGGGTTGAGGATGTTGATCAAGGGTCCAACAATGATACGATTAGTCTGCCAGTCATAGGATCTGAACCCACAACCTTCTGGAGAAGAGAATAGATCCATACCTACTGATCCCAGACACAGATGATTATAACAATCACATATTCTTAAAGGAGGTGAACTTAAATGCAGCATCTTGCATTTTCCTTTGTTTTATTTTGCTCCTGTCTGACCAGAAGCTAAGGCGTGCAACCCTCTATCTATCTATCTATCTATCTATCTATCAGGGTCTCTGCATATTTCTCTCTCTGCTGCTTTGCTCCTTTATAGGGGCTTATCAGTCGCAACCTTTCACGGTTATCAGATATCATCGGACCGCAACCTATGCCGCGTCCACGATCTTCCTCGCTGGGCTCCCTGGCATTATGCAAACAGCAGCAGGTGGTGGGAATGAGGCGGGAAGGTCTGTGTGTTACCTTGCTGGTTCAAATCCCGCCAGGTGCCCAGTAGTGAGGTGGTTTGTCGGAGGAAAGCTAATTAAATGATGTGCGAGTTGCTTTGTATCAAACCAGCAGGCAAGCAACTATGTCGGCTGAATAATGTGTAATGATGAAGTCACTTCTTCATATTGTAGAAGAAAACCAAGCAGTTCAAGTGAATATATGGTAAACATCAGATGTTCCTCAAATCAGAGGCGCTCTGCAGGGGGCATAGTCATGGGGGTTAGGTGGTGAACACACGTAGTCGACGGCAGCAGTCAGGGAAAACAAAAGGGGGTTTATTTGAACTTAAACAGAGCCTCAGAGACAAAACAGGCCAAGAGGGGTCAGAAAGCTTGGGAAGCAGATCAGGGAAGGGCTCTGACGTCACGACAGATTAATGGCAAGACTGGAGAGCATGGACCGGGAAGTACTTTTATGCAAAGACTAACAAGGGGCAGCTGGAGTGAATCACAGAAGGGCAGGAACAAAAAGTAAGAGTAACATGGAACAGGGCGTGACTCGTTAGGGCCACACTGGGGAAGGAAACAAGAGGTAAGATTAACATGAAACAGGGCATTTGCATTCCTTAATAGAATAACCTTCAACAGAGAATTGAAAGGTTTAACTGCCAGATCATTTTACATTCATTCCAATATTTTCCACAGAAGGCTTCAAGTGTCTAAAAAAGGTCCTGGAAGATTTCACTGCTCACCAGCAGTAATTGTAGTCCATCATCTCAGCACATTTTAAAGAAGAGGATTCACAGATTCAGCACGACAGGAGTTTTTTTTTAATCTCATAGATCTGAGGACAGCCCTGGAGAATCTGCTGAAGTTGTTTGACATCCACGTCATGTGAGCTAAAGTATCTCAGCACAGGGGCAACAATAAGCGTGGCCATCTCTGGCCAATCACACGCGAGAGCCACAGGGGGCGGGGCCCAGAGACGCTGCCAAGGTGATGCTCGCTTCCTAAATGCTGATGTCAGCCACAACCTGCCGGCTGAGTATTGGTAAGGCAGACCGACACTGTGGCTGGGTTCATACCATTAATTGCAGCATTCATCCATCCATCCATCCATCTATTATCGTAAATGCCCCACTGGGGTTGCGGGGGGGCCCGGAGCCTATCCCGGGAACAGGCGGGAACCAATCCTGGGCGGGCACCAACACAACACAGTAATTTTACCCATTATATGGGTAAAATATAAGGCCCTTATAAAAACTGAAGCTATTTCCCATCAGCCACAAATCATATCAAACATACCCCCCCTCCCCTCCACTCAACCACCAAAGCTAGCCCAGTGTATTTTCCGTGCGTTTATGAAACCATATAACAATAGAATGTAATTTGACTTCAAACAAACAAATGCAAAAATCAAGCAAATAGCTTTTATTTCCAAATGCTTTAGTTAGTAAATAAATTTCATAGGATAAATATCACAAGGTCGCCTTCGGTATGTAAGTCTAATTAACTGTTTTAAAGGCACCACTGTAAAAAAAATAGTGTAAAACAAACATCCACCTGTGGACTGAAGAATTCACCTTAGAGCCACTGAGAGCTAGACCCACGTCTCTCACTAGCAGTATGCAGATGGCCGAGTCACACGATAGGAAGTGAGGAAATCTGAGCTGCGGCTGATCACTTGAGTGTGGGTCACTTCAGCCCATTAAAGAAACTCTGATAGAGAAATCCCCCAGGTACTGGTGTCAGTGCAATAAGTTCAAAGAAAAGTAATTATGAAAATTTGACAGTTCCCAAAGGGCCCATCTTTTCCTGGTTATTAAGATAATTCACTCTCTTCCTGATGGCTTCTTTCAAAGATGACGCTTTCTAACACTGCTCAGGTCACGGCATAGGATACTAAGAATGGAATTATTTTAAAAAGAAAAGCCCAGGAGTAAAATAACTAAAAGGAAGAATGCTTAAAATTGAAGTGTTTTTTTTGTTTGTATGAGCTTGTTTTTATCAAAGAGTTTTAAAAATGAATTCAAAGGGACTTGTAAAAGCGATCTTCTGCCGACAGTGTCATTTGAGGGAATTGCCTGCTATATTTCCCTTGAAGGCAAAATGCCGATCCTGTGGAAATGTAGCAAGTTATTAGCTTATATTTTTATTCTTCACTGGTTTTCTTTAATATTACTTATACATTTCCTGTAATTGTCTGCCCTGCTCATGGTTGTGGAGTATCTGGAGGCGATGCCCGGAGGGCATGGGTACTGGGGCAGGGAAAGGCCCAGGATGGGGAGCCAACCCATGGCAGGCTCACTCACACGTGTCCTTTGGGCTGTGGGGGGAACTGGAGTACCTGGAGAAAACCCCACAACAACCCAGAGAGAGCAAGCAAACTGCACATGCGTGGAGTGATGGCTTAGGGCAGGGGTGGCCAATCTTATCCGCAAAGGGCCGCTGCGTGTGCAGGTTTTTGGGATAACCTGTAGGTCAACTGTTCAAACCCAGGTGTGAGGACTCTTCAGCCAATCAGTCCTCTAATTAGGAAGCTGCAGCAAAATACCGCACACACACCGGCCCTTTGCGGATAAGATTGGCCACCCCTGGCTTAGGGTGTCCACCAAATCCACGTCAGGGAGGGACACTTTGAGCTACTTAAGGTTAAAAAAAAAAACTTAAAACTGAAAGGTTCCTGCACTTGGCTAAATAGTTCAGCTCTTTTTGTGCTTTGACTGGTTTATTTCCTTAATCGAAAGACGTATCCAGCTGTTTCCCATTAACATTAGTGGTACGTGCATGATTATATGAGACTGACCAATCAGCACACGGCAGGAACTCGGTACTTCAGTGAAATCCAGGTCCTTTTGACTGAAATGGTAGCTTACAAATCCTGTCCCAGCTCATAATGTCCTCCTGCCATGGGTTTCCCCCCAGTGACTGCAAAGACTCAATCCCACATGCCAGAAGCAAGAGGAAGATCAACTGGGGAAAAATGGGAATGATATAAAGCTTAGCAGGAACCACATACTGTGCCTAAGAAGAATGGAACCACTCTGCTCCTCTGGACACACCAACATCTCAAGGCAGCATCAGATATTAGTTAAAGCCTGAAAATTTAGTGGAAATAAGTCAAATCTGTAGAAGAGGGGTAGTAAAATGGGGAGGGATGCATTATATCTCACGTCACAGCGCAAGGCTCCGGTCTGTCTTTGAGAAGTCTGCATTTTTCATGTTTTATTAATGAGCAATATGGACGGATGAAGGAGCAGCTTTGTAATGAAATTCCCGTGACACTGACATTTCACATTGACTTTCATTTCCTGGGCACCCCAGGCTCCTACATGTTATTTTTTTTCTCCTTGATAAGATAAAGGGAAATTTCCCTTTCCGTATCCCTGGCATAACTCAGGCACCAGGAAGGTTACACCGTCTTTCCCAGCATGCCGCTCGCTTACAGCCCCCTGATCAATGGAGGAACATTCGGCAGCGCTAAATATTTCATGCAATCTTCACATATCTTCTTCCCTTCTGGAAGCCAGTGTGGTCAGCAAGGTGATTAAATGTACCTTGAGGGGAAATAGAAAAACACATTTCAATCAAGACGCTCCTAACATGACCCCGGCGGAATGAGTTCCCAGTGGCCAGGGTGCTGGGATGATCATTGTGACTGTACTGGTATCAGTGTGCGTGATAAGGCATGGAGGATGGTGGGGGCTGAGGCTCACAGACGCTAATGCGCAATGGGGAGAGACGGCGGGGCTGGGGCTCACAGACGCTAACGCGCAATGGGGAGAGATGGTGGGAGCTGGGGCTCACAGACGCTAATGTGCAATGGGGAGAGATGGCGTGGGGGCTGGGGCTCACAGATGCTAATGCGCAATAGGGAGAGATAGTGGGAGATGGGTTTCACAGACGCTAATGTGCAATAGGGAGAGATGGTGGGGGCTGGGGCTCACAGATGCTAGCGTCAGCACTAAGCCAGGCCATACAGCAAGCGGTTTCTATGCTCCTCAGAGATCAGCATATCAGCTAGGGACAGGTTCCCTGGGAATCCCCCGCGGAGCTTATCTCTTTGACATCAGGAATAATGGCGTCATTAACACAGGGAGTGTTTCGATTGGCCACCACCGCTGATCATTATGGATGGGCCCCCAGTACACGCTGACATCTGCTTAAATTCACGTAGGACTGATGGCATGCTGATGTGAGTTTAGGTCATGGAAGCCAGCCGTAGAAGATCATCCCACCACGACACAATGGAAGGTTCTAGATCCTTTTTAGTTTATAAATTCATTCACTCATTATTACTGAAACTGAATCATCCTTCAGATTAGTTATAATAAAGAATTTTGATTTATCTGCAGGGACCTTATCTACAAAATTTAATGTAACCCCCCCATGGTGATATAGAAGACAGGTGAACCTGTAATAGACATTGACTCCTGTTCTAATTTTCTGGCCTTGATTAATTTTTGCTCCTATTAACAGAGTCTAACTGGCATATCCTCCAGACTTTCACCCGTCAGCTCAGCGGTCAGCCTGATCTGGGGAGGGATTCCCAAAACATGAATCAGCACGGAGGCCCAGTATGCCCCCCCCTCAGGCTCGTGCAGAGGGGCATCAGATACAGCAGCAGGGGTTTGACACTGGTTTGAATCTACCCCTTACCACAATGCTCTTGTAACATAAATTATATAATAATGCTGATTATACTTTTTTGGGGAAATTCTTTTTTCACCCTAACCCCATCTTGCTCTCCACAACACACAGACACGTATAGGTGAGAACATGCCTAACAACCATGGGGGTTAAGGGCCTCACCCAAGGGCACACTGATTTAATTATTCCGCCAAGGCCATGGCTCAAACCAGCAACCTTCTGGCCTCAGGCACAAAAAGCTTAGCCTGAGGAGCTACACACTGATACTAATTTGTCATCCTACTGTAGTAAATTAAACATTAATGGTATAATGACATACTTTTCCTTTTTTGCAATCTTCAGAGTATGAGTTCCGGTAATCTGATAATCACTGTTTAAACATCGTGTGTGGGGGGGGGGGGTGGTGCAAATTATATAGGCACTGAAGTGTAAAATGATGCCCCCCCC
>JABFEA020000050.1:1244976-1255314 GCA_019775915.2 Cyphomyrus plagiostoma | reverse complement strand
TTATTATATATACTATATTGCATATTAAATGACGCTCCCTATTTTATTATATATACTATATTGCATATTAAATGACGTCGGCTCCTCTCTGTTCCAGGCTGTAGCAGTGCAGACGCACAATGAGATCACCTGGACAGACGGCCAGCCGGGGAAGGCAGTGAGGCTCAGTTCCACAGGATGGGGCGCCAGTGAGCAGCGGCTTACTGGGTCGACTCGGGCCTTTGGCGTGGTTATGTTGACGGCTGCTCAGTATGACTCTGCTGGACCTGTGGCTTTCCCACTCCATCCCCATGTGCTTGATGCTCCAGAGCCTTGTCCTCATGGCCCTGTGCTTCCCGTCCGCCAGCATGTGCCCCAAGGGCTGCACCTGTCTCCGTGGCGATGGCCTCAGTGTCAACTGCAGCCTTGCTCAGCTGAAGGAGATCCCATCTGAGCTGCCCCCAGACACGGTTCTGCTACAACTGGACCACAATCACATCACTTCAGTCCCAGCCCGGGTATTTCAGGGGCTGAACCGGTTGCGGGAGATCAACCTGTCGCACAACGCACTGGAGACGCTGGGCGATAGCGCCCTCCAAGGTGTGGAGGACACACTGCAGGCCCTGGACATTTCCCACAACCTGATCAGCCTAGTGCACAAGGACACCTTTGCCCAGTTAAAGGCCCGAATCCACATGGGTCACAACCCTTGGCACTGTGACTGCACCTTGCAACAGGTCCTCCGCGGCATGTTCTACAACGACGAGGCGGCCGGCCAGGTGCTCTGCAAGACGTCCGATCTCCAAGACCTGGAAGGGCGCCCGTTCCTCTCTGTGGATGCCGACCTCTGTAACCTGGCCAAGCGCACCACAGACTACGCCATGCTGGTCACCATGTTTGGTTGGTTCGCCATGGTTATTTCCTACGTGGTGTACTACGTCCGGCAGAACCAGGAGGATGCCCGGCGTCACCTGGAGTACCTCAAGTCCCTCCCCAGCAAACCGAAAAAGCAGGACGACGGGGAGGATGTCAGCACTGTGGTATGACTCCGCCCTAAACGGAGGCGGGTCCTCCTGACCCACATCAGTCACCACACATCATCCTGCCTGCAGGGGTCACGACCCGGGGTTAGGGAACCGGAATTCACTTCCGAATAATCTGGACAAAACCTGCTTGTTTCATGTTTTTGCTTCCCCTGAGTAGTGTGATATTTTTGAATAAGAGTCTGTTGATGATTCCTATTTTCATTTTTACTATATTGTCCGGCGTAACAAAAGCCATTGAAATGTAATGAAAAGTTGAATTTTAACTGGAAAATTTAGTCTTTAATTCCCTTGTTAAACTTGAACGAATATGATTTAAAGGAAAGAACGCAGAACAAATCAATCTCTGAGGATGCGTGAGTTTTGTGCAGTTTGACCTTTTTGATTATTACTGACGACCTTCAGTTTTTCACAGACTCACCTTGTAGTTCAGTTTAAAATAAAAAGCAGGAGTTTTTTGAGAGTAGAGAACTCAGGTTTAACCCTTAAATACCCACCTGCTTTCCTGTCGAGTCATTTCCTGTAATCTACAAACCCTTCATAAACATACCATTGTTCATGCAAGGAGATGGTAGGCAAAGTTATTTTGAAGGTGCTGTGATGATGGATGGATGGATGGATGGATGGATGGATGGAGAAATCCAGCACGTCATGATAATTTGCCATTGTTGCATATTTTCTTCAGTGTTTTTATAGCACATTACTTCAGCCCATTTTATCTATTGCTTTCTTTTAATTGGCTCATGCTATTCTTAATATTCAACCCCAAACTGAAAAACGTCACATGTTACATCTCCGTATAAATTCCTAACATCCAAAACCCAAATATCACCACAGAACGTAACTATGTACCAGTTCCCCAGTAACTTTCCACACGCAGAAAACCACACTCCAGGATATTTACTGGGCATCTGCACAGGGCATGTTGTGACATTAATATCAGTATATAAGCAGTTAAGTTTACAGTTTCATTGGGCTCCTGTAACTGGAAGAATGAACTTGTATATACAAAACTTTGATGTTGTATGGGATGGTTGGGAAAAAATTACCCTTTAAAAAGTTGTATATGAATGTATTAGTGCAACCTGTTGCCTTGTCTTGCAGAAACGGCTTTGTGTACTTATAAGGGGTTGGGCAGCCTTGCAGCGCATGAAACGCAGGTAACAAAGCACAATGTAGCCAAGCATTCTAGAGAATTAAGTGCCTGAAATTACTGCCTTTCACACATTTCAGTCGAATCATGCCACAGCTTCCTCAGTTTTAATCTGGCCTTATTTTCTGACATTAAGCATTTGATCAATCCCCCATGTCGGTAAATTTTATATAGTAGGAATGCTTTTATGTTCATTACCATAGTAACAAGCCTATTTTCTTAACCATGCCGTAATTAAAGAAAAGATTAATGGAAATGGGTATTTGACTTATCTTGTTGTTAGATAATGATGGTAGGGTAGAGCTTCTGCCTCTCGCTGTTGGGATTTATATTTGGCTAATGGCGCCGGGGAAAAACATTTATTATGCTAATGTATTACAAATGAGGAGAGTGGCTGGAAATTGAGTTTTTTTTTTCTTTTCATCATTTAATATTTTTTCTTTTCCAGGGAGATGTTTGTCTGTTTAAAGACCAGGGTACTGATTACAAACTGTACTTTAAACACTGTAGGCATGTTGTAGGACTAAAGAAATAAAGGAATTAACCCTATGGTGTAGCGTCTATTTGATGGAGCTCTTGGTTTCAGTGAGCACCGACAGGTGACCGGTGAGATGACAGCATGCTAACCTTGGTATGCTAATTAGCCATTTAGCTTGCATCAAATCAAAGGAAACAACAGCCACGGATCAGAACGTTACTGTTACTGTGGTGTTGCTTTGGCCCACCTGTGGATTTCAAGCTAAAAGCTTTTCGCTGAGGCCCGTTTCTCCCCATTGTTTGAATTGCTCATTACATTTCATTTATTTAGCATAACCATTTATCCAAAGCGATATACAACGGAGAGAATAGGGTCTGCCAGTCCTTGGAGCCCCTGGGGGCTACGGGCCCCCGCCCTGGGGCCCAACACCAGAATCACTCTGCCAACCACCAGACTTCAATAAAGCGCTCTAACCCTAAGCCTAATCTTATCCCTAAGCCTAACCTTAACCCCAACCCTCAAACCTAACCCGCTGAATCACACGCCGCCCGCAGTAAACATCCTGATTATTAAGCAACACTGACAAGGCAGGCAGTTCCTCAAATCCAGGGGAGGCTGCTACAGTTAAATATACAAATTAGACATTTGTGTATCTTGACTGTGGAATGGTATAGCAGCCTATATGCTGCAGGACGGCACTGTGGAATCGTATAGCAGCCTATATTCTACAGGACCGCACTGTGGAATCGTATAGCAGCCTATATGCTGCAGGACGGCACTGTGGAATCGTATAGCAGCCTATATTCTACAGGACCACACTGTGGAATGGTATAGCAGCCTATATGCTGCAGGACGGCACTGTGGAATGGTATAGCAGCCTATATTCTACAGGACCGCACTGTGGAATGGTATAGCAGCCTATATGCTGCAGGATGGCACTGTGGAATCGTATAGCAGCCTATATTCTACAGGACCGCACTGTGGAATGGTATAGCAGCCTATATTCTACAGGACCACACTGGAATAATATAGCAGCCTATATTCTGCAGGGCGGCACTGTGGAATGGTATAGCAGCCTATATGCTGCAGGACGGCACTGTGGAATGGTATAACAGCCTATATTCTGCAGGGTGGCACTGTGGAATGGTGTAGCAGTCTATATGCTGCAGGATGGCACTGTGGATATCTTTTGAGAATTCCAGGACAAACATTACAAATGATGAGGATGAAAACATTATCTGAACAGGGTTTTACTGAATAATGACACTCCCAGGAAAAAAAGTTAATATTTCTACCTTTACTTGTCACTGGGGCTGTACCCTCAAAGGTCTGCCAATTGTACCCTTAACCTTAGGTAATTGTACCGTTTAAGGTACAGAAATTGACTCTGAGGAACATTTCTGTACCATTGTTGGTATATTAATGCTGTTTGTACCTTTGGGATGTTCCTCAGAGTCCATTACTGTAACATAAAAGGTACAAATTTGTACCCTTTTTTCTGAGGGTGTAGCTCTGTGCAAATCCTGTGGTCGGCTGATTGGTTTCACTGATTGGCTCTTGTGCAAGGCCCATAACCCTGATTGGCTCTTGTGCAAGGCCCATAACCCTGATTGGCTCTTGTGCAAGGCCCATAACCCTGATTGCTCCAGGGATTGGCTAGCCATGCTTTCTCAGTCGCACATCACTTTGGGTGAAAGCATATGCTAAAAGAATGGAGGAAAAAAGCTTTGCCAAAAAGCACAGTCTCTGTCATCCATGACTGTCTGTACAGTGCCAGCTGATTCTCCCACATCTGTTTGATGGCTGTGCTCCGTCTGTGTTTAAAGCGGGATGCCCTAGTGCAAGGCGAATTTATATTATACCATGTCAGAAGACTAAATTACTTCTCTCTCCAGCTCTATTTTAATCTGGCTCAGGTTGTTCCCGTCCTCCCTAATGGACACTACATTCCTCAAAAGAGGTTAAATTTAGTTCAGTAGAGAAAAAAACTTTTAAAACTTTACTTTTAATGGTATTATTTTACATTACTTGATTTGTAACCAAACTATAGGCTTCAGATGTAAAGAAATAACAATGTGATTGAAAATAATGACTTTCTTACAGGATTTATAATAATTATAGTAATTATAATAATTATTATTAATCACATCATTATAATAATGTAAAGTTTTTTTTTTCACTGTAGTCTGAAAAATAATCTGCAAGAAAATGTATAAGCGGTCTGGACATGAACTAATAAAGGGCTGTGGAACAAAGGCAATGAAGACAATGATTTAGATAACAACAGATATCCTTCTGGGACAGTTTGTGGGACCCGGACGTCATTGGTCTCAGAACACACACTGCTACAATGCAGAATTGATTTTAAAAACAACCTTCGGCTGCTTTGAAGCCGTTGTGTTCATTTCACTTTCCCAGTCAAAACATTACTATTTAATTACGGTCTGAAGTAATTTTTCTTTCAACAATTTTTTGTCCTCAGGACTACAGAGAAGTGGACCGCATTTCAACATCCCACTACACGATTTCAGCAGAGGCTGTGTCAGTGTCGTTCTGTTTTGAAGGGATATTCTTTGACACTTATTATTTTGTAGGCCAAACTTGTCCTGTCTGTCGCTTTTAATGGCATTAGAGGAATCCTTTCTGCCGCCGGTAAGCTTCCTACACATACTGTGTGTGAGAGGCGTGGCTTAGCATTGTCCTGAGATGGACTAGTGGCCAATCTGGTGATCAGGTAAGTCACATGACCAGGATCTTTTTCTCTGATTGGTTCTGCCTGCTCCCTTGTCCCCTGGACATGGGCTTGTATCTGATTATGGATGGTAGGGACACGTCCCTAACAATACTGTAGGAGTAACGTGTGTGTTTTAGGGGGCCGGGGGTTCGGCATTGATTTGGTCCCTGTACCACTGTTAAAATCAAACGTATGCCCTCGCCCCTGAATGAAGCATCAATTATTCTGTTATTTTTACACCGCGCATAACACCTGACCTGAGAACAGTGACAGTCTCTTCATTCTTTTCTTCTCAACTCAGTGTACTATTGATTGCTTTTGCTCCAACCAACAGGTAATAATAATATTTCAAATTTTTCCCTGATTTTAATTCTTTCCCTCCTGCCCAAAAGCAAGATGCCCTGAATGCAGTATCGCCCCTTCTGTCATCTCTCTCTTTTTTCCCAGAGAAGACAATAACTGTCCCTCCTCAGCTCGAAGTCATGGCAATTTTTTCTCAGGTGTGACGGCAGCCATTCTGACATCATGTGACATGGCTTTGGTCGCGCTCAGAACCATAATGATTTTCACAGTATAGATACAAGATAAACCTGTTGAATTTTTTTCATTTGTGCCATTCGGCAGTTAGAGAGCAAACATATGTTACAGCCGTATCATTAAACATGTAAATCAAGCAAAGGCATCAGATTTGACACCGTCGTTGATGCCGGCGACGGGTTTGAGCTACGGAGGGGGGACAACTTGGCTTCAGAGAAAATCCCCAGCAGGTCCTGGGATAATCGGGAAATGAAATTTCTGGTTTAAAGCCCTGGTTTAAATGGTTTGATGAGATTTCAAAATGAACGATGCGGTCCAAAGACTAGCCTTCAGTGGACTGTTCGTAAATTAAAAAGTTCTTAATGAATGTGGCCTTTAAATAATTATTACCTAAAAAAAGATACGGGTTCCCATATTTGAGTTGCCAAAAATAAGCAGAATCAGCTAAACTGCATCATTTTGTGCTGCAAAAATAAGCTGAACCCCACCCAGAGTGTCCCAGCCTTGTTCCCTGTACTCCCTGGGATAGGTTGCAATCCCACAACCTCCCGGCCCATGGCCCTGAACAAGATACATTATGATCATAATGTTGAGCTTTTTATTCTAGTCCCAGCTTAACAGCTCTTCTATCCTCCTGAGACCCAAGGAAAAAAGTGTCCTTCAATTTTAGGTTATTTTTCTTTGGAGGAAATAAAGACATCTTACAGTTTAGATTTTTTTCAAATTTATTTTTATGTTCAATTTCACAGCATGTCCTCTTTAGTGTACAACAGGAATAAATATGTTTCCTTACGTCAGTGAAAAGGTACATGCAAAAATAAAATGTTTACTACAATGGACATAAATGAATGGGTGGGGTCTCAGGAGGTTACACAGTTTCACGTGAATATTCCCCACCTAGTCCCAGTAACTGGTCAGTTGCAAACAATATGGCCGCTGTATCACCCTCATCTCAGATCTGAAGGCCAGACCAGAGTCTGTTTCCCACATTACTGCCTCCCATTTGATTTATTATCCTGTTACTCTGGATCATTTTGAAATTAACTTGAATAAAGTAAAGAGATTAGATCTGAGTGATGAACAGTTCAGAATCATGATAGGGCGTAAAAGATCGAGTCCAGTTTAACATAGTCAACATACATGAGCAATGTGATTTGATAATTAAATCATTAATCTAAAAGACATTAGCAGATCCAGGAAAAGACTATTTTCACCAGAAAAACAGCAATCTGTCTGGGAATCTAAACACATCAGATTTGCTGCATAGCATTTGCACTGGCAGACCACAATATTATTGCTGATGTCTGTGTTTTTCAGTCTCCTCTCCTGTATATATGCCATGTGCCCTAAAAGTGTGTGAATCTGTGCATCTTGCATGTGTATCTCAGTGATGCAGGTCTGACCGTAGAACAGGGGTGGGCAATCTCATCCAGACAGGAACAGTAGCCCACTGAGCCACACACTGCCACCCATGCTTGGGTCTTGTTGTGGCCTCACGTCTGCAGGGTTGTGGGTTCCATTCCCATCACTGGACCTTTCTTTGCAAAGGTGTCTCTGACTTGCACGTAGCGTGTGACTGAGCATGTGCGCATGTGTGCATGTGTGCATGTGTGCATGTGCGCCGGGATACAGCAGTATCGTAACCCATGCCCTGCCTTAGGATCCAGCTGGTTCAGCTGGTTCAGCTGTTATGGAAGACGGACAGATGGTTCAATAGATAGATTGATTGATGGATCAATTGATTATGACCAAAGAAGTCCCAATCTATATGTTGTGGTTGGATCCAAAATCTGTTGTTTTATCAGATCTATGTGAAGCATATTAATTATCATTGACATCACTGCAATATTTGAACCAAAGTTTATCTACCCCTATTATGAAGTTGAATAGGCACCCCAGGGCTCAGCCCTTGAGATGCAAAAGACCCAAGCCAGCATTCACAGTGAACGCAGCTCCCGTCTATTAGCCAAAAGTAACAGTATTTTTTCCCCCTGGGAACCACTGTTTCTGTTCAGAAGTGTCTTCCGGTGCTAAGTGTCAAACCTCCATCCTGATTAATGCTGCTTGCTGCTCCCCCTTAAACTACAAAACCAGACTGGAACTTCTGAGGGATTATGGGGTTAATGAAGCAGGTTGTTAATAAACCCATATCTTCAACACTGATTGTCCACCCTCTTTGTCTGTCTGTCTAATATCTCTTTCTCCACCAGCCTCATTGTGTGATAACAGGATCGCATGTGAATGCTCCCTCTCCTGCTCCATCTCCATCTCCCTCTCCTGCTCCATCTCCCGCTCCCTCTCCTGCTCCATCTCCCGCTCCCTCTCCTGCTCCCTCTCCTGCTCCATCTCCCGCTCCCTCTCCCGCTCCCTCTCCCGCTCCCTTTCCTGCTTCTTTTCCCTCTCCCGCTCCCTCTCCTGCTCCCGCTCCCTCTCCTGCTCCCTCTCCTGCTCCCGCTCCCTCTCCTGCTCCCTCTCCTGCTCTCTCTCCTGCTCCCTCTCCTGCTCCCGCTCCCTCTCCTGCTCCTTTTCCCTCTCCTTCTCCTTCTCCCTCTCCTGCTCCCTCTCCCTTTCCTGCTCCTTTTCCCTCTCCTGCTCCCGCTCCCTCTCCTGCTCCTTTTCCCTCTCCTTCTCCTCCTCCCTCTCCCTCTCCTGCTCCCGCTCCCTCTCCTGCTCCTTTTCCTTCTCCTTCTCCTTCTCCCTCTCCTGCTCCCTCTCCCTTTCCTGCTTCCTCTCCCTTTCCTGCTTCCTCTCCCTCTCCCTTTGGCTGGTCGGCCAGAGAAAATCTCATCAGCAGAGGAGTCTCCATTTGCATGGCTGTGTGGGCGGCGAAGGGAGACGTGTAGGTGGTCACTCGAGTTGGAACTGCGAGTCCCCAACGCGGGGGGGAGACATGCTGGGAGAATGTAACAAAGCAGCAGGCCAGAGGTGCCGGCAGAGCGCGGAGCTGCAGGACCAGAGAGGTGAAAACTGAAGGATGATTGTAGCAGAAACCCGCCCATGGAACAGCAGAGAGAAGAACTAATGAATCAACCAGGGACCTGCAGGTTCTGCAAATACCTGACATGCCTGGACTCAGCACAGAAGAACGTGACTCTGCCTTTGCAGCCACCTGTAATGGTTCAGCAGTGCAGGACACATGCTCACTTAATCATACAACATGATTTTTTTTACGATCATAATAACTGTGTGAGAGGTCTTAGGCACAAGACAAAGGGATTACATTTTAATATCGCTAAAGTGTATGAATATTCAACAACAATTACTTTGGTATAAACTGAGGAAAATAATACATGGAAATGGAAGCAGGAAGAGATATATAAGATTATAACAAGGTATTTTGAAGGAGTAGTATTTGCATTTTTATTGAATTTGATAGATGGGTAGTATGAATTTATTGGATAGGAGGCAGTGCCAACAATTTCAAAGATGAATGAAATCACATTGGAGAGATTACTGGGTGGTTTGGGTGGAACTTAGTAGGCAATGATGTCACAGAGGGCAGGGCTTATATGGTGTATGGGTAGGGTTGGACTGGCCATCTGGCATCTTCCTGGTCAACCAAGGGGTTTGTGGACTTGCAAAAGCTGTTGTGGGAATCCCAGCCGGCCCAAAGCCAATTTCCAGTGCCAGTCCAACCCTGAGTATGGGATCAAATGAAGATACTCACTCTGCACAAACCCTTATGTGAAATTCTCATAATTCAGGCAATACACTGACATGCATGAGCATCTTAAAAGGGCAGGATTTTCATAAGCAGACCATTCTCAGTGAAGGAAATCTCCCTCTGACTGGCCGGATGGTTTGATCCAGATTGCAAGCAGCATGAAGTTATTCTTCAGGTCTAGAGATCGAATCACAACAATGTAGTCCAGTGTGGCTGTTTGGGAGACTTAAAAATGTTCTTGATAAAAATTCACACTAGTACAAATGTACTCTCTAGTGGATTATGCACAGTAATCCATAACCCAGATACAAAAACTCACAAAAAGGTATGATCATGTTTTATTTCATGCTATCACTTTTTATTATGTGTTACTACTTTGATTTGATTTTGATTAAGACCTGCCAAGCTACTTACTGTCTCTGATGTTAGTCTGTTGTTTCACACATGCTCATAGTTAAAGCCACAGTTTTCAAGTGCGAATCACAAAAATTATGCCAACAAGATGTGTGTGAGTTCCAATGGGATGGAGGAACATAAGCAAACAGCAGCCTTCAGTTCATCTGTGGTAAAAGGACCTAAAATAGAATACATAATACCTCCAAAAATCATATTCATAGACATGAATTCGTGTTGGTATTTTACTTCACATGTTAATAAAGTTATGTCTACTTCCTACAATAAATACTCTAGTGCGATAGAACTGATTATGAATGACACATTAGGGAAATTTTGAGTTATAAAAGAAGTCTA
>JABFEA020000050.1:1219120-1231347 GCA_019775915.2 Cyphomyrus plagiostoma | reverse complement strand
GGGGAATGGCGTCGGGTCGGTGAAGGCGGGGAATGGCGTTGGGTCGATGAAGGCGGGGAATGGCGTCGGGTTGGTGAAGGAGGGGAATGGCGTCGGGTCGGTGAAGGCGGGGAATGGCGTCGGGTCGGTGAAGGTGGGGAATGGCGTCGGGTCAGTGAAGGCAGGGAATGGCGTCGGGTCAGTGAAGGTGGGGAATGGCGTTGGGTCAGTGAAGGCGGGGAATGGCGTCGGGTCGGTGAAAGAGGGGAATGGCGTCAGGTCGGTGAAGGCGGGGAATGGCGTCGGGTTGGTGAAGGCGGGGAATGGTGTTGGGTCGATGAAGTGGGCTCCCAGGATCCGTACTGCTTTGATCTCCGCCTTGTTTCCCAGGGCTGAAGCGTCTGCAGAAATGAATGGCTGACATTTATTACATGCTGTTGCCTGCCAGTGAGTGGGCTTCTGTCCAGGCACATTTTTATCACTGGATTTGATTGCCATGAAATGTGGGTGATAATTTCATTTTTCAGCTGTTAGTTTTTTTCCAGAATGGAAGAACGTGACTAAAATTGATGGAAAAAGTGAAAATTTTGTGTGGTGAACGAGGCATGAGAAAAATAAAGAACGCTTTCCATCCATCCATCTCTGAAGTAGTAAGCGATCCTAACCATATTTAATGATTCATTGTTATAGATTCAATCTGGCTGCCATAAATCCATCCTTGTCTTTAAGTTTTTTCCAGTAGTCTTTCTCAGATAAGCATTTAGTCTGCTGTAAGATTCCACATGGGAAATTCTCCTTGACTACAGTCTTTCTAGTTAGATGCA
Organism: Cyphomyrus plagiostoma; assembly: GCA_019775915.2. Classification (NCBI taxonomy): domain Eukaryota; kingdom Metazoa; phylum Chordata; class Actinopteri; order Osteoglossiformes; family Mormyridae; genus Cyphomyrus; species Cyphomyrus plagiostoma. Next base: position 1,230,544 of record JABFEA020000050.1, on the reverse strand, counting down.
GCTCCTGTAGCTCAACAGGTACAGCATTGTGCCCCCAACACACAGGATCAGATACATTAATGAAATGTAATTATGTCTCAAAATAAGGCCAGCCAATAATACTCTGCTCCTATCTCAGTTACCTTAGTGATCACCCATGGGGATGAGGACCCTTGTTTCCTGTCCACAGGCTGCTGTGACATGTAGCAGTAATGAAGACCTGGAATTCCTTAGCAGAAGCCCATCAGGGTCCATGCCCTCATTAATGGAAGAGAGAAGCCAGTCTCCATCTTGATTTCCTGCATTTCAACTCAGATGAGATTCCACAAACCACCGTGCTCCACATCCAGTGGAATACTATGGAGCTGTCCATAGCTGGATGTACACGGTAATCACCAGGGGATGTGCACATGGTGATCAGGATGGGATTTGCACACGGTAATCGGCATTGGATGTAATCAGCAGGGGATGCGCACACGGTAATCAGCAGGGGATGCGCACACGGTAATCAGCAGGGGATGTGCACACGATAATCAGCAGGGGATGTGTACACGGTAATCAACAGGGGATGTAATCAGCAGGGGATGTGCACACGGTGATCAGCAGGGGATGTGCACATGGTAATCAGCCGGGGATGTGCACATATCAAACGAGGTCCCCTTTGAGCAGTTACCCCTTTTGGTGAGAGAGAGGCTTCCACCTCAGTTCAGTTGTGGGGAGGGAGGGGGAATCTGTGACCAATTATTCATCATTAGAGTCAAAGTTAGGTCCTGCCTTCCTTTCACTGTTCTCTCCACTATGATGACACTGACAGGTGTGTGAGCAGAAGCTACGACATCATTGCCTTTCTCTGTCTCACTGCCCTGTACCTGCCTTCTACAACCTAGGTGGATCATCATCATTTCACAATGTCACTCACTGCCATAATTCAACTGGCCACATGCGTCAGGGACCGGAATACATCTGTCTGCACTCTGAGAAGGTCCAGGAGTATTTTACAATTGCGCTACGAAGTTCTTGTAGTGTCACATTATGCTAGGGATTTGCTTGCCGTCAGTCCGAGCTACACCCATGTTTCTGACAGAGTATATCCAGCTGCTGGATTCTCTCCTGCCCCTTCACCACCATAGCTGCTGTGTGGTGAGTGTACTGGAGCAGAATGGCTGCTGTCGCATCATCCAGGTGGGGGTTACACAGTGGAGATGGTCGAAGTGGCTCCCCATTGGTGTTTGAAAAGCGCTATATGAATGTAACATTCATTAATTTGTACAAATGGCAAATAAGACTTTATTTCAGGTTTAGATTTGATTTTTACTATATTCTTCTTAAGTTTTACATGTCTTGGGGGTTGGGAAGGTTTAGGGACTGTGGTGAGTTTCTTGAAATTCTTAATGCTTAAAGCCCCACGGTGAAAGACAGAACTTACAAGTGACGTAGCATTAAGGAGATTTTGAGAAACCGGGCTCTGGTGTATAAACAAGTTTAACGAAATGATGAGGAGGAATTAATAGGGGCAACTGTTTGTGCTTCAGAAGACACAAGAGAGAGATGAGAGGAGAGGGTTAGTGAAAGCGCTGGAGTGGGGTGTAAGCTTCAGGCCAAGAGGGGAAACAGAGCAGAAGGATGACTGGTATTAAAACCCAGGAGAAGTGAAGGGGTCTCACTCAGACCTTTGCCCTGCAGGAACGTCAACACCTCCTCTATCTCACAATCCCTCTTATCGATTCCTCTGTAGTGAACAACAACCAACAACAAAAAAACAAGCATTTACTGTCTCTGTAATGTGTTTGAAATGGTTTTTGCCGAGAATCGTTGCCCTGCTGTGGCCTTATCATGAATACAGAGCGGCTTCCGGAATAAGCAAAGCTTTTCAAGACCTGATCCCAACCCCCAGCCCCACATAGTTCGGAAGAGTCTGGGAAAACACCACAGGTGTCCGACAGCATCACGGAATTCCTCTCATTTCTGTGGCTGGTCCAAGAGACAGCCAAGAAGCAAACGGCTTTTAGTCTTCATTCTTTTTTTTGTCAATAACAGCAAATAAGACGAATGCATGGATGGATGTAGCTGGATTTAGGTCTTGTACCATGCTTAAGAGTACAAGAGCAGCGCCCCCTGGGGAAACTGAATGTACAACAGCGTAACAAGTCTGTGTTCATACCCACAGCACATCGCTCTGTGACTCTTACGTCTCCTGCAACACCGCTGCTACACTCCCCAGGGTGTAGCTTTTATTGTCCTTTTTTCACACTAACTGAATGGACTATGGTAAATGTTCGCACAGTCTAGTTCATAAATCACATCTATGGCCATTGTACATCATTGGTCTGCTGGGGTCATGTGTTCGATCTCCATGCCACTTAAGAGTTCCAATAGTGCAGCCTCGTTATTCACCAAGGGGGTGACTTTGGTAACTTTTGCCGCCGCTCAATCACTGACATTTCAGCAGAGCTACATGGAGCCCCCAAGGGCACCAGCCGAAAGGCAAAACAATGAAAGTGTCATTTTTATAAATGTTTGTGTGCATAATGTGACACTATTTGCACTCAAAAGTAGGGAAAAAACAAGCCATGCATTCACATTGTTATTTTATTGAATGGTTTTTCACTGTATTTTAAAAACTACTTGCTGAATATTTTAAATGTCATGTTAATTGATTAATTGCTGCTTAGCTCGGCCTTTTACAGGGACATCACAGCGTATATCACGTGTCACTACAGAATGTATAACCACACGTGCATAATTGACTTTTCTTTTTGCGCTACCGTCCTGAAAGTGAATGAAGCGATTAATGCAGCTCATTTCTGTATCAATACTGCCACCCAGTGTGCAACTAATGAAAGAATTCTGGCAATTTTTTCTAGGTAACGCTTCGTCACAAATGTACTTTAAAATACAACAATAAAGTAAAACAAAATTATATATGTGTACACTTAAATATTGCCATTTCACTGAAAAACGATTACTTTATTATTTCCAATACCACGCCACTGACATTATACAAAACTTTTGATAGTAAAGAAACTATTCGTCGGTCCATCATTGATCCATCCAAGATCTTCCACTTATCCGGCACATTTTTATGTACACATTTTACACCTAAGCTTATAGATGATTTTGGCCCGAAGCACCTTACAAGAACAGTATGGTTAACAGTATGGATCAGGCTGAGCAAACACATTCCGTAACCGTGTCAAATGTCCGCGCTGCGTTGTTTTATATCTGTGGAGCCACCAGCTCTAGAATAAAATAGTTAAACAAACATAATATGACACAGGCATATGAAGCCTACTTAACGCTACATCGTTCGTAAGTTCTGTCTTTTAACAAAGAACTTACGAACGACGTGACGATAGGACGGCTTCGGGAAACGCTCCCCAGGGTGTTCCGTGCATTATCCCGCGTGCTTTCAAGAACAGGTTCCTGTTACGTCCTGCTTCCCTGCCCCTCCCGTTTCTCCCTAGCAGGGTTCTAATGAGCCACACCTGTTCTGTGTTTGTCTCTCCTCTTATTCCTGCACCCTGGTTAACTCACTCCAGCTGCCTCCCGTTTTTCCTCTCGTTAACCCAGTGTTTAAGTACCTGCTAGTCTTCCCTATATTTCTGTTGTTGATGTTGCTCTCTGCTGTGTCTATGTTTGGGTCTGGTCATTGGTATTAGTTTTAGATCCTGTGTGATCCTTTTGCTTCTTGCCCTGGTTCTTTTTGGCTTCAATAAGTCCCCACATTTCCCCTGCTCCTGTGTCCTTTGTCCTCCAGTGCTGGATAAATGCTATGGAACTTACTCAAAATGACATTATTAATATTATTGCCCATAATGATAGTCACAGTTTGCATGGCAACATGAATTATATACATCAGTTAAGAATTCATTTCACTGGCTTAAAATAGCATGACTTCAAAAACACAGCCTGTCAAACTTAATCCACGTAAGAACCTGGGGGTGAAATGGCCATGCTGCGCTGAGTCTTCTCCATCGCACACAGGTGGTGGTCTGAAATAGGCAAGGCTTTAATTCACTGCCTATCCAGCACGGAAAAGTGAGAATTCCTTTACTTTAGAGAGCGACCTTGTGGGGTCTTGCATTTGTTTCCCTACCAACCTCAACAGAACAGGGAACTCAGACAGCCAATGGTAGATCTAACATATTCCCTAAGGCAGGCAGTGTGTCCCAGTGGATCTACTTAAAGAATAATCGGTTGTATGGAACGTGGACCGTGGCTGCCGGACCATCTTTTAATGTGGCCTGAACAAAGTGAAATTCACCTTGCCGACTCACAGGGTGAAGGTCGTCGATTTGCCCTGTCTCTTCTAAAGTGCTCCCTCTGCCAGCTAAATGGAAATCTGTGGCCTGTTGTGATGAGATAGAAGGACATTCAGGGAATACATTTGGCAGCATAATTTCTGGTCTCAAACATACTCCATAAAAGTGGAACAGAGGGAAGTTTGGAAGGAGCTGCATATAAAGAGGAAGAGGACAGGACTGATGCACGTGATGGCTGAGATGAAGGGTACAATGTTCCCCTTGGAGCTGAGATACAGTAATGGGCAGAAGTCACTCCTTGGCGAGGCTGAATTAAGTTTCAAGTCATGTGCCCTCAAGTCCAAGTTGATTCCAAGTTTTTCCATAATTTTTGCTGTCGAATCATATCATCAAATTTATGACTCGAGTCCAAGTCAAGTTGTGGGTTATGTAACTTGATTTCCTACCTGTGTCAGTTTTTTTACCTGTAGTGATTAAAACTTACTGATACAAAAATCCGCCACAGTATGTTGTAGGTTAAGTCCTTCATAAACAGGTATAGGTTTACAAGAGAGACCCCATGCTGCTGTGGTTGTCTTCACACAGTTTTTACATCCATGTATATGTGGGAGTGAATCATCTTTCCAACAAACTATCTCAGGGGACCTTGCGTTCAGCCAAATGAAAATGCAGACAGCTGAGAATTAATATACATTGAAATGATAAAATTAGCGTAATGATATCCAGAGGGGGACTATAACCTCAAATCTTCTCGAGTCATAGGGTCCAAGTCTCCAGTCATCTGCCCTGAAGTCAAAGTCAAGTCAATGTCTTTTTATTTTTAGCCCCCCTAACTTTTTACTGAGTCGAGTCATAAATCATCAAATTTGTGACTTGAATCCGAGTCGAGTCGTAAGTCAATGACTCGAGTCCCCACCTCTGCTGAGCTGTCTGGCATAATGCCACAGGATAAAAATCTCGACTGAGACAACATTGAAAATGTTTCATCTTATGTATTTCAAGCACTGAACTGATCAGTCTGATGCAATCGTGATGAAATTCCCCATTGTTGTATCAACATCTGAAGCAAATTAAGACACCAGTGAAGAAAAAGGACAGAACTGAGAGGAGATCAGTCACCAGCAAATACTTTAATGTCTGGGGCAGTGGCTGTCTGGGTAATGTCATGCCTCGGGAATTGGAACTTGTGACCACAGAGCTGCAGTTATAACATACTGGAAACGGCTGTGCCCATCCTGGAGAAAATAAACGTCATTACTCTCAATGGCTTCAGCAACTGCGGACCTATGAGAATAGAAACATGTCAGCTACAATGGATTGTGGTGGCTATAAAACCAAATAAATACACTTCTGTTTACTGAAATGAGGCTTTTTTTGTGCCTGAATCTAAGACGAGCAAAACAACGTTTGCCTGACGCGTCGCTTGGCTGTTGATTTATGTGTATTCTGATAGGACATTAACGGCAGTTACCATCAGTTAGTCGATACCTAGGCTGACTGCTTGTTCTTCTCAAACCTGAACGTTCTTGCATCTTCCTTTTAGGAGAAAGTAGGAGGAGCTGACAGACCCGCAAATCTGTGATTAACAGGGAAACTCGAGGTACAGGTCTGCTTGTGCACAGCTGTCCCCCAGATGAGGAACTTGTTTGGAAAATAACGACAGCCAACATTCCATTAAAAAAAAACATTTTAAAATTGACTTGAACCACAAAGATTATATATTGGTTGCTGCGTTAAGCCAAGAACTTAATTTTAAAGAATGCATATGGTTTTCCCTAAGATATATGATGGTACAACAGGATAAAAATGTGTTCTGTAAATTATGCAGTGATAGAATGAATTGATGGGTTTGTCCTCATAAACACATGGCTGTTGGAAATGAGGGTAAAAATGACTTATTCTTTAGATAACATTCTCTGTGATGGGGCAAACTATTGAGAGACTCTGCCAATGCATCACGTTTCAAGAGTAACACACAACAGAGGGGTCACACGATGGCCAAGTGGGGAAACGTCGATTTCTGTGCTGATAGGTCTTCAGTTTGAACTTACTGGAGAGGTTTGAGGGGCATTTGGATTAAATGAAACTGAAATCATTTGCAAGCAAGACTCACATATGTCATCATATTGTACAGCAGTGCGAGTTCAGGGAGGCAGAATATTCATTAATGGTGACTAAAGCAATAGAATCCAGCACCGATGTAAAGGCGACTTGTCATTAAACCCAATGTAATATCAGGCTCCTAGGTAACTCTGATCTGAGTATAGTAGGAGATGCATGGATCACAGAAAGGAGCTAAAACAGAATCTCTGTTGTTCAGCAAATTATTTTAAATTCCTTTGTATAACATATGTTTCACCTACATATGTATACCTGAATACACACATATTCAAACCTATAAATGTGACCTCTAAACTAAATGCTGTTAAAATTCATAAACGTTCTTGTTAATCTGATCACTGATGGCTCTCCATACTTTTCACGCTAAAGCAAGCTTGCATCATACCTTTTCTCAGTTGCTTTGGTACATTTCATGAATCACACTCGACATGCTCAAGATTATTTCTCAGAACAGTTCATGCATATAGCACAACATTATGGTTTAGCTGCAAAAGCCTGTAACTCACCCAAAACAATTAACTCATGTCTCAAAAGCAAATAATTCCACCAATGAATTAAACAGTGCCACTAAAATGAAAAGTACAATCAGCATCTTTTTATCCATGAGAGTCAAAATGCTTATGTTCTCAAAATGTCAGTGTGAGCACCTGAACAAATTCAGAGCAGAACTCCAGTGTTCTGCATGATACTTCCTACTTTCTTATTGTGACAGACTAATCATTTTTTATTACCAAACTGATACTTATTCATGTGAAAAACACCCGTTTCAACATTTCAACAAGGAATGAAATACAACAAAATCATGTACTGTGGGCAGGGGCACTGCTACAGATTTTGGGCCCTATGAAAGCCTGTCACACAGGGCCCCCAACCCAGATCTATCCATTTATGTTCCAAATCCTTTAGAGCCCATCAGCTGTGCAGAAGTGACATTACAGTATGGGGATTACACTTGTTTTGAGTAATCTTCCAAAGCAATCGAGAAAACCTGCAAGCACAAACAGCTGATGATTAGGCTACTTAGAAATCAGTGTTGACACACCACAGCACACAACAACGAAATGTGTCCTCTGCATTTAACCCATATGTGACTTTCATGACATAGCAGGGGGCAGCTAATTCAGCGCCCAATGGAGTAGTACCTCGGGCAGGGTACCACAGCCATGCCTTGTTGGTCAGGGATTCGAACCAGCAATCTTTCAATTACAAGTGTGCTTCCCTAACCATCAAGCCACCACTTTGTTCTACCATACAAGTTTTCTGGCTTTTTAGTGACCTCTCGCGTACGAACTGTCGTTATGATTCGTAATCACGAACAGCAAACACGTTTAAAATACCCTCACAAAAATAGTATGTCTTATTATAGGCTGTACTTGGTCATAACAAAAAAAAACGTACATACATATTTATCGTCATGACAAGCAACATCGAAGGTGTCCAAACACTTCTAACAAGCTATGTGCATCTCTTGTGGACATTGTGCAGAAGTTGAAAGCTCGTCCGTTTTGTGAGTTTGAGTTCTCTTTGGCGCATGCACTTATTTACCTATAATTTTCATATAATATACATTTACATACAATTAACTTTGTAACAGTTGGACCGCGAAATTGAAGACTGCGTTGCTGTTCCCTAAATTGAGCAATAGGGGGCGAGATATTCCTTCCAATTTTCTTGAGTCGGACCGGGAGTGCGACTCATTCCAGTGTAAATAACACAAACGGACATGTGTAAATATCTGAGTTATTTTACTACTTCATTCATACAGTTAAATTACCTTACAGTAATTTATGTTGTGCCGGGTTTGTTTGCGCTCTTGGCACAACGCAGCCAACGACGGTCATTCATTCTATGCCCTTTCACCGTATATGAATCATCCCATGAAATATAAACTTTGAAATATCGCACAGTTCATTTGCATTATATAATCAAAATATGTAGGATTGATATGCATATATTTAACTAAAGATGCATTGTAAATTATCATTGATTCTGTTCATCTTTATCGAACAAAGAGTAAACTTTCGAAGGCTCATTGAGTTTTCTAACGGGATAACAATTACTCTAGATTTGTTAGGACGGTGACAAAGTAGCCGTTTGTACCTATTTATAATTATTTTTCTGTCATTTGTATTTAAGACCTGAAAATCAAATGTGCCTCGGAAGTAACTTGTACTCCCCTCCTAAAACATCTCAAAAATCTGTTTTTGGTGTGGCTCTGTGTAATCTCGCGGTGCTTGACTGGCGTTTTCTGTTGCTATTCATCAACGGTGGCGTACGCACTTTTGTCAGTGTCCCAAAGCCTACGGTACGCTAAGCGCGTGAGAAATGTTACGTAGGCGTGCGCGGCGCTGTGGGGGCCGACGCGAGATCGCGAGGGGGGACTTTCGGTCTGCGAAAATCAGTTATTGAGGCAGCTGGGAACGTCAACGCCATGGGTGAGTCTCTTTAGCCGTTTTAAGCGGCGAAACTGTAAACATTTCCGTCGCATTTAAATCCTTTTAGTAAAGTGTGGTTTATAACATAAACTATCAACGTCCAGCCATTATTTTACTCCTAGAAACTAATTTGAATGTTAACTCGAGGGAGGCATTTCCTGTGTATTTTTTCCATCAGTATGAAATGGTTTCTCCCTCTGCTAGCTATTTATCTAACGTTAATAATAATATCTGCTTAAATTTTAGATTGAGTATTTAGTTGTGTCGTTCCTTTGCATCTTAAATATCAAAAGGTTTCAACATCTGATTGCCTGGCTTAAAAAAAACACCAAGTGAAATGTTGAACCTCCCGGGCTGGCTAACTTTAGCCGTACTGCTAGCCTGGCGTAGACTATCTAATTTGCAAGAAATGCTGCTCGTTATTCGCTGGTATAGGGGTTTATGTGCTGTAGGCGCTCGGAGCGAAGCACTAACCGTTTTTATCCAACGCACACTTTTGCCTCTTCAGAACTGTGGTATCTTTCAATGGAATCAAAGAGGAGCACGATCGTTGCGAAGTGATCCGACCCCCTCTAGATGTTTCTCGGTATCTATTCGATAGCCTGTATTCACTAATGTGGGTGTCGCTGTTATTATTTGCAAAATGCGTTGTATTTTCTTGCTAAGGGTGGGTCTCTGCGTATGGGTCGTGGATACTGTCACCGGGTTGGATCTGTCGTAAATTCTCTAAAGCGCACGAATAGGTGTTATTACCTAGATCGGCGACATGTAGGAAAGAGTGCGGGGAAAAGGTATGTACTGGAGGGTAAACACTCGAAAGGTTAAGAGGTCCAGAGAAGCCCCCAGCCCCCCTAACCCGCTGGCCCGCGCTACGCCTCCAGCTCCGATCGGACCCAGAGCCGCTGTGTTAGGGCACATTTTGCGTATGGATGTGTTTTCACTTCTAACAGCCATGCAGGTTACGCGTAGAAATAAGTTTAAAATTGAATATCTTTGGATACACGCTCATTTAATCAATTATACTGAAATTTGCGAGGCGAGTTTTTGCCGGAGTGTGAGAGAGGTAAGAATATGATTGTATCTGTCATTCATATAAATCATTCATGTTCTTATTCTGGCTGGGAATCAAATCAAATTAATCTTTTAGGAACAGTTGTGCGGAGAGACGTTTTCCTACGTTTTCCATTGTGAAAGCTGAGGGTTAGACTTGTGAGGCGTAGGAGACAAAAATCCAAACGCGAAGTGATATTTTTATTGATCATGTCCATATAAAAATGTTTATTTACCTTTGAATTACATCGATGTCAGAAGCATCTTTATGATCTTTTTGCCTGCCCTCCACGTCATTAAGGCTCGGAAAATATCCCGTTGGAATGAAGCCTTGATAGTTGGTCCAAGATAAGGACTAGAAGGTCAAATTCCGTTGGTATTTTGTGGTAGAAATATTGGATTTAGTTTTTATTGTTTTTAATTCAAGCCCAGTACAACAAAACTATCATCTGCCGTTATAAAACTGTTGCATGTTGTACCGATGGCTAGTCTCTCGGAACTTACATGAGATAAAATCCTTCTGTGTTTGTGGGTGGGAAAAAAGAACAAATATATCACACTTATGCTTGTATCACATGTCATTCGTGGGGGATCGCAGGACTCTTTCGATTTGCCTTGTTACATGTGACCTGTGCTGTGTTTACAGCAGGCTTTGTGTCGTGAGCCCAGCTGTCGTGTCGTGTCCCGATGTAGTGTAGCAGGGCTGTCTTTCATGTGCTATGGGATGCCTCCTGTTTAGCTCGCATTACATGAATGTATGCAGCTGTAGAAATTTGTCTTTTCTGCATTTGAATAAAGGGCCAAGAATATGCCCTGTCTGCTTAAGTACTGCAGAAATAATTAATTATTAATTTTCATACTAATTAGGTTGCAATGAGTTTAATCTCGTTTCATTATCTGGGAGGCCGAAAAACAATTTTATTGAAAATGAAGGAGTCAGAGCTGCTTTGCATTAATTGCAAATGAATTAGCAAGGCTTCCTCTGTTGGGCAGTAGGTCTGTGTGTGGAGGAGGTGCCTGAGTTTGTTCAGGTGGTTCAGTCACTGGAGGGTGCCTGAGTTTGTTCAGGTGGTTCAGTCACTGGCGGGTGCCTGAGTTTGTTCAGGTGGTTCAGTCACTGGCGGGTGCCTGAGTTTGTTCAGGTGGTTCAGTCACTGGAGGGTGCCTGAGTTTGTTCAGGTGCTTCAGTCACTGGCGGGTGCCTGAGTTTTGTTCAGGTGCTTCAGTCACTGGAGGGTGCCTGAGTTTTGTTCAGGTGCTTCAGTCACTGGCGGGTGCCTGAGTTCTGTTCAGGTGCTTCAGTCACTGGCGGGTGCCTGAGTTCTGTTCAGGTGGTTCAGTCACTGGCGGGTGCCTGAGTTCTGTTCAGGTGGTTCAGTCACTGGAGGGTGCCTGAGTTCTGTTCAGGTGGTTCAGTCACTGGCGGGTGCCTGAGTTCTGTTCAGGTGGTTCAGTCACTGGCGGGTGCCTGAGTTCTGTTCAGGTGGTTCAGTCACTGGAGGGTGCCTGAGTTCTGTTCAGGTGGTTCAGTCACTGGCGGGTGCCTGAGTTCTGTTCAGGTGGTTCAGTCACTGGCG
>JABFEA020000050.1:1174899-1191925 GCA_019775915.2 Cyphomyrus plagiostoma | reverse complement strand
AGAGCTGTACACCGGTTTGATTTGACAGGTGACATCAGCGAGGTGCTTGTACCACGGCAGAGCTGTACACCGGTTTGCTTTGACAGGTGACATCAGCGGGGTGCCTGTACCACGGCAGAGCTGTACACCGGTTTGCTTTGACAGGTGACATCAGCGAGGTGCTTGTACCACGGCAGAGCTGTACACCGGTTTGATTTGACAGGTGACATCAGCGAGGTGCTTGTACCACGGCAGAGCTGTACACCGGTTTGCTTTGACAGGTGACATCAGCGGGGTGCCTGTACCACGGCAGAGCTGTACACCGGTTTGCTTTGACAGGTGACATCAGCGAGGTGCTTGTACCACGGCAGAGCTGTACACCGGTTTGATTTGACAGGTGACATCAGCGGGGTGCCTGTACCACATCAGATCTATACACCGGTTCGGGTTTCCTTAGGGTTTCTTTAGTTTCTGTGTCTCCATGTGTCTAGACCTTTTTTTTTTTTGTAGTTGTCAGCAGGGGGCAGTAGATGATTCAGAAACTTTAAGGACAAAACCACCTTTTCTCACCTGGTGGTGAATGTGTTTTCTTGACTCTCCACATTGGGTTTTTATCCTTCTCTCCTGGAGAAGTCATGAAGGTTTCTCCCACAGTCTGGATGAAGGCAAGAGTGTGGTGGCAGCTGTCTTATGTGGTGCCAAATATTCAGTGAGTGTCTGTCAAGAATTATAATAATAAATAATAATTAAAAAAAAAACTTTACACTCAGTGCTGTAGCCTTGTTACACTCCTGCTCATCTATCCTGCATGTTGATTGGTCACTCCTTTATTTGGTCATCATGAAAGTAATCTCCTGACCAATCAGAATGAGCAGCTCATGTGGCTTGCTTATCTGGCTTATGTTATCTACCAAAGCAACACAGAGGTCAAGGTATCCTGTCCTAGTAGCTTTTGAGGTTTGTGGTTAAAATTGCCTGTTTCACATTTATCTTGTATTTATAGAGTCATAGATGTGTCTGACTTCACTAATACCTTGTGGCATTTGATCAGGCAGTGGTGGCTTAATGGTTAGGGAAGTGCACGTGTAATTCAAAGATTGCAGGTTTGAATCATCGGGGACCAGCAAGGCACCACTGAGGTACCCTGAGCAAGGCATCACCCCCAAGTGCTGTATTAGCTGCCCCCGGCTATGTCACATTGTCTCATATGGGTTAAATGCAGAGGACACATTTTGTTGTTGTGCTGTGGTGTGTCAACAATGACAATCACTAAATTGGGAAAAAAAAAATTCTAAATTATTGTGCTGAATAACCAATTCCAAATTATAGGGAAATTCCATAAAGTACATTGTCTGCTTCCCAGGCCAGGAGTAAAACATGCACATTATTGTCACTAAAATAAAACATTACCCATGGGATTTTATTGATTTGTGTATTTGGCCACAAAATCTCTCTAGTCATGGAAATTTGCGCTCAGCTACCACCACACAAATTGTAAAGCAGGTTTGAAACCAAAGACTAAAGTTAATGGAAATAGGTAACGTAGCTTGTGCAATTGTGCTGTATTTTTCAATGACAGACCAGTCTACAATCGTGTGCTGGAATAGGGCAGTGTGTGATGTCATCATCGCTAAGGCCGGTTATTGAAATGGCGCCTTCTGAAGTCTCTGTCTCACATCTCCTGCTGTAGCACTGAAGATGCAGCTGCTCGGAGTGCTGCGAGAGGAACATCATTTCAAGTGCTTAACGTCGCTTGTATAGTTGGGCCTATTTCAGCTCCCAAGGGCAGAGTGTCGATGTTCTCGTCTCCTAGGTCATTTGCACAATGCCAGTGGCCTTTCTTTAGCCAGATGGCTGCGTGACCATGAGAGTGAGCTATACGGTGTCTTTCGGTGGTAAAAATAACACCCCATAAAGCTTAATTACACGATTGAGCAAGGCAAGCATGAACTAAGAATCAATGCCAATTATTATGTTCTACTAGGGGTAGTAAGTCTTGAAGCGTCCTTTGATGACAGGGTTATGTATTAATATTGGTATTAATGCTGAACTAGACTTCTTGCTAGATGTGTGTACTGGGCTGGAACTCACTTTGTAGAATATGGCTAATAAATCTATATGCTGCACTTGTCAGCCATACCAGAGCGACAAGAAATCCATCAAGCCGTTCTGCATTACTGACCAGGAAACAGCAGGCACAGGGTATCTGAGAAGGGATGCAGAGACACCAGTGGCAAGAAAGAATCCAGATGTGGTCAATGGTGGCCAGCTGCCTACGGGATCTGTCTGATATGAATGATGACATCATACTTCCAACCACAGGATTTGAGCCAGTAACCTTCCAGTCAGGGACGCAGAGTCTGAATCTGCTGAACCACACACCACATCCACACAAGACCAAGCGACCATACAGCCGCACAGAAACACCCAATACCAACTCCTACACCATAGAACACATGGAAGTATTTTGAATATGGGTTGAAACACACACAGGAACCTGAGAAGAATATGCAAACACACAGCTAAGGGATGCAGGTCAGGCCACAAAGCAGGAGGGATGAGGCCACGACGCCAATGACGGCAAGAAATTCCAGAGGAACCTCAGGCGAGGAGCCTGCAGAGCCGCCACTACTTCAGCCTGCATCCAACGAAAGGGATTTACTGATCAGTTCTGGGCTTATCTTTGGGTTGACAGGAGAGCGACAGCTTTCGTATTAGCTGCATTCTCGGGGCCCTTCCCCCTGCCACTACGAGATACTGGGCAGAAGGTCAGTTCAGGCAACTGGGCCAAACGTGTGTCCGCTGTGTCGATGAACTTTAGCACCCTGGTTACATTTTGCCCCCTGGAGGTGCCCTGCCAGATGTAAGACCTTTTATCTGCACTATTAGCCAGATGTTCTGAGATTTACGTTTGGCTCAGTCTCCTGGAATTATAGACTTACATTTTCATGAAAACAAATTATGGAGCAGCCTTCCTGTGTTTCATCTTGTTGCTTTATTTTGGTGTTGGTTGCTGATAATTCCTTACATCAATTCTTCTCTTCTGGAATCTGGACGAGGAGTTAATAGGTGAAAAGGCATTTGGGACACTGAACATTTTGCTAGGACGGCTTAAAAGAACGACTACTGTGATCAACCCAGGCAGCTCGGTCAGCGACTTCTAAGCGTATTTCACACCATGTGAGGAGCTTTCACACTATCAGCTGGCCTTAGTCCCCCCTCCCCCCAAAGCCTCCACAGAAGTGAGGTCAAGTCAGGCAGGTCTGATGTCACTTAGGTCAGGCTGCTCCAGACCAAACAAAGACGTCTCCGGAGAGTCGGTCTGCCTGTGACTCGGGGCGCAGCTACAAATTTTTGCCCTCATAGAATCATGTCATTCTGGACCCCAAAAACAGGTCAATCCAATTACGTTCCAGATGCTTAGGGCCCCTGTCACTCAGGAATTCTACTAATTCCCCTCCCCCTTACTGTACCCCTGCATGTCAGTCTCAGAGATTAAACAGACTGGGATTCTTCTACATGCCAATGCACCAGTTCATCACATGAATTAACTTGCCAAAAGGCGGCCCTTTGATTTAGAGCGTCATTGGCGAGGAGCACAGTGCAGTTGACACAGCAGAGTCATGCTCGGCGGCAGGAAGCCAGAGACGTCACTGCTCCCCCTGACCTACTGCGCCTCCCTGGCCTCCTGCTCCCCCTGACCTACTGCGCCTCCCTGGCCTTCTGCTCCCCCTGACCTACTGCGCCTCCCTGGCCTTCTGCTCCCCCTGACCTACTGCGCCTCCCTGGCCTCCTGCTCCCCCTGACCTACTGCGCCTCCCTGGCCTGCTGCGCCTCCCTGACCTACTGCGCCTCCCTGGCCTGCTGCGCCTCCCTGACCTACTGTGCCTCCCTGGCCTGCTGCACCTCCCTGACCTACTGCACCTCCCTGGCCTGCTGCAACATCCCCCGTCCCTGCAGTGCTATCGCTTGTACTCCCAGGCATGCCTGGCCACCCGCTGGGCATGCGGCTTCTTTTCTCACTGATTTTTATATCCACTTCAGGTAACATATATTCCTGTATTTTCTAAAAAGATTCGGAGGTCATCCTGCATAGCTTACAGGGGCAACTCAGGCCTGCCCTGCAGACATCTGTGCCTGGCAGTGAGCCTCACTGTACCTGACAATCTAACAGTCAGAAGAGTTCCAGTGTTTGCAACTAACAGAATTCACCATGGCAGCTAAAAACAAGCCTTAACCCTTTCTGGGTTTATCCTCTATGCTGCATTACCCAGCATTGCACACTGAGAGCCGCTCAAAATGTAGTGAAGAATTATGGGTGACTCACTTTGTTCCTAGAGATTTAGTTTTTCTATGTCAAGTCCATTGAAGGTGAAGGTCTCAGATGTGTTTAAGTGGAGGGAGCAAAACGGCGTGAACCGAAGCTTCTTGGGTTGGGCGTTAACTGCATCTGGAGAGCGTACAATCAGACTGGTGTCCAGAATGGAAGACACAACCTCTTAGGCCAGTTTTGTAATCACCTCTTTCAAAGCTTTTTAATGCTTTTGCAACGTTTCCTTGCAAAAGGCCAGACATGGCGAGCTCTGCTCAGACCATCCTCGCGGAGCAGCTAAACACACTCAGTAACCCCTCCGCCTAAGTTATTCTCCTGCATGGGGTGCTGGAGCTGTGAACAGTGACCCAGGAGGACTCGGGGTGAGGCAGTAAATCTCACTGCTTGACCCAGTGATGTAATGGGATTGTCGGCTTACAAAAGGACCGTCTCCATGGCACAGGGCGTTCGTGCCAAAATGATCCAGCCCGGACAGAGGTTTGGCTTGTCTGCTCTATCTGCTGTTTACCCCAATGGGGAGGGAAAGATCTATGTCCTGTCATTGACTGACTGAGAGGGCGTGTGTTCTATGGTGTCAGAGTTGGTTTTGGGAGTTTCTGTGTGGCTGTATGGTCACTTGGCCTCGTGTGGGTGTGGTGTGTGGATCAGCAGATTCAGACTCTGCGCCCCTGATCGGAAAGTTACCGGTTCGAATCCCATGGTTTGAAGTGTGATGTCATCGTTCAGCTCAGACAGATCCTGTGGGCGGCTGGCCACCATTGACCCGATCTAGGTTCTTTGTAATCTCTCTGAGATATAGCCACCATGAAGATGACATTTAGTCATCTTTAGGCTAAAAGTTGAATGACAGGGTTTATAATTCAGGAATAATTGTGTTGATTGTTTCCAAAGCCATAAGTGAGTTAGCCCCTTCCTATAAGGTAGCCGCCCACCACAAGATCCTTGGTCATCTCAGCAACTTTCGCTTGCTGTTCCTCAGCAGCACCCAGGGTATAGAACAGTCTCTCCACCCAAATCAGGGCCACTTCCAAGCCGATTTTTATTCATTAGTCTTTGGGGTGATTTAAAAAGTATTCATGACTGGATTGTCTGTTTATATGTGTGGGTGTTCATTTTGTGTTATTCACTTTGTACAGCGCTTTGGTCAAAGACGGTTGTTTTTAAAGTGTTTTATAAGTAAAGTATGTTGTGTCATGAGTGCAAACGAAAGTCTATAAACAGTGAAAAAAATCAGAGGTAACTATCACAGAGTCACGTCCACTTGTCTGGTTACTATCTGAGTTATATACTAACTCAGATATAAGCTTTTTGTTTTAAAACCACAAACATAATTCGAGATTTTATCAATAAAGTTTTAGTGCTTTGCATTAAATTATTCATCATTTCTTTGTGATTGTTAATCACTGCTGATAAGTGCATAGCCTCGTTTGTGCAGCTTTGTGCTGGCCTGTTTAACAACAAGACAAAATAAACCCATCCCAAATCTTTTAAATCCAGTTTACATTTCAAACAACACTGGCACTGGTTCGGGGGGGGTCAGGGCCCCCTGTTTTAAGCCTCCCAGCAGTGGACTGGAGGGATGGTTTGTTTCCTTGCTGCTTGGATAAACACAGGTTCAGAACCCCCTTATTTTTGACTAGAACCCCTCTGTCATTTTTGTTTTCACAGCACATGACTGGCAATCTGACATAACCAGCTTCACCATTCCGGTGCTCTGTTTATCTTTCTGTAACCGCATTATCACTATTTTTGGTGTCTATAATTTCCTATTCCATCTACTTGTTATTTTTTCCTCTTCACGATAAATTTATACTCAGCATTAAAATACGTGGGGCCTTGCTATGCTTCAGCTTTCAAGTGACAGATATTTGTTTCTGTCGGTTTCTACTTGTCCTGCCTGTTAACATGAAGTTAACGCAGAGATCCCCATTCATTAGGAGCCTGTTTACAGGATGGTTTTGCCTCGGTGGGGTGCATGTGATTTGTGCTTTGGCTCTATGTTCGCTTCTGTGATTTGTGCTTTGGGTTTTATAGCTGCTGTTCGTTCGTTGTCTGCCTTCTAATTTTCTTTGAAACACTGTATATCCTAAAAACAATGTTATTTGTAATGGTCACATTCATTGTTTATGTTTTGCTGAGTTCTTGGTGTCGTTAGTTTCACTGTGTGTGTGTGTGTGTGTGTGTACGTGCATATACCTGGATGAGTATCTGTGTGTGCATGTGTATGAGTGTGTGCGTGTGTGTGTGTGTGTGTGTGTGTGTGTGTGTGTGTGTGCATATGTTTTTGTAATTATTAGTTTGTGGGGACCAGGTTTCCCCACTATGTGATAGAAACCTGTAATGTTTTACCTTGTGAGGACATTTTTACCTTGTGAGGTCCCCACAAGGATAACATGAATTTTATAAAAATCTGTGACTACAATCAAAAAACTAAAAATGCCAAAAGTCTTGTAGTTTGTTTGGTTACTTATGGGTAAGGTTAAGGCTGGGTAGGGTTACGGGTGTCATGTTGGGATCAGAATGAATGGAGAGTCCCCATAAGGATATAATTACAAACCTGTGCGTGTGTGTATGTGTGTATGGAGTCTGCATGTTTCCCTCGTGTTTTGCCAGTGTTTGCAAAGTACTTGGACTACTCTTCTTCTTGCAGTCCATGCAAATTGTTGCCTCTTAATTCCCCATAGACGGTGGGCTCTATAATGGTCTAGCACCCTATGTAGGGTGCCCCTTGTGTGGCCCATGTTATGCAAAGACTTCGTGAGAGGCTGGGGCTTGAATGAGGGGGAATCCAACAAGGCGAATTTTGTTTTATTGTCCTAAAAAGGGGTGTTTAGAACCTTAAAATGGGGACACCTTCAATCTAAAATCATTAGAGCAAAAGAGGCAGGCACACAGACACAACCAGCTGCCCCCCCCACCTCACACACACACACACACACACACACACACCTCTGCACATGTCTGCTATGCTGCCCAGGATGTACTGGGGTAGGTGGGATGGATAAACAAGACTCATTATGTAAGAATTGTTCAGGGGCAACAGTTAAGTGAAGACGTCGTCGTCTCTTCCTGTAGGAGGCTTAATGCAGAAAGCCGTAAACAGCGCCAAACAGGGCCCATTTCAGATGACTTTTCTTTCACACGGGTCTCTGACACGGAACCTTAACGCTGTAGCATTAGACAGTGTACAGGAAGTGGTGTTCAGTGCCCAGTGTTATTTATCACCATACGTGTGATGATACGATTGCTGGAACTGGAATGTGCATGAACTCGTGGTCAGAGGTGGAGAATGTCAGCCAGCAATGCTAATGATGATGTACGGACTTCAGCTTCTCATAAATATGTGTTCATACTTTACCCAAACTAGCAAAGGCGCTTATCAGGCTTCCCTCAATGACCGGGTGACTTTTATGTTAGACGTCTGACGCGGCGTAATGCAGTTTGTTGCAGTTCATACCGGCGCAGCCGCCAGCTGTAATAAGCAGGAAGATTAAGGGCACGGAAAAATCCCCTCACAGCAAGTCGGTCCCCATTAATATGTCAAATCCTCCAGAAAGCCGTATTATACCGCAATCAGCACTGTTTATCCAGAACACTCATAAGTTACTCTCAAGTAATACTAATGAAACCAAGAGGAGCTGTTTCGGTGCTTTTCGTAAAGTTTTCCCGGCTCTCTTTAAAATAATTTAAATGTTTTGTTTCTCTTTGAAGCAGGGGGATTTCTAGCTATTGAAATGATCAGGGGTTATGTCAAGTTTACCTGGGGCTTGACTTTTTTTCTCCAAGGAAGATTGGCATCGGCTTAAAACACTCGGGGGTATAACCCTGAATGACTGCACTTAACGACCTCCATGGTTCGAAGTAACCCGTACTAAATATTTTATTGCTACCATTCTTTATCACGTGCTTTTAACAACGGTTTCTATGGTTTAAAACTTAAGTTTACGTTTAAAATTGTGATAATTCCTGCGACAAACCTCTGCAAGTTCCACCTGCCACTGAATGTAATATACAGGACAGGTTGGTATTGAATGAATGGGTGGATGGCTGCGACGCGCTCCGGTCACAAACTTCGGTTCATTCATACATGCCATTATATGCAACAACCCTGAACACCGTCAGCAGCCTACTCCCATTTTCAAGGTCCGTGGGTGGGGGTTGATATTAATTTTAAGATAGTCTGATGAGGGACAATTTAATCAAACCACTTAGTCATGATTTATCCCCCTTATTGATGGCTGCAGCTGACGTGACAGGTTCCTGAAAGATTAATTTCACATAGATGTATTTTTTATTGCCACATTTACGTTCACAAATCGAAGTAAGGTGTTCTGCAAATAATATTATAAGCAGTTGAATTATGTGGTGCTTTGATTTGCTTCCGGTGACATTTAACGCAAATCCTCCCTGACGAGCGTGATTAAGCAGTCTGGTCGAAGCCGCGCCCCCGCCCGCCTGTATAGGCAGAGAGTCTGGCGCTTGCAGTCGGAGCCGTGCGCAGCCGCTCAGTCTCGGCTGGGGGCGGGGGGTGGAAGGTGACAGCGATACCGGTGCCCATGCCTTCAACTTCACAAGCGGGCATATGCAGGAAGGCAAGGGAGGCGAAGCCCCGAAGGATTTACAGCAATTAGACTCGCGAGGGATAAGGGGATCTCACTCCCTGGTAAGTGGCCTGACTGCCACTGTTTCTGGACTACGACCCAGAATAGACTCTATTGACTGATATACTAGTTTGCACATTTATAATACGGTCACGCTGATGTCGTGTCCTGACTGCTGGCTCGGTCGGAGTCTGTCAGCCCGCTGCCTTACTTACAATACTGAATGTGCACCGACTGGTTCTTCTTTGGTTCCTCTGCAATCATCAGAGTTTCGTGTGCATGTGATTCGTAGTTAATGTGGAGATGGGGGGGGTTCTGGGCTGCCACCGCTCGCTCCCCAAAGACCCGATGGATTACTGTCAAAACAAGCGCAAGTTCAGCGCTGCGTGCAACTTCAGTCACATCTCGGTGAACCAGGAGCGACTGAACATCAACACGGCGACAGAAGAGGAGTTGATGACCCTTCCCGGGGTAAACCGTACGGTGGCACGGAACATCGTGGAGTACCGGGAGTGTATTGACGGGTTCAAGAAAGTGGAGGATCTGGCGCTGGTGAGCGGGGTCGGCGCGACCAAGCTGGAGGTGATTAAGCTGGAGATTTGTGTCAGCAATAGGACGGGTTCGTCGCAGCACTCGCCCTCGTCCCTGCGCAAAGACCACGATCACCCGGTTAGTACCGGCATCAACATCAATACTGCCACGCCGGCGCAACTCATGAGTATTCGTGGAATCACCGAGAAGACAGCCAAGAACATCATAGTCTATCGCAACGTCCACGGACCATTCAAAAGTGTCGACGATCTGGTCAAAGTCGACCACATGAATTCATCCTTGCTGGACAGGATCAGGTTCCAGGTTTTCGTGGACCGATCCCGAACCCAATCTACCAACACCAACGGGGGACTGACGAACGCGAGCAAATCACACTCGAGTCCGACATCGGTGAGCCTTCAAAGCGAGGACCTTGAGCTTCCCCCGGGAGGACCTCCGCAGATCGTGGCGGCGCGGCCCGCCGTGGAGCCCTTCTCCGGCCTACGTGACGGCAAAGCCGTGGTGCGGGTGGCCACGTGGAACCTGCAATGCTGCTCGAACGAGAAAGCCAATAATCCCGGTGTTAAAGAAGTCGTGTGCATGACGCTCCTGGAAAACGAGTGAGTTCTTACATACATAAATAAAACTATATAATTATATTGTTATAGACTTATCCGTACACCTTTAAAGTGCATTCTTTTTACACGCAAAAGATCTGGCCTGAAACAAGCTATTTTCCAGACCAGAACGGGAAGATTTATTTTAACGTTTAAATATCGTTAAAACATACTCAAATGTGTAAACGAATATTGAATTTAAAAGTGTTGCACTAAACTGTAAAGTACAAGGACCTAGCATGTTTGGGGAGGACACACAGAAAACAATACGTTACAGTACATGACAACCTTACCTTCTCTTATATGACGTAATGAAACCGATCGGGTAATGTATCTTCAGCGTTCTGCACTTCTACCAACGGACTAGCAAATGATGATTGACAAAGTTCTAAACTTGGTCTTTGAAGGACACGGCATCTGCAGGCTTCCCAGCCATTACAATGGTGAGAGAGAAGGTTCCCCAGATTAAATAAAGGTGATTATTCCTCAGGTGAAATCATCTGGGAGCTGCCACAGGTGTTCCACTTGCCTGATGCAGAAACCAATGAAATGGAGAAATAAAAACAATTGAAATGCTCAAGAAGATAAACAGGATAAAACCATGCTTCACTTGATTGCGCTATGAGAAAAAAGGGTACCAGTTTGTACTTTGCTTGTCACTGGGGCTGTTCCCTCAAGGATCTGCCATTTGTACCCTTAGCTGTAGGTACATGTACGTTTTAAGATGCAGAAATGACTATGAGGAACATGTGCTTGTATGTTGAGTATGCTCATCAGAATCCATTTTTGTATTAAATTAGACTAAAAGGTACATTTAACAACTTGGGTACATTTGGCAGACCCTTAAGGGTACAGCACCAGTGACAAGCATATGTACAAATGTTTCCCTTTTTTTCTGAGAGTGTAGGGTACATTTGGCAGAACCTACACTTAGCATAGCGCCAGTAACACACAAAGGTACACATTGGTACTCTTTTTTTTTTTTTTCTGACTGCTAAATTTTTCAACACATTAACAAACACTTCTGAATAATGAAGAAGGTTGCTAAATGTTTGTGACTATTTTAAGGATCTGAGTGTCAATAGTCGTAATGGCTGTTAGGTTACTGTGCCACACAATACTGCAAGTGCCTTTGTTTTATTGGATCTCAGAGGTGCCTTGTGACACAGCTGTTTGTGTTACTGCTGGCCCTGTGTACAGCTCACCCTACCCCACCTGTTCAGGCAGCCGTACTGCTTATTGACTTACAAGGTGTTCTCTGTGACGATGCTTTGACTGTCCCTAAAGCCACAAGTTCTTAGAATTGCATATATAAGCCTTTGTTCTCCGTCTCTCATACTGAAGGAGCCTTGTCCTGAAACCTGGAATTCTTTTTTTAAAACGTTACGCAGCAAGCACTTAAGGGGCATGAATGAAAGTCCTCCCTTTATCTTCCAACATTCTTTCTTTACTCAAATAGACACCCTTCTGGTATGACAGTGAGACCTTTAAATGTGTCAGTGTTTGAGTCCATCAACAACACAGGACCTCATTGTATCCACAATCAAGCTTATCTTGCCCCTTTAGTCGTTTTTACATGTAGCTATAATAAAAATCAAAATCTGTATGTTTGGTTTTTATCTCCCTGCTTGGGCTTTTCTGTTTAGCTCTTCCGTGATCAGAAATTTGGGTTTGGTTCTGCTGCCCCACCTCTAGGGCCCGGGGAGGAACTCCCAGGTGCGAAAGGTCACCCAGCGTAGGGTGGGCGGGGTCATTCACAAAGTGGGTGTGCGAAGCTCCTGCTTACACAAGCTGTGCGAGAAAAGTAGCCTCACACGTGCAAAGCCTTTTAGCGGCTGGTTGTGTGAAACATTTGATTTCTGCATGATTTGCACCAAAACTATTACTAACTATCCATTTATTTTGTTGTGCCTCTGGTCACCACGTTGATTATTCTTGTATCTTTATCTCTGATCATTTCCTGAACGGGTTTCTGGGTCAATCCAAAGATCTACTTACTCTGCCAAGAAAGGTAGCTGCGAGAGATAGATTTTTTTTTTTAATAGATTGTGAAATAAGGTAATCAACATTCTTTCTCATCCCTGGCATCGGCCGCTGGGTTAACGCTCACGTCCTGTGGGCCGAGCTGCAGTCTCCTTTCGGCACGACACAGATATGCCCGTTTTCTTACCAGGCAGCTATTTAATGTGTCATCGCGTCTTTGCTGGTTGCTCATAAAATGGGGAAGACTGATGATTTAAAGCAGTGAGTCTTCAACCTTATTAACAGTGAGAGCTACTTATACAAAGAAAGAGTACAGGAGTCTGGGGAGCTGTCTGTTCATAGGGGGGGGGGTCACTCTCAGTAAATTTAGGTGGCTGGGTAGGGGGCAATTCCCCTCTGTAGGTTTGTCATGATTGATTTAGAATGTTTGAAAGTTCAACTAATCGGTTGTGATCAACGTGGGACCAAGACATCTGATTGGTTGGTCCTGCCTCCTGTAGTTGCTTGGACCCACCTCCTCTACAGTCTGATTGGTCATCTCTCTGAACCAATAATTTTTTTTGTGTTCTGCCCTCACAACATTTTTGTTTAAGTGAAACCCCCACGGGCGTGATCGATTGGTTGATGACCATTGACCACTAAATCATGGGGACGTCAATGTTCGGTACTCATCTCAGGTCCAGGAACCTAGGACTTCTGTTTTCTGTAACAACTGCAAATTATTTCATGAATATCGGATTTTAAATACACGGAATACCATTTATGTGTGCCTGGCGCACCCTGTTCTTGTTTTTGAGATCATCATGCTGTTTTCACTACTCCTTCTAATACTTGTTCCTTCTTGTACACCCGCCCAATCCTGCGTGTGTCTCTGATGTCTCTTCGGAATGCCTGGAAGCTGATTGGCCTTTGCTGGTTTAATTTCGTTTTATGCGTCTTGTCTGTTTTCGGTTACCTTCCTTCCAGTGTGGATGTGCAGAGGGCTTGTTACAGAACTGTACCCAGAGTAGGTAAATGCAGGAACTGGGGAGGGAGATTATTTAGCTGAATGTCTTGGGATTTTAACATAAACTGCTGGCTTAGTTATCGTGACTTTCTCGAATGATTCAGTGTGTAGGTATTGATTTCTTCCCAATGGACTTCAGCCTTTATTTGATCTGCCAGCTTAGCAGAATGAATGGTACAGTGAACCACCGTAAAGCCGCCATTCCATTTAATCATTAATCCGCTTAATCACCCCCGCCCCGATTGCTCTGGGCTTTTGTCTAATGATCGTTCCGATGCCTCAGGAAGGGTCCGGCTCAAACTGAGGTCTTCCGGCACTTTCAGCAGCAGAGATAAATGCAGTGAATGTTGAGCAGCATCGGCGTCGGGGCATTAAAGCAGCGCGACACGGCCGGTGGTGACAGCCGTGCTGTTCTGTGGCCTGACATGTCAGCAAGCCCTTGTGGTACGACAGGAGGAGCCTGTAGTAGGATTAGCATAACAGTAAATATGAATACCACCCGGGACTGCTGGGTAGTAATTTATGTGTTTATGTGTTTAATTTAGATCTCCCAGAAGCGCTGTGGGTGCCCCCCCCCCCCAAAAAAAAAAAATCATTCCCAAATCTGTAGTATTGAGGAAGTTACTCACAAAAGTAATCCATTGTAGATTGGTTGAAAGAAAATCTTGGTCTGGAGTTCTACTTTCTGGATCTGAACGTTCCACCTCTATCTGGAATGGGTGACTTTTATGAGTAACTTCCCCAACGCTGCAGGTCTCGCGTGTGTAGCTGTGTGAAGTGGATTTTTTAAAACATCTTATTTTGCGGCTTGGGGTGACTCTGTTGTGAATAATAAAACAATAAAAATAAATTGCATTGAATTTGATCAAAAGCAGCATATGTTGGAGAAAGGAGGCTCACATAATTCCGGGGCCAACTGGGGGTGTAAGGTTAGGGTTAGGGCTTTGCTGAAGGGCGGGGCAGTGAATTCCCTCTGTCAGCCTGGGCTCCTATGAACGGGCACGGTGCCCACCGGAGCCCAACCACCACACCAGTCTGACTCGCTCATCTGGCTCACAAAAAGTATGAGAGCATCCAGTCCCAGGCCAGCCTCCTCAGATCTCCTGCAAACCTCAGGCTGCAGACTTTGTCAGGTCAACAAGCCTGTTTGGTGCTATGAGAGGCACGATGATGAGCCAGAGAAGATGAAACAGGAGGACTTTGTAATTGGCAGGGAATGCCGATCTTTGTAATGGTGCTGTGGTGTTTTGATGGGGGGGGGGGGGGTGGACAGGTGGATGGACTGCAAAACAAAAAGTAAAAACGGGTTAAAAAAAAACAAGTGTTGAAATGATAAACTGAGGGTTAGGTATCTGACCTTTGTAATCAAACAGCTGCCATTTAGTCAGCTGAGCTGTTATCAGACGGTTACATTTACAGCCCCTGTTTACCAGGCGCGACGATCAGATTTATCCCGTGATGACGACACGGGGGGGGGGGGGGACCTTCCTCCTTCACCTGCGTCAAGAAATTCAGGTCAAAAACAGGCCAGTAGACATGGCCGCTCCGGTAGGGTTGATGGGTCTTTCTTTTTAACCCTGGATGCTGGCTGAGTTTCCCACATCGCAAAGTGACGCCACTGTCACCAGCTGTGCCCCCCCCGTAAGGCCACATTTCTGTGCAGGTCGGCTCATTCTTCAGCTCACCGCTTGATGGCCTCTCTGGTGACTTCTTTCTGGGGGAGTATCAGGTGTAGGTTGGTCTGAATGTGGAGGATGCAGTCTAGACTGGAATAGAACGGTATAGGTTTTTTTTAACAGGGCACTTTGCTCTAAATAGAATTTCGATGGAATGATACATCTCCCCAAACTGCAGCACCAATGAAGCAGTACTGGTCACACACACACACACACACACATTTGTATTTATGTCATGGTGAGGACTCTCCATTTATTTCTATGGGCATAACCCTAATCCCAGCAATGACGACCCTAACCCCTACCCATCCCTAACCTTAACCATACGTAACCATGACAACCTTAACGCCTACCCATCCCTAACCTTAACCATAAGTCAATAAACAAAATACAGGACATTTTTAGATTTTTGATTGCAGTCATAGATTTTTCTAAAACTGAGTTTCCCCTTTTGGGATCTGAAAAAATGTGCCTATAAAGTCAAAATAACAGGTTTTTATCACACTGGGGAAATGTGGGCCTCACAATGTAATATATATGCCCCCCCCCCCCACACACGCACATATCTGGGGGCTTCCAGCCTGGGGCTCAGTCACTTGGAGATGTGGTTCAATGCAGTCATGTGGAAAATCCATTGAAGCAGCACATTAGAGTTGGAATTCAAAGGTTCCATCAGCTGGGACTGACTTCGGGCTACAGCGGGTATTGCTCTCTCAGGCTTCCTAGCTGGGGGGCATGACGATGAGGCCGCTGCCTGCTCCCCCCCCTACCCAGCTAATGATTACTGCGTGCAAGATATTTCGAGATGGGGTTTGTGCATGGTATCCTACTTTATTTACTAGGAATAAGGCCTGTTTCCACAAAGATCATAAGCTCATAAACAACAGATACCCTGTGGCCTGAGCTTTCAATTCGGCAACAAGTCAGTTGAGAACGTGAACCCCATGACTGGAGTCTAGAGTTTGCATATCTGTATTGGCATGTGTCTGTTTATGGAATTTGAAACCACTATAATGAGACTGTATCTTCCCACATGACCTCTGTCTGAAATAAGTGTTTACCAGAGTCTAACTGTTTAGTTTCTGATTACACATGAGCAGGCAGGCCCAGTGTATCTTCATCGAATTGGAGGCTGTTAAGGATTTATCTACATGGGCAGTATTGCTCTGATTGAAAGTACAGATGCTGCCTGGGCTATGGTGGCTCGTATAATGGTATTTTGAAATATTTTTGACTTTCAGTACTTTATTCAATAAATTACATGAGATATTCAATGGTTTATTATAAAATAGGCTTTGCGTTAATGATTTTGCCCAACTGTAGGCTAATGTAAGTGTAGGCTAGGCTATGGTGTTTGTTATCTTATGTGTACTGTATTAAAATGCATTTTTGGCATACGATTTTTTCGACTTACGGTAGGTTTCTCAGAACGTAACCCCATTGTAACCTAGGGAGAGGCTGTATTTGTATTTGACGTCCTTAAATGAATTTTCAGACATGGAGAACTGAGGATTATCTGAGAATTTTTTGGATTATAAAATATTTTCTCCCTCTTGCCAATTTTCCATTGAACAGCTTAAGGCACCGAAGGTTTGTTTTGTTATCTTCCACTCATTTGAATGATATTTCTTGAATTACAGTGAGGAATATGTACAGGCCTGTTACACTTACAGGTACAAGGTACTAGTTGCTAATATAGATATAGTTCAATTTGTTCTTTTTTGAAATGGAGTAGGACATGTGTCTGAGATAGGCAACCCCCAAGCAGGACTTAACTGGACATGCAGCTGGAAAATGGATGAATTGATATTTGGGGAATCTTTTATAATAAGAATCAGTGGCATTGTCACTCTAAATGGAACTAATGGGGATCTCATGTACATCAAGTCCCACATAATAACTGGCCGAATGCCACCTGCAGAACAAGCTGGGTGGAATGGAGCCAATGGTATGGAATTTTGGAGAGTGGCTTTGGTTCTCCCAGAGCCTGCTACCATCCTGTCCTTCTAGACATCAACAGGTGAATCCCACTGGCAGGGGAGCAATGCATGTTGAATGTAGGTATGGGTGTATGTTGAATGTAGGTATGGGTGCATGTTGAATGTAGCTATGGGTGTATGTTGAATGTAGCTATGGGTGTATGTTGAATGTAGCTATGGGTGTATGTTGAATGTAGGTATGGGTGCATGTTGAATGTAGGTATGGGTGCATGTTGAATGTAGGTATGGGTGTATGTTGAATGTAGGTATGGGTGCATGTTGAATGTAGGTATGGGTGCATGTTGAATGTAGGTATGGGTG
>JABFEA020000050.1:1139556-1151331 GCA_019775915.2 Cyphomyrus plagiostoma | reverse complement strand
TATATAGTACTGTATGCAGTATTATATAGTGTGTGTGTGTGTGTGTGTGTGTGTATCAAGGCTATAGTAACAACCAATTGGTTACAGTCTATAATTTCATCTTTACATATTCTGTACATATGTCTGTAAAAACTTATTATTGTTATGCCACTAGTTTTATTTATAGTTTTGTTGTGAGAACGAACATATTTTATAATTAATGTTATTCAACCTGTGAAATATTTTGTAAGATCACAAATAAACATCAAAATTTAGACGCTCAGTCTTAGCGACATCCATGTCAGATACCTGCAAGGCCCTCATCTGCAATTCAAATGATTCATCCACGATGTGCTTCTCATGCAACCAAAATTATAATTGCCAGACCGCCAGACAGACTTAAACTGCAGAGATTATCTTGATGTGCAGCTTGGCAGATGGACTGCATATCATCCTGAAACCTGCTGCTAAATGGTGACCTTGTACGCCCCTGCTTCCTGAAGATGTAGTCTGTAGTAGTTAAAACATTATCTGTGCTCCTGTTCGAGAGCTTAATCCATAATTTACCTGGCAACTCTAAACCATGGAAACAGTCATCGTGTTTACAAGTGCTGTAGCATTCAGTTGACTGGAATTTACCCAACCTGATACACGTATCAGTGCCAAGCTATCGTTAATATTTAATATATATCACTGTCAATATATAAACAAACCAATGGTGTCCGAGTCTCTTTTTGTATTTTTTTTTAACATAACGGATGAAAACAACCGTCGAGGATACGGTTTAACAGCAAAACGTGGATTATTTTCTTTTCTAACATGGACCACAGAAGAGACAGGGTGCCACCGGTGTACATGGTCAACGCCATAAATATAACTGGCCCCTGATATAGCCACCCCAATTTTCGAAAGGCGCAACTGCTTAACATAACATTTGAACATAACAGTTACACAATGAATTATTAGTAGTACTACTATTAGTACTATTATTATGACACACTATATAGGTGGGACAGAGTGTCCAGCAAAACCTGTATTTTACGAATCCATTTAAATATTTGATAGATGGTTCATAATTTATGTTTGTATGTATGTTTTTATATTGATGTCGATTCTCGGAAAAGATTTAACCGGTGTACAATACTTATTGCATTGCATGTTTTCCTGTTTATAAGAACAGCAGTGTTGGCAATACATAATGCAACTTGTAATGCCTATAGTATTTTTTGGCATCGAAGACTAATTGCTAAATATGTTGAATGATGGCGGCAGCGAGATGCAATGACACGTAAAAAGATGAGTGATTAATGGCTGCTTTGCCACAGGACTGATGGGGGATCAGAGCCAGATGACATTAAAGTAGTTTTCTGGCGTGTTCTCCATACAATTAACGCATACACTTGAGTCTTTTAAACTCACACAGTATTCGTCTTCGTGAAGTATACTTAACACAATTATCATTATCAACTGCTTGAGTAAATTTGTGTAACTAAAAATAATTTGAATTTAAAAATAACATGACGGGTCCATTTGGACAAAACCGTCTGCAGAGAAAATAATTTGTAAATAATGAAAAGAACAAGTCTGAATAAGGATGAGACGACTTGCTTTGATCACTGGTGCTGTTATTTTAGCTCTAGATATTTACAAGCAGGTACCCAAAACAAGCTTCAACCGCTGAACTCGCACTTAAAAACGGCCCTAGCGTTCTAACAATTCTGTTGGTGACAGAAAACGGACTGTTTGATCACTTCCTGCTTCCTAACGGCTATATACTTTTTGATACAATATTTACCAGTTTTACTAAAACTGTAGGCTACACTGAATCACCAGTCTCTTACATCCATGTGATGTAAAACAGACTCGAACACCTTATAAGTAATCTCTCTAAGTAGGTTACGCCAAATATCATTTTATATGACGCTGTTATGCGTTTAGCTGTTCTTTTTCAACTTTCAGATAAACGATGTATAGTGCTTTTCAGGGAAAAAAACTATTTATAAATATATAAACCATTCTGTATATAATACCTTGGTCAACATTCCTCTAAAGTTTTTTTAACAACCACAGTTTGGTGCAAAATGTACTACGGTTAAAATTGGAAGTTTTTGATTTAAAAATATAAATGACGTTGTCTAGTTTCCAGAACAAACGGCGGTATTTATTTCACCGTGGTAACCGCACACATAACTCTTCCTAAAAGTAGGACGTTGGGAGTTTGACGCTTTGGGGCTGGCGAGAATTGAACGGCCTTCGGGGGGTGTGTCCGAGTCGTCATGTCTTTCACCTATTTGATGTCGAGTCTTTCAATCACAAATTCACTATCTGGGGCATGCGCAATGGGAGCAGCGCTGAAATTCAAATTTGAACAGATGTTTGCTTTGTACCGAGGTAGTGAGTAGGCTTGTACGTGAAGCGATAGCTCTGTGTGCAACTCGAGTTAATTTTTAAAAAAATATCTTACCCGGCGAATACGGGTGATTATCCGGTCAGAAGCACAGTACGACTGTTACGGGGAGGAAATGGACCCCTTTACTGAGGTAAGATTGAAAAATTAATACAGGTTTTGTTAGCCGACTTGGTCTCATTGCATGGCTTATGCATAGGAAGCTAAGCTGCTAACTACGCATACGTCGTAGTAACACATAAGCCGTGAGTATTAACATGGCTGTAGTGTTTCTATTCATTAACCACCATGGTTTTTTTTGTTTTGTCTTCTGTTATGCGAGTGTCCACCTAACTTTGACGTGGAGAGAAGTTTACATTGTCTGCCTGAGTTCACACGTTTGCGTTTTCACTCCCAATTATGAATGAGCTCTGTGATACTTATATTCATTGTTGTGTCTTTACTGCTGACGATGACAGCTCTATCCAGACAGTCATTTTATATGGCGTAACATAGTTTTAAACGCAGCCGTTCACCCGCCGTGTAATGTACGCATATCTAGCACACTGCTGACCAATCCCCACCCCTAACGGACAACGTGACAGCGAAGCACAAACATTTCCATATTCTGCGGCATGATTCGCTTTCGATTCCCTTAATCGGTAATAAGTGGCTATATCTTGTTTTCTTAGACGGGTTTTTTTTGTCGGTATCGATCCAGCTTCTTGCTGGCTTGCAAACCATCTGTCCAGTGGTTCTGAAGACTAGTTTATAAACATCGCTTTGGGCAAAGGCGGCTGAAAAATAACTTGATGTAACAAACTTGCAATGAAAACTTTAAATATCTGTCTTGGGTTGCTTCAAATGTCTGGTTTTTAGAGGCGGTTTAATTATACTTGGCTTAAAACATTTCCAGTGCCGCTGTTTTGTAACCGCCTTGCGTGGTTTTTTATAAATGCAAGCCTCTGGAAGTGTCATTCCTAACAAGCTGGCTTTCAGTGTGTTCCACCGCATACCATATAACCCGCAAATTCCTTTCAGATGACATCCGTAAGCTTCGGCTGAGTTTTGGATTCTTTCCCGAACGGCAGCAACGTGTCACATCTTGCACTAACTTCTGTGCGCCCATTGGCCTTTCAAAGTCATGTGTGTTGGGCTGAGGGCCTTTTGAAAGCTTCCAGATACCTTGGCAATTTCAAATTTTGTTTATGGGCGTTGCTTTGTTGGGGTCAGTGTTCAGATTTCATTGTCCCCCGCATTCAGCGCTGTGTCTGTTGTAGAATTAAGAGATAATGATGAAAATTGTGTGACTGTCAGAAACTGTTGGAGCGCACACGCGCCCGTCGGGAGAATCTGCAGAAGAAGATGGCTGAAAGGCCCACAGCGGCCAACAGACACATGGGCAAACGTGTACGAGAGCCGCTGGCTCTGAGCAACACCGTGACCGAGGCAACCCCTGAGAATGGTAATTCCCCAACAGTTCCCTTTATTTTAGACCTTTAGTAACACAAGTTTGACACACTCTGGGTCATACTTAAGGGTGTTGGCTGCTCTGTGAGGCTCTCCATCCGTTTACACTGGCAGAGTTAAACTGATGGTCGCTACCACATAAGTTATCTGAAGTGATAATTACCAGTACACTTTGATACATTCATCTCTGCTTTTAAGGACCTTACATTTTTTGGAAG
Source organism: Cyphomyrus plagiostoma (assembly GCA_019775915.2). NCBI lineage: Eukaryota > Metazoa > Chordata > Actinopteri > Osteoglossiformes > Mormyridae > Cyphomyrus > Cyphomyrus plagiostoma. The sequence continues at coordinate 1,147,278 of JABFEA020000050.1, read as the reverse complement.
TGATAGTATTTAACACCCAAAGATTAATTTACCATCTCTGAAAATGTAATGTATTAATCAGTATTATTCTTTCTACTGTGTAATTTGATAATTTACAATCGCTTTTGTGCCTCATACAGTAAAAAATAATCCTACGGTGCCCTCTGGTGGTGAATACTGCCATTGCACATTGAGGGTGGGATCAGTTTCTCCATGTTGACATTTCTGTGGACCCGGGGCCTGTTGGAATTTCCTGCTGTGCTGAATACACTCAACACAGGATGCTGTAATGCTGTCATTTTCCACTTAAGAACATCTATTTACAGCTAATGCATAGTATAAAATGCAACTTATAAATTGTATTTTGTAATACGTTAGTGTAATTGATTTGGGGAAAAAATGTCTGGTTTTTTAACTTTCTCTTTTCAGGTTGCTGTCATGTTTGTTCTTATAGATTTTCTGACTGGCTAATGAAGTGAAAGGCTTGCTGGGTGTGTCTTTTCCTGATTCTCCCCTCTTTCTCTTCCAGCCCCTCCCTCCTCCAAGCCTTCTCCCTCCAAACGCAGGTGCTCCGGTGACACGGAACTGTCCAAGGCTGAGGTGGAGAACGTGGAGCCGGTGGGGGTCTCTTTGGGGGCCCCTGCCCCCCAGGATCCGCCCACAGATCGGAAGCCCCCGCCCGGGCCCTCTGCCATCCGCTCTGTCCCCTCTCTGGAGAGGAATGGGGATGTGGGCCAGCTGGCCTCTGCCCCAGCCCAGGGGCTGCTTAGGGGTGCCCACCCCCAGAGCACTCCTGCTGGGCCCTTGGCTATGAGGTCCCGCCTCCAGAAACTGGCCGAGCAGAGGCAGTACTGGGACACTGATGGTATTTTCATCTTTATTCATAAAAAGTAGATTCTTTCTTGGTTTCCCTTAAGCAGTTCTGCATAAACACCCTGTTTATGCTCAAGTTTGTGTAACGGTTAATGTCAGAGAATCTTTTTCTTCACAGAGGGCTGTTTTCAATAAAGATGATATTTAGTGATTGTCCTGCATTTCATGTTAAACATCTGCAGATGTGATCCCAGACAGCACCCCTGCGCCCCCCCCCGAGACTCTCCGACAGGAAGTGACCCCCGCCCCCACCGTGACATCCTCCGACACACCGCTGGGGCGGAGGGGCCGGCTGGCCAACCTCGCAGCCACCATTGGCTCCTGGGAGGACGACCTGGGGGCACCGAGATTGGCGCAGAGAGACAATGCACAAGCAAAGCCTGGTACCACCTGCTTACCCGCCCCACGCCACAGAGCCGCCGGCGTCGCCACTCAGCCTGGCCCAGCGGGACACCGCCTGCATTCTGGCCAGGCGGCTGCAAGCAAGCCCAGTATCGCTGGGCAACAGGTGGGCTCTGCAATGGGCATCTTTCTTCAAGGCAGGACTGGATGGGGCCGGTGCAGCTGTGTGCTTCCCGTCCTGTACAGCAATAATGCTCTTGTGGAGTCCTGAGATGCTGCCGATGGCTTCATTATTCTGTGTATTTTTGCTGCTTTACTATATTTCGATGCTACATTCATGTATGGAATATCAGCCGGTGTTTATGTTGAGAATTGCGCATTTATATAGGGCCTAGTTGTTGAAGATTCTTTGTTAATGTCTTCTTACAGCAGTCGGCCTGTTCCCCGGCTAAAGTGAACGTAGCGGCTCAGCCGAGTCCCCAGAAGCCTCATTGTTCAAACCTCAGGCCCACTCCGCAGGCGGGTCCTGCTGCACCCGCCGCTGCTCCCTCCGCTGCTCCCGCCGTGCCCCCGTCCGCTGCTCCCGCCGTGCCCCCGTCCGCTGCTCCCGCCGTGCCCCCGTCCGCTGCTCCCTCCGCTGCTCCCTCCACTGCTCCCTCCGCTGCTGCTGGACTTCTGGGAACTCTGAGGAGGCAGCAGCCGAAGATCCAGGTTCCTGCCAGAGACCTCGGCTCAGGAAGAGACGTCCAACCCAGCCCTAAGAAACCCGAAGTGCCCGGCAAGCCTCTGGCAGCGGTGTCGTGCGCCACCACGCCCTCGCAGGCAAAGACCCCATCTGGAGCTCAGAGTAAGCGGCTTCATCATGTGACCCTTCTGGGTTATGGCATCGAAAGGCTGTTTGCTTTAGTCATGGGTGAAATGAAACTCTGACAAGAAATGTCAGAATAGCCCCACATGGGCTAAAGCTCAATCTGATGACATCATAGGTTCTCTTGTTAATTAAAAAAACTAATCAAATAAAAATTATCTGACTGCCATCACTGGTTAGGTCACCTTTCTTGTAGCTGCTTTTGGTCATCAGGTTCTGCCCTGTTTTAGGTGGACCAGGTGTCAAATCCTTCCTGGAGCGTTTTGGGGAGCGCTGCCTGGAGCGTTCTGCCCAGAACTCTCCTTCGACTGCCTCAGGTCAGCAGACCTCATTGCTGGGGCAGTCAGTGACTCCCAGGACCCGGCTGATGCAAGAGAAGCTGAAGACCACTCCTGTGGTCACCGCCACGGCCGACCTCACCCAGAAGCAGAGGCTGGTATGGCACCGGCTTAAATCTTACCACCCCCCCAGACCCAAGGGGCCTCGCATCCTGCTGATCATCACCGCCGTTTCTTCACAGGAGCGAGAGAACGAACTGGCGCAGCTGCGAAATCGCTTCCAGAGAGGGAACGCGCAGAAGCTGGGCGCAGCGGGCAGCGCCAAGGTGGGCTTTCAGGACCTCCTCTTTTGCCTTAAGCAGATCCGTCAAGGTGCTGACGCCAACGTCTGTGCGACCCGCTCTGTGGTTTCAGTACGGCGGAAGAAATGGCAGCAAATGTTGAACCGCACTGCCCATTGTACCTAAATGCAATAGGTTGTTCTGTTTTCCCTGCTGTTTGCCAACCATTTGATAAAACTCCAATCTGAAAACAATGTTAAACGTGTTCCACTTCAACAGCAATCGACACCGCCAACAGAGAGCACTGTTACGCCAACAGAGCCTGAGGATAGGCCAACAGCGCCCCCTGTGGAAACACTGAGCACTGCAGCAAAGTCCTGCTCTGCAGGTATATTGGTTATTCATCTAGGAATTCCCTAGTAGAGCTATCCTGTCACTCTGGGGTATTATAATGGGATGGGCAGGTCCTAAGCCTGAGAGGTTTGGTGGTCTAGCTGGAGTTCAGGGCTTCTTTGAGTGCAAACTGACTGTGTCCATATTACTCCGGGGGGGGGACGGGCTTTCCTGATCCTGGGCTTTGTGTTGATGCCAAGCGCTCAGTGTGGCACGACCCGTCTGACTGAGCCTGCCTTGTGCTGCTGAAAGGCGCATTCAGAGGGGGCTTGGGGGGGGCGACTCCGCTGCACCAAGCAGCACAGCATCCCTCTGTGTGCCGAGCCTCCACCAGCTCTGCATCCGTCTGCTCCTTTATCAGACAGTGTTGCAAGCATTCCTCTGAAGCGCTGATACATACATATTTTTCTTTAAGAGTCGCTTATTGAGACGGCTGCTTCCAGCCCCTTAAAGACAGCAGAAATTTGCTCTAAGATGTCTGAGGACAACCAAGAGGCCTCCGTGGGTGAGTGACGTAGCAGAACCACCTTCAGCGGCTGTTTTGTTTATGTCTGAGATGGAAATTTTCGACGCTATTAAAGTGTACGTGCATATTAATGAATGTTTAACCATGACATTTGTAGACACTCGGGGTGCTCCTCATGGTCTCGAATGGCCAAATGAGTGTTTAGAAGGGGTGACAGTTGGCGAGCAGTGACAGGACCTGCCTGTGACACAGGGGAGCGGGAGGTCGACATGGTCGTAGACGCGGGGAACAGTTCAGAGGTCATCAGCAAGCTCTTCGACGGCGTCCTGGAGGACAGCGAGGGTCACGGTGCTGAGGATGAGGAGGAGGAAGGAGATGAAGATGCCCTGAACATCTCCTCCATGTCGCTCTTGACCCCCCTGGTGGAGACGGTCGCCATGAAAAGCCCTGAGCTGAAGCTGCTGGTGAGTAGGGGGCGGGACTGAAGAGCAACTGGGAGACACAAGGACGTTCACCTTGAAAATGGAATATTACTCTCAAAACTCACTTTGAGGCATTTTCTTCATTCAGCCAATGGTTCTTCAAAGGTGTTTAACCACCTAATACATTTATATGACTGTGTGAAATTTGAAATTCTGTTTGTGTCATCTTCCTCCTGAAGACTTCCACCCCAGCGAGCTCTTTCCGAGAGAAGAGCAGGGCGCCTGAGAGTACGCGCCGGGCCCGTGTGCGGCGTAGCCGCTCGTCTGAGAGCCTGGACGTTGCCGAAGATGAGCAGAACCTGCCCTATAGGTGCGGCCCGTGATGCCCTCTGCCGCCTTTCTTCCGGGCCTCGCGCCAGCTCGCTGGGTTTTTAGCTTTGCCAGGTGACCCTCCCCAGGGTCACCATGCTACTGCATGGGTAGACGCAAGTGCTTTATTTATCTTTCTGGCTGATGGCTGTTTATCAATGAAAAATATCAAGCGTCATTATTGCAAGTACCCTCACGCTACCAGCGTTACTCAAACAGCCTTCTGCTGTTTCAGCATCGATGCCTACAGATCCACCAGGGTGAAGGAGACGACCCGGCCACACGTGAAGCAGGTCATCGTGCGTAAGGAGGACGTGAAGCAGAGGGCAGCAGAGACGGAGCTGGCCACGCCCACAAACCACGTCAGCGTCAAGCAGAAGATCAAGGTAAGGAGAAGCCCTGCAGTACACCCTGCAATCGATGGCTTTCGGCAACAATTTTTAATAATCAAAGCAACATTGAGAAAGACCTGCCCTTTGGTCTGTTATGATGGTTTAGCAGGGATTATGAGCCAATCAGAGTGGCCTTAACGTCTGTTTCCTCCCACTCTCAGAACCTGACCAATGAGATGAACCTGCAGCAGACGGTGATACACCAGGCTAGCCAGGCGCTCAACTGCTGCACGGACGAGGAGCACGGGAAGGGCTCCCAGGTGGAGGCCGAGGCCGAGAGGCTGCTGCTCATTGCCAGTGAGTGGGGGAAGGGGGGGCTCAATCTCTGTGGGACCGCTGGGAACAAGGCTTTATACTGCCTTCTGAATGACATCACACCCGAGTTAACTGCGTCCCAGTTGCGAGTCAGACATTTATCCATGCCCAGGATTTGTTTCGAAAAGCAGGATCTCTTACTTAGCCGGATAACTTATCGGATTTAAGGTACCCCACTTTAAATTAGAAATGGCCGATCCACATTTTTTCAGTTCCGATTCCGATACAAGAGCTCTTTTTACTTTGTTATACTTCATATATAATTTTTTTTAAGCAAATAAATACAGATGGGTTAATTTATAAACATTTCATTAGGCTATTACAAATATACATAACGTACTGTTCCACCTCGTTTATATGTCTTGTTTTAAGTGTTTTTGAGGCATTTGCAGTTCAACATGAATATCTTCAAAGCAAGTATACACAAGTGGCAAATGCTTAAAATTTTAAGTTTTTCTCCCATTGGCGTGATCGCAGTTACACTTTAGTTGCGATGGCAGCTCTTCTTGTATCACAAGCTGCAGCGAGTTCGCAAAAGAGTCCAATTAAGTTCCCAAAATCATCCATTGCTTTGTTTTCTCACATAGTTGCGTTCGCTTTAAGTGGGATCCATTAAACACTAATCTCACCTCTCAAATTTTTATTTTACAAAGATTGCAAATTGCAGTGCTAGTGGTTTCTGTTAAAAGTGTAAAATACTCATAGATCGTCACGTCTTATTTCACGCTCCTCGTATTGCTAAGGGTATGCGCATGATGTCACAGCAGGCGGAAGTCATTGTACTCAACCCCAATGAGTAGCAAAAAATCCTGAGGGGCAGCGATAGCGTTAGTTTTGAATGCCGCAAAATCACATGTAAAATGGGAAAGAGCCGTCGTGCGATTGATTGTACACATAGCTCCTATTTTGTGTTAAATATATCTTTTTAGAGATTTGCCAAAAACTAAATAAGTATCGGATGTAGATCGGTCACACAAGGTCAATACCTATACCCAGTCTGTCTAAGAGGCCTGGATCGGCACCAATCCGAATATTACATTGGTACATCTCTACTTTAAATGGCTTTTAAGTCATCCAGATATGCAAAAAATCCTACTTTTTATAATACTCCTCAGTTCTACCCTGGTTCATTATTAGCAATGCCAGGTATAACAACGCATAACGTGGCATTTGGTGCATACAGACACCGCAGCAAGACTACAGATAGTGGTCGCGCAGTACTGTATGTGCGACGGGTTCAGTGAGACACAAAAAGTACATGAGCTAATAAATGGGATATAACTACAACTTTCTCTTCTGTTGATGAAGGGCGCTGCCATCTTGAATTCTGAGGTTGAGGTTGCAGACGTTCCCCAGTTATAAGTGGTGACTCTTGCATCACCATCAAGCTCGTATTATAACTGCTACAAACGTACGTCTTCAGCTGAGAGAAGAGTGGCACTGAAAGGTGAACTGGACCGGCTGAGGGTGAAGGGCCCGGGCTGCTCCAAAGCACCAGAGGAAGGCGCCATCTCCGCCTCAAAGGGCTCCATCACGCTGATGGAGCTGCGTCTCCCCCTGAAAGCCGACTTTGTCTGCTCCGGCGTCAGTAAGCCAGGCAGGTGACTCTTCAGGACGGACCCTTACTGTCTGCCCAGGTACCGTGTGATTCCGGATCTTCAACGCTGTTGTGTCTCTTCCCCGTTTCCCCCTCCATCCAACGCACACAGAGAACTGCTACTTCTTCATCATGATCCGGGCAGGAGCGGAGAACACGGTAGCGACCCCTCTGGCCAGCACCCGCAGCGCGCTAAGTGGGGATGCCCTCACCTTCTCTACCAAATTCACACTGTGAGTGTCTCCGCCCCCTCCCTTCTGTGAGCGGCTGCCTGCCCCCAGGTCTGCCCATGCTGTATCGCATTCACTCCTTACTGCGTGATGTTTTCAGCTATTGGGAGATTTCATAAGGACCATGTTGAGGGCTCGAGTGAATGTCCTAAAATGGTCCTTTTCTCCTTGTTACAGTTCCAATGTCACTAATGACTTTGAAATCGACGTGGAAGTCTACTGCCTGGTAAGTACTGGTGCATTAGCTTTTAGGCATTTAGCGGTCACTCTGTATGTTTATATTCATATCTAAAGAGCTGGATGATTAAATGCAGCTGTTCAGGGTGAGTTTTTGGTTTCTGTGATATGAGCTGTTCTTGACTGGCTTCTGCTGGTGCCCTGTCAATCTGAAGCATCACTTTGCATTGGGACACCTGTCCTGTTTCTATGGATACTGGCCTGTAGGCAGCAACTTTAGACTTTTAGAAGGGGCTTCAAGAAAATGAAGCTCTATTTTCTCTGGGAGAAAGCCTCTCAGCTTCTGTCCTGTAGCCAGCCTGCATATAGGGGTGTTCATTCTGAAACCTCACTTTTAAGAAGAAAGGCTCTTTTTTATTATTATTATTTATGAAGGAAACTATAGAGACGACAGGCCTGCAGTAAGATCACGGAGCAGTAGTACTGCTAATCCACATGGGCAATGTGGGTCCACGGTCTGCATCTTAAGTGCGATGTCAGGTTCTGGTGGGGCTTTCGTTGACGTGATTAGAAACACGTGGTCAGGAGGAGTTACCACTTTGCGCTTCTTACATAGGCATGTGGGGTAGGGGTGGGTGGATCGATCCTAATATCGATAGTATTGATACCAACGTTGGTATTGATATCGGATCGATAGTAGCCTTCCGAGATCGATACTTTTATTTAAATTTAATCTAATT
>JABFEA020000050.1:1035088-1047629 GCA_019775915.2 Cyphomyrus plagiostoma | reverse complement strand
CCTACTGGAGTACAGTCTGGGGGCTGTTTTTTTATTCTCCCCCTCTTTCCTCATGTAATCCTGTTTCTTTGTTTTTTCCTATATCCCCTGTCTTCCTGACCTGTCTACCCCCTATAATGTGATGTTTGTATATGTATGGTCAAGTTGATGGCCTGCTTTTGGCTGGTACTTGTGACTAGTGACATGGTGTATTGCAACGGCAATAAAGGGTTTTCTCATCTCATCTCATCTCAAGAACCGTCATTCATCAGTAGCTGATTTCACCACCTGGGTATGGGATTCCTTTGGCAAACCTTTGTCAAGCTCCACAATACTGAGTTACATTCACAAATGTCACTTAACTGTGTAAAAAACAAGCCTTGTGTTATACATGTCCAGAAGCAGCATTAACTCCTCCCTAATCATCCCTTCAGCTCCAGTGTGGGTGATGTTGGGAAACATTGAGTCATTCTCCTCTCTCCCCACCATTTTTTTTCCCCAAACTTGTCATAAATCAGCGATTGTTCCCTACTGACAAACAACCTTAAAACATCTCACTGGGCTTTTCTGTGACTTGGGGAGTTTGCACTTCCCGCCTCCCTGAGAGCTGCGCTTTTGCCTCAGGAGGAGACTGATGAATATTTTCTCACTCTGGGGGCTAAATGTGAAATATTGGCTATGTGGAGAGATCTGGATGAATTAGAGATCAGGGGTGAAACATGCCTGTGTGGCTTTCAGCGTTCTTTTTAACACAAATCATTTGTATGTCAAATTAAAATACCTGCATGTCACCTCTCAGAATTCCTGGAGTAGAGTAATTGTTTGTTTATTGGTGTATTTGACAGGGATAATACATATTGATAACATTACTGTAAATATGCGAGAAGTGTTAGCATAAAAGCTAGTTTCTAAATCTGTAGTTCTTGTTTTATTTTCTTGGGTAAGAGAACTGCTAATACAAATGAAATGATTTGTTTGGCATTTAAAAGATATCGGGATATTTCTTGTTGTAAAAATCATAGCCAGCAGTGTGGTGTAGGAGTTACTGCTTTTTTCCTTAAATAAAAGTTGTAGCAACACGTGGGTGATGATCCTCTGTCCCTCCGGTATCCCGGCAACGCAGTAATGAGCTGAAAAGGCTCTTATAATATTAACAAGGTATCCATGGACACAACAGAAGACATGTAACAAAATTAGAGAGACAGCAAGCAACAAGATTCACCTAAAAGTGACCTCTGGACAAGGTAACTCATCTCTCTGCTGGGGATGTTCATAACCTGTACTCCCAAAACAGGCATTATCCATTCATGAACTGAAGCCAGGCATCTCCCTGAGAGTATCTCCAGCTTTGGTCAGCAGATAACTATGAACTGTAGAGGGTACACCAAAGGTCTGGGAATGGTGTTCTCCTCAGCAATGCCAGCTGTTGAGTTTGGACCATGTCATGTTCTGGTGCTTTGTGCTTTATTGCTTTGTAACTCTCTGGCGGCCCTTCAGCTTCCCTACTTAAGAACCAGAATCACCTACAGCTACAAAGTACATCATCATATTCACACCATTCGTACTGATTAACAATAAAAGGTGGCAAAGCTGACAGTTGGATGTTCATGCAGTGTTGTGGCAGATGGGAGGAAAGTGGTACGACATGGTTTCATTGTACAACCACTCCAGTGACCAGGTTGTAGAGTGAAATGGTTGCTAAATGAACATCACGGTAGCCTTGGCATGACAGGGCTCCTGGTCTGGCTTCCGCCTCCACATTGAATCTCTACGACAAATTTCTCCTATTGCCAAAATACTACTAATATTTAGAATGGACAATATCTTGACTTGGTAAAAAGATTAAAGGGGGAAGTGTAGACTCTCTATGGTGGTTTGTTCAGCTAAACAGCTCTAGGAAAGGAGCAGTTGAAATACACGTTGTTTGCGGTTCTGCTGAACCCGGAATCATTTCCAGATGTGAGTCTTTGATACAGGTGGTGCCCTGGTGGGAGCGAATGTGATTTTACCCTGAGCTCAAGCAGGTTCTTACTTAATAACAGATTTAGCCCCGGAGCTGGAAGACGACGTGTGGAAGCAGACAGTGATGGAGGATCTTTTGTGCTTCATATCCGATGTAAAAAACTGATGGGCTCACTAGGTGGCGCTGATTTGACATCAGGATGCTTTTTTGAAGGCCATTGAAGCCTTACATTCATTTAGCTGTTAGCAAAATAATGAAGATAGTCATTCCACCTAACCCTTGTCTTGTTTGGGTTAGGTTAGGGTTAACTGTCTTTATTTCACCATTGAGTTCAGTCACCTTCCTTTAATCTCTGTAAACTTGTTTTTTCAATATAATTCACCACTAATGTCTTGCTTTGATCTCTTCTGACTTACTGTATGATCATCTTATGATCTTATTCACATTATTCATTTTTAGTAAAAAAAAAAAAAACAAACTCTTTTAAGTTTAATTGTAAAAAGAAAAATCACTTATTGCCCAATATAGGTATATAATCACCACCTAACACAATGCGACATTATACATTGATCCGCCATTGCACAGAACAAAACAAGGCCCTTTAGCAACTGCTAGCAAAGGCAAGACCTCAGTGGCATGACACACGTCAGAAGGGTAGCCTATAAACTGCCACCATGAAAAGTATGTTTGGAATGAGGCAATAAATAAATTGTCACTGTCCTCTACAGTTTTTTCTGCAGCGCTCCAGGAAGGATTTACCAATGAACAATAGCAATCACAGTACAGTTCATGTCTTGACCAATGAGCTTGTTTGGTTACAATTACATCTTTGTCTAGACTTGCTACAATATAGCAGCTGCTTGGCCCAAGGCAACACTCTCCCCTTCCATCTAAAACACGAGGAAATCAGACCATTATGCATTGCAGTTCGTGCATGATTGATTTGTCGTTATGATGTACAGGTGCAAACGCCCCCCCCCCCCCATCCAGGAACGTGTATTTGTAATCACTTAAATGTTCAGTTTAAAGAGACCATATTTGTCAGTTGTGCTGAAACAAGGGTTTCCTTCTTGGACACACAGTGATTAATGGCTTTTATTGTTTTTTTCATGCTGTCACTGAATATTTCATGTTCCCTAAGAAAATGGGGGTGTTACAGGTAATTTCACTTCAATAACTCAACCTTTGCTAATGCTTATACCAAACCCACTTTCTTCTTACTATTAAGTAATGAATATATTTGTTTCTTCTTTGTGCTGGACAAAAATTCCCCCCAGTGATCAATAAAGTTTCAACTTATCTTGGAAATTTTAGAAGTGACTAGGAAGAATTTTAACAAACCCTGACTGTTTTACATTTTAAAACAGCACTATTTTTATTAAATGAAGTTCAAATTCTTTGTTTTATTTGTTTCTTGTGTGTGACATATGGACTACACTGAGGTTTTGCTATCTAGGCTTGGGAATATGGAAATCCCTAAATAAAATGTCAGCGAATATTTTCCAGCCTCCTCAGTAACACGGAGTCCTGCCAAATGGCAGAAACATTTCAGCTTGTTATCCCATACGGACACATTTCTTTCCAGGTGTTCATCTTCTTTGCCATACATCACATGTCCATAATGATCCCTTTTAATGCCAAAGACATGCATCGAATGTAACCTACAGCCTGTCTGAATCACCATGGGAGCCACATCACACCACAGACACACCATCAGGGCTACGGGTTCAAGTCCTGTTCCTGGATCTGATTGCGTGCAATTTTTGTTCTGTAAGTATTGTTGCAGGTTGTCTCCAGCTACTCTGGATTCCTGTTGCGGTACAAAAGCATGCAATTTGTTGAATATATGTCTCAAAATTGCCTATAGTCCGTTACTGTGTGTGTGCTGTGGTGGACTGGGATGCTGTCCTGGGTCTGTCTTGTTTTGTGCCCCATGCTGCATAGGACAGGCTCCAGGTTCGCCATGATCCTGTCTTGGGTGAATGATTGTCCATCTTTTTGCCTCCAGCTGCTTGTCCTGTACAGCAGTGTTTATGAACCCAGTCCTGGGTGACCCACATCCAGCCCATGTTTTTGCTTCCTCCCAGCTCCCTGCCAGACAGTCCACACATTTGCTCCCTCCTGATTCCCTACCGGGAGCTGTGCGAGAGCAAAAATGTGGACTGACTGTGGGTCCCCGGTGACCCGGTTGGGAAACACTACTGTGCAGGGTTGCGTGGGGAGGAAGCTGGACTTTGGAGACAAGGGTGTCCTGCGGTGGGGTGAGGTCAGGTGACACACCATTTCCTCAGTTCCTATTTCTTTTCCCTCAACAGAAGAACAGAAACTCAGTACAAAATGTCCCAGGTGGAGACACACAGACACAAAACACAAAAAGATTGTGACACCCTACAGTTCAGCGACTAGCCCATTTTCCTGGTCGTTTACCTACTGTTACCTGTATGTCTCTGTCATGTGGCTCAGGTAGCACCATCAAATGCCTATCAGTGAGCCAAAGAGGCTATGGGTAAATGGGAACTCTGGGAATGTGCTACCATGGTGATGGCATGTCCTGCCTTTGAGGAAAGACTGAGTCTGCTAATTAGCTCCAGGAACAGCAAAACGCTGCTACACCCTGAGTGAAATACGTACGTCGGATCTTCTCTCTAAAATCTGCACCTGTTTCAATCGGCTAATTTGCATACATAATTCAAATTGCGATGAATCCAAAGCCATAAATACAGCTTATGTCCAAATGTATCTGGATACCTGTTTTGAATTAGCAGAACTGGCCGATTAGTCCAAACCCAGTGACTGGTGTATAATCAAGCACACAGCCACATAATCTCCGTCCAGGAACACCAGCAGTAGAATGGATCATTGTGAAAGACCCTGTATGTTCAATATGGTGCCATTATAAGGTGCCACTAAGACATCTATCACATTTCTGCCCCGGGCAACTGTACTTGAATAATAATAATCGATTTCCATGAGGAAATTCTCCTTACGCCTCCCCAAACTTGCTCTCTGTAGGTAAGAGCAAGCTGGCTGTGAAGGGGAGCCACCCACAGGACCACCCATGGAAGGGGAGTTAGGGGCCTCGCTCAAGGAACCGCAGACCAGCCGAGGCCGGGCTCGAACCGGCGACCCTACGATCACAGGCACTGTGAAAACCCCACTGGCTCAGTCATAAAGCAGCATATCACATGAACTCACAGAGAACCATTGCTGTGCACGGGAACGTGCAGCACGTGAAAAACACAAAGAATGACTTACAAACTGTCTTTGAAAGCAGCAGCAACACAAGAATTTATCATCAGCAGCTTAGCAACATGTTCATTGTTCTCTGGAGAGATGAATTGCGTTTGACCATCTGGTTTGACGGATGCCAGGAGGATGTTAGCCCCCAGAAGGCGTAGTGTCCCCAGTAAAAGGTTGGGGGAGGAGAAATCAGGCCCAGGAGGGGGGTTTCGATTGAGAGTAAAGCTTAACACTATACCATAGTGACATTCTTGACCATTGATTGCTATCTACTTTCTGGCCATGGTTGTGTGAAGCCCCTTCGTGTTTTGGCGTGATAATGCATACCACTCTACACTGCTTTGCTGTACGGACTTGACAGGCCTGTACTGAGTCCCGACCTCAACCCGACTGAACAGTAATACTCTTTTCAGCGTATGTGTACGGCGATGATATTCCATCCATCCAGCAGAGGGTGTCTTTTTGGTCTGAATGAACGCTCTTCTTTGCCCAGTGTTTGGGTGATCTCTTTCCAAGAATTCAAACAGATCTCTGCCCTACGTCAATGATGAGAGACACATACATGAACACACCTCCATGCCCACACACACATCTGTTCATCGAATTCTACTGCTCATAATTAGTGATTCGATAAGGGCATTTCTGGCCAGTACTGACAGCTGATTATTTCAAAAACAGACGCCAAAGCCGATTGTTTGGGGGGTTCTGCTGAAGTAAGTCTGAAGGGGTACTCCACTAAAATAAAATTACATTCCAAAAATAAGAAAAAACACCAACTCTGACAACAGTCTATGAGCACTACATTTTATTACTGTATATGTTATAAATATATAACGGACAACAGATCATCAAGTGTGATAAAATCCATAATTTTACGAATAATATCTCTCGATTTTGCACTGAATTTTCTTTTGCTATCAAAAGGTGAGCAATCAAATTGTTCTATTTAGTACATGGGTGGCCAAAACAATATGGATATTTTAATGAGGATTATTGACAATAAATATCCGATCATTTTTAATCATCAGCCAATGGCTGATTGTTGCGCTATCAGCTGATACCCATATATAGTTTCTCAATACAATCAGTGCATCTCTGCATAATTACAGCCGCTTTTCTTCAACTCATCCATGGGTGACCTGTGAAAGTCAAGTGCTGCCATCTACTGGAAACATTTAGTCAATGCACACTGACTCACAATATGTCCGGTATACCCCAGATCTGGGTTGCACGCGAACATTCCACGCATCCGCTCGATGAGGAAAGCCTCATGCGGAAATGTTAAATATGAATCGGGCTAGTGCCGTTTCAAAACTTCAGTGTGACTGAAATTGATTTAAGTGTTTTGCACAAGCTAGTGGAGAATCCCAAATATCTCAATTATTAAACTAGAGCAGAATGTGAGGGCCTTAGTCACAATTTTAAAAAGTGAGGTCCCATTGCAGCTGGAAAACATGAAGCATCAAAATGTTAAGTTCTTTTTAAATCTCAGGTTTATTTAACTAAATTTCACACTGAATTAGCCAAGAAACTGACCCTCTCCAAAGTTAAAGTCGGATCACACACAAACAAAAAAGAAAGCTATACAGACATAAAACAGGAGAGATGGGTTTCTTGATGCCTTCTCTTTTCCAAACAGATTATATGGCAGGCTGTCTGGCTGGTGGCCTAACCCAGGCTGTAGTACCACTGCTGTGTTATAAAACAATCCACATGTCAAAAACCAACTGATGAAACTATTGCTAGTTTTGATACAAACAAGTTGTTTCCAAAAAAATGTATATATATAAAAAATTAATATTACAGACAGATATGAATGAAGCACATGACAATTCTGAAGCAGAACAAAGAATCCAAACAGCTATAGGAGTAGTCACCAAAAAATTCCAGCGACAGTGAAGCACTCTTCTGGCTGGCTGACCAGCCAACACTAAAACCCACCCGTAGAGACCTCAAATGGGTAGTACTCTGGGAAATCGTGGATAATCTTAAGTGCTTCATTGTACAGTTCCAGGTCTGAAACAGAAAGAATGGGATAAGTCGTGTTTAATTAAAAAATATATATATAATTTTGTTCACAAAAACAAAAATAAACCATCTGCTTGTATGACAAGTTAAAATAAAGCTTCACCACTGTGAGGTGTACTAGATGGTGGGAACAAGATCATCAGTAGCAAGCTGTCTTAACACATGATGTACTTGAATTTAGAGATTAAACCCACCAAACGCCGTCCCCTTGTCGTCTCGCAGTATCTGGTACGCGGTGGCCATGATGGTGGCCTTGTTGGACACCATCCCGATGACCTCAACCATTCCACTTAATTCTTCATCAAGCTAGTGAGCAGCAGACAATTCATATTAAACTACACGACAGTGTGAGGATATCTAATTTCAATTTATAAAATGTTTCTCAAACTTGCTGCCAGTGTGAATTGGTAAGAACTACAAAGCAGTACACTGATATCCAATCCAGGGTGTACCCACGACCTCTGGCTCTGACTGAGATCCTGGACGGGATAAGCTACTGGAAGATGGAGGTAAGTATTATCATACCGGGTCGTTAAGTTCCACTGTTGCCTTCTTGCCCTCCCCGTCTATCAGAACAAACGACTTGCCACTCGGATGCACCTGATACGTAAAAAAACAACACAACTATATTAGACAGCTGCCGTTTCCTTATCCACATACATTTTATGCAGTTCACATGAATCCCCTGTCGCCCGTTTGTCGTCATATAGAATGCGCATTCAGGAGGAAAACAAACAACAAAACAAAATACCTTCACGAGCACTACATTACCGTTTCGACGCATCCGATAAAACAAACTGGCTTGCTTATATGTTGAGGTAGCATGCCAGAGTTTATGCGAGATTTCGGTGACTCGTAAACATTAGCCATTTCAATCACTTTGTCAAGTACCCTAGGCTCCCTCTTTCAGCGCGCCAAACACGTTTTGCGGCAATTTGTTTCGTCGCTGCGTCACTTCCGCCCTGGCGCTACACTGTATCTCGTCCCCGGGAAACACTGTTGCGCAATGCATTATGATGCCTATAAATTTAACGCGTTTTAATGCAACTTACGACGATAGTTACAAAACAGAACCAGTGACCTTAAAATTAGCTTCACGATCTCAAATTATGTCAAAAAAATAAACAAAAACGAACATTTTACGATGAATGTACATGAATTTCAGATGAAAGCTTATTTTTGAATCGAACAAACGTATAATGTAATCTTATCAATTGTTATATGCGCCCTAATTTTAAAAACAGAAATACGGAGGTGTTTTCTTAGTTACACTTTTGTTTGGTCCAAAGCGAAAACAGGCGGCGTGACGTCCGATAACACAGGAAACCAGGCAGCAAACAAGGGCCGGATAAGACGGAGTTAACCGCATAGAATAGATAGATACTGCTTTGCAACATCTTTCACTCAGAAAAAAAACACGACGGTAAGTGACCTGTTTGACAGGGCGGCTTATCTCATTTGCCCAACTAGCTACTTATTTTGTTTCCATATGTCGTCTTCTCAAAGCGTTAGGAAAAAGTTATGCAGTATCTAGCTAGCCTGTTGGGTACCAACCGGAGAAAACAGCTTTGTCACAATTTTTTTGTGTTCGCTGTAGCTAACATTATAATCATATAATGTATTTTGACTTATTTGATAGTTTGAAAGATAGCGTCTAACCTTGCTGTCAGTTATCTTCTTTTATCTTATCTTTTTAAGTCTTATCTTTTAAAAGTATTCTGTAATAAATACAAGAAGCAAACGGTAAGGAACGTTTAAATGTTAAGGTTACTGAGGTACAGATCGCGCTTCTCGCGAGCGTCCTGTAATGTCCTATGGTTAAGCATATAATTACCTGGATTTTTATTGGGTACAGCGCATTGTTATACGTATAAGGGACTTTGGATCAAGCATCTGTGCTGAAAAATAAGCAGTTCTTTTTAATAGCTGATGGCGAGAGCTTATGTTTTACATGCAATGTTATGATTATGTGTCACAGCGAATAATTTCATTACAGATACCTGGGATCGAGGACAAATCAAGATGTTTACTTTTTTCGGGCGAAAAGACTCGTCCAAGAAGTCAGTGCCAGAAAAAGAATTGGACGGGTTTGTAATAGTAGGTGAGCAGAAAGCCATCACTTTCCGTTTCTGGATTATCTGCACAAGAATGAATATATTAAAAAGTGGCGTTAAAATCAGTCTGGTCACAGTAACACAAAGGCATCATAAGGAATCCCTGGGTAATTTGTGTATTTTACAAAGCGCATTTTTAGTCCGAGTAATCAGAATTGGAAGTATTTGAAGACATGGTTGAAGTCCGTTCTGCGTATCGAAACGCACCCTACAATCGTTATTTCAGTATCTCGAGTTTCACTTTTCTTATATTAGTGACGATCGTCTTTATAATGCGCAGAGGCACAGTAAAAGAAAATGTTTATTTTCGTTTTCCCGGAGGCGGCTGAGGGGATAAACCAGCATGGGGTTTCATGGAGCGTTTTTCATGTTTATGAACACTTTTTGTGTTATAAGAGGAAAGGAATGAAATTCAGAAAACCCAATTAGCAACTGCTTTTAAAACTGATTATCCATATTTATTTTAGGGTATTTGCTATATAAATTTTTAGAAAAACACGAATAAAAGTTGGTAGTGCTTTCAGTTGTAACAAGTTTAGTTTTCTTACCGCAAGCACAGTTTCCCCTCAAGGTTTATTGCTATATTGCGTTTGTTTGGTTTGCCTGTATGAGTCAGTCTGTAACTCTGACATCACTATTTTTTATAGCAAAGTCTCACATTTCAAGTTGCTTATACATACGGCAGACCTTTAGAGATTAGTCCAGTTAAATGGAATATGGTGGACCTGGACGCCTAAGTCTGAATTAGTTCTGGTTAGTTCTAATTAGTTCTAGAGAAGTGTGTAGCTGACTTTGTTCCTGGAGCCACTGCTGACAGATCATGGCAGATGGTGAGACGCCTCGTGCTTTTCTGGGTAGAGAGAGAGAGTCATATGGCCTGCGTCAGCTGCCAGAGAAAAGGCTGTGGGCCTGTCACCACTAACCCTGCGGGCCTCATTTCGTGAAGGTTCTTGGGGTTGTTGGGTCTGATGCGAACCTCGAACCCCTCTCCTCCTGTAACTTTGGTCATGCCACATGTGCCTGATGTTCAGTGTTTGCAGTGAATGTGTCCGTTGGAGTTTGTTTTTCACAAGTTTTACACAAACCAGAACTTGATAGGCATTGTTGACGTTTACAACACACGCACTTACAAGTGGAACTAGTCCACTTTCTCACGTCATTAAGCTCCCACATGTGGTGTTTGTAGCCTCAAGGACTGCATCACTATGAACTGAATTAGCTTATCAGTGCTCATTGTTGACACACCACAGCACACAGTGCACAACAATGAAATGTGTCCTCTGCGTTTAACCCATATGTGATGTTGTGACGTAGCAGGGGGCAGATAATTCAGCGCCCGGGGAGCAGTGCTTGGGGGCGGTACTTTGCTGCTTGGGGACTCGACCCAGAAGTCTTTCAATTACAAGTGCACTTCCCTAACCATTAAGCCACCACTGCTCACAAAATGCTGTCGCCCAGCATGGGGCTGAAACCCACAACCCTGAGATTAAGAGTCTCATGCTCTACCAACTGAGGTAGCCGGGCGCTGTAATGGAGCCTGAGAGCGGACGCTAGCTATGAAACTGGGAGACAGTGGGGAAAAGTGGGCCTTGCAAGGGCAGCCAAGCAGAAAGACGATTTCTCCTGCTGCACTACACTAGGCATAATGACCAGATTGGTTTTCACTTCTGGAGAGATGACGCTGCGTTTTGTATTTAGCAGATTTCCAGAACAACAGTCTGCAATGTTACCTTCTGACACTAGGTGGGGCTGTGAGTCACGCTTTCGACTTTGTTTTGCAGCAGTAGCCCGGTGCCCATGGACACGCGCAGAGCTGTGTTCTTTGAATTGGGCTGAACATGCAAATTATTTCTCTGAACAGACGTTTTTGCAGAATGCATTAATAGAAGCTATATTGGTACTAGAAACAAGCCTCGTACAACTCAGACAGTATTACGTGGAATTACGTGTGTATTATGTGATAATTAATGTTTTCCGTTAGACTTCAGATTTCCAGCTAAGGTCATTGAGTTGTAAAGCATGTTGAAATCAGTCTGAATGGTTTACAGGTTTAACTCAGGAATGAAAGCAATGCTGGTCTTTTGATATAATTCGAAATAAAGTTAGTTTTATGATTCTCTCCCCGTGATTAATATACATGTTCTGTTTTGAACATTGTATGCATACAATTGATCTTGAACAGGAGTAAATTTTGATGTAAGTAAATTTGTAATTATTTGTATAAATATAATACTTAATGTAGATTTGTTTTCACTGAGAGCAAAACATTCATATTACTGCATATTACATATAAAAATGCATGTTACTTATCTAGTTGATTGATCAAAGTTTTGCCAGTCTTAAAGGAATATTTTACTTTTAACTCTCCGAAATGCTTTGTTTACTGCTGCCTAATCTGAACAGCGCTTAGCCGTTATGTCAGGTTATTTATTTATTTTTTTAACTTTACCAAGGAATAAATTTTTTAACGGAGTGGCTTACATTTCAGCCTTTTGTTTTAAACACGACGTGCAAGTGTTGCAACCTGAAAAGACGGATTGTGGTCAGCTGATGGGAAGCTGATTGGGGGGGTGCTGCTCGCTAACATGCAACGCTGGTGATGTCATGCACAGCTGCGGTTCGCCTCTGTGGGGCTCTTATATTAAAGTGGCGGTCAAACAGTGGTTTACTTTATAAGGGACCGAATGCAGAGCGTGACTCGCCGCTCTTTGCTTCTTCCACGTAACCCTTTTATTAATAATCGGCTAAACTAAGATCTTGTAGATCCTTCCCTCCCTTTGCAGCAAAATGTACGACATTTTTGAGAATTAAGGTAGGATTTGTTGGATCATTCATAGCAGATAACATAACAATCAGTACATGGCCTGTGTATGCAATTCATCAGCAGCTACCACTTTAGAAACCGGAAAAGATTTGTTTTGGTTCATAAGTTTAATAAAACATGTGACCAGTTATACAGAAGGTGTAAAATGTAGGTTGTGATTGTGTGCAGCTGGGATGGAGAGACTGAGTTTGCATCGTTTCAGAGCCACTCCGGGGACCTCTGCTGTTTGTCTAGCAAGACACACTGCATTGTGCTCCATGAGAGCACTGCATGCGGGGGGTGCACTGCGCTCCGTGAGAGCACTGCATGCGGGGGTTGAACTGCACTGTGCTCCGTGAGAGCACTGCATGCGGGGGGTGCACTGCACTGTGCTCCGTGAGAGCACTGCATGCG
>JABFEA020000050.1:974759-987801 GCA_019775915.2 Cyphomyrus plagiostoma | reverse complement strand
TGCTATGGTTTACTGTGGCTTAACTGGGGGGTGGGGTGGGTGTTTTAACCCCCCCCCCCCCCCAGATAATCAATACTGACCAACACCTCCCCCCCACACACACAATCACAAAATGGGTGGAGACCTCAACCCCCTTAGTGTTCAAGCCAAAATTACGCTCTTGCAAATGCAAAAAGAACAATACAGATTGAAAAAAAGGGTCACATGATGCACACACATCACTATGGAGGCCTGGATCGTTCCACACCTCTGGGAATCCACTCTATCATGGTGAAGAGAAGTATGCCACCTCCCCAAATTGTTTTGGTGGGGCCCCCCCCCCGTTCTCCAGAGCTTCGCAGCAGTGATTTGCATATGGCCAGCACCTCAGGTCCCTGTCTAGCCTGCCATGTTCAGCGCTGACACAGCCGTCAGGGATGAAAGGCAGCCGGCCTCTTACAGCTTTGTATTCTGTGTGGAGGGTTGTAGGACTTAATCTACAAGAGTGCATGAATAAAACAGTTTAGTAAAACGCTGTGCCGCCATGTGGCCTGCATGGATAAGTGTGACCTCTTCCATTTCCTCCTCCTCGCTACATTTAAGGTTTCTCCGCCAGTAATATCATTCTGAGCTAATGCTGAATGCCAAACGGTTCTTATTTTAAGCAAATTTCCACTCAGATGGGGGGAGAGACACGTGCGGACTCCTGCTCCACACACACCATACAGTTGTGTTGCAAAGAGTAAAAAAAGAAACACTGTGGGGGTATTTTTCGCCGCTGAGGAAAGAAGATTTTGTAATTGTTTTAGACAATGTGTTCCCACCGTTAAAATGTTAGGGCAGACTGAAACTTTGCAGGCTGTTTCTTCAAGAATAAATCATACATCACTAAGGAATATAATTCAGATGTTTCTCAGCATGTTTCAGACGCATTCTGGTTGTCATCATGATACTGGAAGAACATTTAAACAAAGCTGATACATTTGCAAAATTTGTGATGCACGTGTCACAAACAAATGGGTTCCCAGCATCTGTATGTCCTACACCTAATTAATAAATCTACACCTAATTAATAAATCTACACCTAATTAATAACTCTACACCTAATTAATAACTCTACAGCTAATTTTAATTCAACTTCTTTACAATGCCATGTAATGTTTTGGTTGCAGACCATATGCCATAAGCTAAATGCTAAGATGAATAGTACAATCGTGTGATTAGTTATATCTTTCTGAGGAGGGGATTCCAAATGAAATGTCAAACATACAGACGAAACTACATCTTTATTAGATGGAGGAGGAGTTCGTACATGAACGGCAGACCAGAAGAAATGGAGAAATTCAAAGAGGGGGGTTGCATGGAACACTATAAACGAGCAAAATGGCTTTTCAGAATTACAAGCAAACTTGGAGCGAAACCCTTTTATTGCACAGCACACAGAAAAGTGACTGGGACCTAAATTAAAATGACTCGATAAAGCAGCCGTCTGTGCATGGGACAAGCCAATACACATCACAGGACCTCGCCTGCAGCCCGCTAGAAATTACCTGTCCGCATTATTCATCGATAGGTACTGGCGGGGGGGGAAAGTGACTTAACTGTCGCTAAGAAAAATGGCCTTTGGCAAAAGTGAGGATGGGCGCTGCATCCGGCTCAGTGGCTGGTTCACACCCCCGGATCCTGCCCCTGCTTTGATACGGCGTCGCCTGGCGCGCACCGACGTAGCTGCGGTGAGCCTTTCATGGCAGCCGGCTGGTAATGCGTGGCGATGTCGCAAATTAACCTGGAATTAAAAACTCCGGGTTAAGATAGTGATGGGGTTGCATCTCTGTCCCAGGGAAGCGACAGGCGTTGCCTTTTCCATGGTGCTGGAAATGTAATTAACCTCCTTGGTGGAAGAATTCTATTAGGGGGGGCCGGCTGGGGCCGCCAGGTGCGGAGATGTCACAGGCCGTTGAGCGCAAAGCCGCCCTCATCCGCATTTTAAACCAAACTTCCAATTTTCTCCCTTTATCTCTCGTCATCTTCAGTGAAGCTGGAAATTGATCAAAGTGCAGTAGCGTGCATGGATTCGTGTGCGTGTATGCGTGTGCGTGTATGCGTGTGCGTGTATGCGTGTGCATGTGGGGGGGAGCAGGAAAGGTGAGAGACATTAGCAGGAGTTTTACAAGATGTTACATTGAAATTGCCTGCAGATCTGGGATTGGGGTTTCGCTTTTTTTATTCTTGATGGAAACATGCAACTTAATGCTGTAGATTGACATTCAGCCAACAGTGTTTTTCCCCTTTTTTCCTGCCACTGCCTCCGTTATGTAAATGTCAGACAGCCCTCCCTCGCTAAGCAGTGGCCATGGTGGGGGGCTCGCCTGCCACGTGCCCATCACCAGAAGGGTAATCATCTGGTAGCCTCTGGACTAGGAAAGGCAGGGGGGGCATTAATGGCGTATTGCCTCCCCCCAGTCAGCAAGTTGGGGGTGCGGACAGCAGGAATAGGTTCAATTTTGTGGGAGTGTATCTCCCTCCCATCTCCAGTGGTGTCGAACCTGAGCCTGCAGATGTCGGTACTTACAGGCGACTCTGTGGCCAAGGAACAAACACTGTGGCAACAAAAAAAGGAACCAAAACTTTCCAAGCAAAACTGTTTTCAGTTTTTCTTTTGTCTTTGACTATTTCTGGAATCTGTATGTTAAAATGGGAGAAGCCCCACAAAGACAGCAGGCCCTGGGAATGGCAGTGTGTGTGTGTGTGTGTGTACGTGTGCATGTGTGTGTGTGCGTGTGCATGTGTGCGTGTGCGTGCGTGTATTTGTGTGTGTGTATGTATGCGTGTGTGTGTCTGTGCTTGTGTGCGTTTGTATGTGCATGTGTGTGTGTGTGTGTGTGTATGTGCATATGTGTGTCTGAGTCGGCAATGTCCCGGCCTCTGGTCCAATGGGGTTCTCTTACTCATGCTCAGTGCTTCCTTGGATCGACCCCAGTTCTCTGCAGCCCTGTAGTGGATAGCTGGGCTTGGAAGATGAAGAGGTGGATACAGGCATGTCAGCTCCCTGTGTGATGTGTCCCCGCCCCAGTCCCGAGGTGCCCTGTCTTCTGTACTTGTGGGCTGCACACTTCTCGCGGGTGTAGACCGTGTTGCAGGACCAGGGAAACATGTGTCACATTATCCTACCCTCCAATGCAGGAAACACACTGGTGTCAGGGCCCATTCTACTTTAACTCCCAGTGATTGGTTCCTACATTTTATTATGCTAAATAGTGGGGATGGCAACACCCGGCTTTTCCGGCAAGGAGCACCAGTCACGGCTTAAACAAATGCGTGTCCTCTGCCCCTGTGCTATCCTGCATTTCACTGCACGTACCAAGTTCCACTGCTGCATTTCACGCTGGAGCAGGCCTGCAGATCACGCTGTCGATTAGCCTTGCACATTAGCACCTGGTGGGCCTAAATTGTGCCGGAAAGAGGCTCTTATGTAGCCACGTTTGAACACTCACTTTCCAACTCATCTCAAATGAAACAAGCCAGCCAAACAAACAAAAGGCGTAACGGCACACGTGCAGTGCGGCCACTGCGAGCGAGTGAGGCTGAGCTGGCAGACGGATGAAGGGAAGAACAGAATGAGAGTTGGACGTGGAGAGAGACGACTGAAGGGATGGAAAAACAAAGCAGAGGGATAAAAACGGGGGGGGGGGGGTACAGAGGGAAGACAGAGTCCAAGAAGGAGGTGAAAGAGAGACACGGGAAGGAATGGAAATTTGAGAAAGATGGGATATGGACAAATGGAGGCAGCGGCGTAGTGAAAGCAGAGAGGGAGGGATGAAGGGAGGGAGTGCTGAAGGCACAAAAGAGTAAATGAAGCAGGGAGAGACGACGAGAAGATGGGACAGAAAAATGAGTGGATACATAGATGAAGAGGAGGATAAATGAAAACCAGATGGACTGCTGAGTAACAGGAAGTGGCAAGGGAGAGGCGCTGAGTGCCGGTTCCTGACGGCTGAGCTAATTGTTCCCGTCTTAGAGGCAGCTGTCAGGTGGCTGAAGAATGGCTCATCACTGGGGTCATGTGACCTTCCTATGCGGTGCCCATCTCTCTCCGACCGGAACCGGAAATAAACGCTGATGATTACGATGCTCTCACGGCGCCAGGCTGGTGCCACGAAACAGGAATCGCTCACCACATGCCCAGGAATGAGGCCCATTTGCACGTATGTCGTGCCCGCTGTTGATGTGCCCCATTTCCTGTTTGTGCTGGGAGGCAACTGGGGACAGAAAAGGTCATGATTTGCAAGAAATCTGTTGATACACCGGATTTATTCATTGCCTACCTTGTCCTTGGCGACACGCCCATGCTGATTTTGAGGGGAAATCGGGCTCTGATATGCAATCAGCCGGGGTTTGACACCTGCGAAGGGAAAGCCAGTGCTGATTGCTTATTTGTGCCGTGGGTATATCGCGGGATGCACACACACACACACACACACACCGTGACACGCTACAGCGATAACCCCCCAGAACTCGGTCATCCAATCAAACCATCAGAACTGTCCAAACACTTCCTTCCTCTCCGGCTGTTGGCAAAACCAACACGAATTGAACAAAATTCACAAAGTAAAAATCAGTTAATCTCTATTAAAAGAAAAAGTTTCATGGGAAGCACTGGAGTGTTTTATTGTTACCAATAAAAGGAAATCCGAGAGCCAACATTGGCGACATTTCACCAGCGAATTTTAACGCCGGGCTAGTTTGCCTTTGTCGTCACACTTTGGAGACCCCTCCCAGATTCGTTTGACCAGTTCTCCATTCACCCTCATTACCCAAGTACTTCTACATCCACTGAGCTTGGTATCTTTTGTTGGTGAATATCCATGGTTTCGAACTGCCGCTGGTTAAAATTGGATTAAATCTCTCCTCGTTGTTTGGCCTGAGGTGGACTTCATTTTTTAACAGGACGTCTCCTGTCGGCTGGATGCCCCACCTCCTGACGGTAAGTTTTGATTGGCATTTGTCTGGAGGCGGGGCCACTAGTATATCAGGCCCCTAAATGCCAGGGAAGGCGGCCAATGTCAAAGTCTCCTCAGGGCAGGGGGGGGGCTGATAACGGCCGTACCCGGCAGAGCCGTTGGTAAATAAGCTAGGTCCCTCATCAAATCTGTCCTGGAGGGGGCCCTGGCACTTCCTGAGTAGAGTAATCCTGCTGTTGTCCCACGGAAAATCTCATATCCCCGCTCTTTTCACCCGGCCACGATAAAACCGTTGAGCTGTTTCGCTCCGAACGCTGAAGTGCTTTAGAGGAAGGTCCCTCGACGACAGATGAGGCAAATGACTGATAGCCAAAGTCCCTTATCCTTTGTGTGCACTCCGTGTCCAGAGGAAAGGACCTTAGCAACACAGGGACAGTGAGAAATGCTACAGACGTGGAGCGACATCACTGAAAACACCGCTGTCCATGTCTAGCCTAAGCCTTACCTTCAGATAGCAAAAAAATAAAACGCTAACAAGTGCCGTAAATCGCGACCTGTGGAAAGATGACGGCACCATTTCGTTACATTCATCTAGTATAATTACACATGAAGCCTAATCGCTAATCCTATCGCTCACATTTTTTTCTTTTAGCCTTAATCGCAAGCCAGCCTCTTTTCCACTCATCCAAGAGGTAATTTCTGCTTAATACGGTGACCAAAACCTCAGAATGTTCAAGAACCATTAGGCGCTCACCACAGAAAGACAAAACGGACAGGGGCTATAAAGTCAATATCAAAAGCTTGCTTGTGTTGCCCCATTACCCTCATTGAGCTGAGAATTATGAGGCACCAGCAGGCACTTAGGGCGGGAAAAGTCATCTTGGGTAAGAGGAAATTACCCCCGTTTAAGCATGAGCAAATGTGAGGTAACCTAACACAACCTACGGTTAAATGACATGTGTACGCACCAGCTCGACAAGAAAGGGAATGTTTAATCCCGCCAGTCTTGGACATCCTGTAACAAATCCTCTCTCTGGCCTGATTTGTCTCTCGGAATGCAAGCATTGTGTTTTATGGAATATTCCGGGGTGGTGCCTCCTCCTGTCTACCAGCTTCTTGATTAAAAATGTATTCAAACATTTCCTTTTAATATTTTCCCCCCTCCTCCATGCACCAGTGCACATGAGATTAAGTGCAAGGTGAATTTTCCCACAAATCCCTGCGTGTAGGACCCAGATAAACACAGTCCATTGAGTTTGCCATTGCAATTACTTTATAGAGTTTTATATTTGAAAGTTTATTGTGTTCTGGGGTTTCCGAAAAGTACTTATTATGTTTCTCTGGGGTGCGTATAATGTTAAATTATGGAACATAACTGCACAATAACTTTAAAATATGCTTTTAGACATATTTCTTTGCTGAACCCATAACTGTAAGACATACAATTAAAACCATCAAGACTGAACTTGCATGAGAATCATTTTCTCCTGTAATTCAATAAACAGCCTCTGTTACAATAGAGGTGCAGGACGGTGTCTGAAAATCATTAATCATTTCCATCATCGACCCCCCCCCCCAATTTCAAAGATGTCCCTCACGTATTCTGGAAGATTCCGGTAAACCTATGTGAACATATTGCTCATAACAACAGGTCTCACTGCCAAGAAAACAGCAGGAGCAGGAGAACCCAGGACGTCTGAGTTTGGACTCACGTTTCAGTTATTTTTCTGGATCATTCCAATAAATGGCATCATGGACAACCAACTGTGTTCCTGTCGCAGTCTAATTGAAAAACTCACTCTTTTGTGAAGAACAAATCAGTTTTTCCACCAAACAGAAGGAAAAGAAACACAGGCAAGTAAAGAAAATTCTATTAATTAGTTCTGTAAAAAGGATACTTTTGAAGTATTCCATTATTTTAACTATAAAAACTGTAACATAGTATAAACAAACATTTGCTTGCCAAATGCATTTTATAGATATTTACCAGCTGGCTAGATGAGAGAGAACAGCATTAAAAAAAGGAATCTTACAGTTACAAAATACTATCATTGATTTGCATCCTGCAACCCTCTCTCTGTGCTTAATAATCAGATGTGAGGAACAACATGTTCTGTGAATTAGAATGGATAGTACTGGCGCCACTGATGGAACCTCAGGAAAATTCCCATGAAAAGCAGGGGAGCGGGCGGATACAGGGTGTTGCATTTTGGTCATGGCTCACAGCAGTCACAGCATTTTAGGTTTCGTCTCGGGGAAGGTGACTTAACGTACACAAGTCGGTTAACATGTGATTTGTGTTCTGAACACTGCCGCAACAGGAGCCAGTAGTCACTTATAGGTTGGGGAGCTTAACACATTAACAAGAAGTGCTCAGGTTGAACCACAAAGTGAAAACGGCATTAAATGCATGAATTCTTCATACATCAGTTTTTTCACAAAACACCAGCCAGATGCTGAAATCACTGATTGGCTGGTTCAGATTAGACAGGAGAGCAGCTCCTATTTGTTAATACTGGGCACCAAGATCCCAGTTCATGGCTGACAAGTGCCTGTGTAAAGTAATTTAGATGGACACAAAACTGAACAGTAGCCCGCTGGCTAGTAAACAGATTTTTTACTGATATAACCCAGGTGGTCAATAGCAAAAATTCTTCAGACGATTAATGAAATAATCTTGAATACCTATAAAAACATATATTCATATTTATTTATTTATTTTTTTACTATTTCAATAGGTCTGTGGTGGTTAAATGCAACGTGCCGATACAGTGACAGTAGTTCTGTGGTGGTGAAGTGTCTGTTTCTCTTGAGGCAGTTTGATCAGTAACTGTGAGCCACTCTGTAATGTCAGCACTCCTTCAGCAATCCATGCTGCCGCCGTTGTCAGCCGCCGTTACTGCGGTGACGGCGAAAAGCACTCCCGCGGTAAGGGAGCTGCCTCAAGATGGCGGCTGGGATTACTCTATAACGGTGACGTCCGCAGCGTCGCCTGGAGAGGCCATTCGTCAATGGCCCCCGCATCCTTCCTTCAGGACTTCTCCACAAGGACACTCACTACAGACCATTTTTCAAACAAACACAAATCCCTGCCATTCCTCAGAGGGGAGTCACTGGGCGTGTTTTTCCCTGACAGGACGAGGTCGTGTTGATCTTTAGCCACAGCTCATGTATGGAGCAGCAAAGTGCCGATTCTAAGTCGGCGGCCATTAGAGGCTATAATCCATACAGAGCGGCCATCCTCATCATTAGCCAATCAGATGTTTGGAATTGGTCTGGCCAATCAGCTTCCAGTGCCCTTGTGGTCCTGCTCCTATATACATCCCTAGCCCAGCAAGCGGGGCGTACAATGTTTAACTTAGCCTGGCCCTGCCTTCACTGCCTTGTTCGCCTTCCCTGTGAGGGGCACACAGGCTGCCCCGCCTCGCATCATAGGTCCTGACTAGCTCAGAGGTCGAGCCTCCGACCCGCCATCGATGCCGGAGCTGGCATGTTGCAATGCTAACCGCTTTCTAATGATTTATAAGCTTAACAACACGGGTGATTGGCAGGCGATTGTAAAAGCCATGGACTCACAGCAGATAATTAATGGGGTTCTGTGAAACCTTTTCCACAGACTGGGGAGGGGGATGGAATGCGGGGGTGTCCGTCAATGCCTGGAATATTTTGCTAAAACCAGCCAGGTGATAAAGTCACAGATTAACTATTCTTAATGATATTAATTGAGCATACAAATTCCATAAGCCCAGAGGTCCTTGACTGTACTTATTGTCCTGCATTTTTATTTTTAAAGAACAGAACATTACATGGCCAAGCAAAAACAGGTGGAACTATGTTCATAATGAATATAAACTGGAAAAAGGGAAACCTGGTTGTGAGAAATGCAACACAGTTCCTGGAAAAGAAGACACTACATCCATAAGCTTTTATGATTTTTAATGGTGACTGTTATTGCTATTAACCAAATGTGAGGACCCTCCACGCACTACGGAGCTGCCCGTGATAAAGCCTGAATGAAACTATATTTGCCGTATGATCACGATATGTTATGTTCAAACGCTAGACCTAATCCCCCGATTCGAATTCATTTAAACGGCTGACCGTAAATCTAGCTTCCCTCAGCGGCTGGAGCCCAGCGGAACACGCAAGAATGACGAGTGACATCATTTGTTTAGGTGCACTAATTAGAGTACCTTCTGGTTTTGCCGCCCACATAGATGGTTACCTAATGACACATACTGCGCTGAAAATCCAGAAAACCAATTATGACTATTCCAGTTCCAAAAGCAGCTTGGCTCCTGTATTAAACAGGCTCTATAGAAATGTCAGGTAACCATGCTGGAGCTGAACGTGTTCTTGGTTATTCTCAATTCACGAATACGGATTCCATACCGCTTTTATTAAGGGGAAGGTCACAATATGCCTAGAATCTTCCCCAAGCAAGACGGGATACTGGACCTCTGCATGGATGGGAGCTACTGAGTAATGTCAGGGCAGGTTCTTGGGAGTTTTACTTACACAAATATGTTCTGAGGGCAGAACGAAAAATGATTGGTTTAGAGAGATAATTAAGATCAGCTTGTAGAGGAACTGGTTCAACAACTACAGAAAGCGGGGCCAAGAAATCTAATTGGTTGGTCCGCCTCCTCTAGTTGCTGCCCTACAATCAGATTGGTTATCTCTCTGAACCAATCACTTTTCATTCTGCCCTCAGAATGTTTTTGTGTAAGTAAAACTCCCATGAGCAGATGCCAGCCCCTCACTGGGCACACATTAACACACACAGTCACACAAAGGCCCATAGTGATGGTCCTTTTTACCCAGTCACACGATTCTGGGAGGAAACCTGCACATCTGAGAGAGGTACAAATTCCAAAAAGAGAACCATGGGAAATAGAACCCTGCAAGCTCCTGTGATCTTATGTACCTCAGGAGAAAGTCAGCCGCCACTGAGCAGGACGACGCCTGCGAGGAACTTAAAGCAGCATGAGCGTTACTTCAGGATATTAATACACATTCCCCCATAAGTGGCGCTTTAAACTGGCCATCCCCAGTGACGTGTGGGGCTTGTACAGCTCATGTCTTCCGCCTGCCGGCCCCCTGCCAGCCCCCTCCTCCTCCTCCTACTCCTCCTTCCTACACTCAGTGAATGCAGGTGATTAATGCCTAATGCCCACCCAGCTTGATCTGCACATAACCCTTAATTTCCTCTTCAAGACAGAAACGAAGGGAAGAGTTGCCATTTCAAGAAGGGAAATTGCTCTTGGGTGGGGGGGGGTGGCTGGGACAAGATTATTTTTTTTTTGCTTCCTCTCTACTCTCTAACTGGGAGCCTGTTCAGCTCAGTAGGTACGGGGGGATGCGTTTGACTGGCAAGCTGGTGAGGTGGCCTCCACTCCTGGTCCGGACGCCTCTGTGAGCTCCTCAATTACGATGTCATAATGATGTCTCCCAGCTGAGGAAGATCTTGTCGCTCTTCATCAGCAGTCCGGGAACCAGCCACCTTCCTGGTTAGAGGAGGTCACGTGTCTGTAATATGTGTTTCCGGGAGCGTGAGGGAGGGGCACCATCGTGCCTGATGCCTAACTGCATCTTTGCCCAGTGACTTGAGTGGCTATGAGGAAGTAGCTGTCATTCCTGATTGACTCAAGGATAAGTTGCGTGGGGGCCAGCACTGTGACAGGTGGCACGGTGGCTCGGTGTGCTGCAAACCCAGGCAGAGAGAGAAATCCATAGGACCAAGAGCACTTCTGAACAAACCTCTTCTCTGTGTGGAATTACAGCAGGAGTCCTATTGGTGCAGCTATATCAGTGTACCAATGCATGACATCAGCATTGTGCATACCACTCAGAGAGCAAAATGCGCAGTTTTATTCACTCAATGCGATTTTCCATCCCATTTTCCCACCTGGCATGGAAATCATTCCCAGGAACTGCAGTGGATCCCGCAGTGAAGTTTCCATCCACACACCCTCACTTTGCCTGTGCCAATTCAGAAAGCTATGGGCGCAGGGCGGGTGTCAGTCCATTTTTGGGCACGCACAGACACGGACACACACACACACACACACATACACACGCACATACACATGCACACACACATGCACACGCACACACACATACACACGCACACACACATGCACACGCACACACACACACACACATGCACATGCACATACACACACGCACACACGCACATACACACACACACATACACACACATATACACATGCACACACACATGCACACACACATACACACACGCACACACACATGCACACACACATACACACACGCACACACACGCACATACACACACACACATACACACACATATACACACGCACACACACACACGCACACACACGCACATACACACACACACATACACACACATATACACACGCACACACACATGCACATACACACGCACACACACACATGCACATGCACATACACACACGCACACACGCACATACACACACACATGCACACACACATACACATACACACACACACACATGCACACGCACACACACACACGTACACACACACACATGCACACACACACATACACATACACACACACACATACACATACACACACACACATGCACACACACACACACGTACACACACACACACGCACGAAGGGCGGTGTCATTAGTGCACAGTGCAAAGCGGCATGTTTCAGGCATAGTGAGGCTCTCCTACTCTGGTGTCTGGTGCTGAGAGCTCTGCCTAAACTCCACACACACCCCACCAACCCCATCCATCTCCTCTGCCGCCTGCTTCCATGATCAGCTCCTCCATCTGGCCTCGCTGCATCTGGTCTATGTGGGGAAGGATGGGCAGTTGGCCCAGAGAGACCCACTGGATGGATCGGCACACTGGATGGATTAGCACACTGCAGACACTCCCTGCAGTGTCTTCCCCACTGTGTCTGTCTGCGGACTCCTCTCACCTCCTCTGATCTCCACTCCTCTGTTCCTCCCTTGGAAAAAAATGTACTTTCCTCCCTTTCATTTTCTTCCCCTTTCTCTCCCTAAGTACGAACGCAAATCACGCTCCTGCTTCCATAAAATGCATGGGACAAATAAACTAACCATCATTGTTTCTTTTCAATGCAAACTCTCTATCATACATCGATTTCCTCACTGTACCGGCACTGTGTTTATATGGGGAAAATGCATTCGCAGATATGGGGATCGGCTTGTATCCGTCGGTGACGAAACAACGATTTCCAGCCTCAGAGAAGCAAAACCGTAGATGGGATTTTAGCAACAGCTCAACCCTAATAATAAAATCTATCTTTACAATTTAACACAGACACAAACACAGAAGTATTCTTTCGCTCCCTAGAAGCATTCTTTCGCTCCCCCCAAGCACTTATCAAGTGTATGGTCCGTGATCAGACTGGGATCTATCCCAGGAAGGACTGGGCGCAAGATATGGGGCAGAATGCCAGTCTATTACAGGACACACATTAACACACACAGTCACACACCCACAGCTCATAGTGTTGTCATTTTACCCAGGTGCCTGTATTTGGACTGTGACTGTTTTATCCAGAGAAAACCCAAATAATGCAGATTCCACACAAAGAGAGCCAGGGGCGGAAATTCAACCTCTGAATCTGGAGGGGAATGACCCCAGTAGGGGAGGTCATTTGCCGAGTGGGTTAAAAATACAGATGGTCGGCAACTGGACCCCCCCGGTCATCCACGTCTTCTGTACGTGGCCTTGTTTTCAAGTCTCCCAAGTATTTAGCTCAATAATTTATGGCTGTAATTGGCCAATTTCACACCTGGCTCTCAGGTAACGGAAAGCTGGAAAACCAGCAGGGCTTGGCCCATGTGGACCTGCCACGTATCAAGAACGCATCGGATGCCATGGGCATAAATCCCGGGGGGGACGGAGGGCCCCCCCCATCTGAGGGTTGTCCCCCCCCCCCAAAAAAATGAAAAAAAAAAAATTGCGCTCTCTATTGTGAAAAATGTATGTAAATGCAAAAAATGCATTTATAAACAGTTGAGTTCCCCCTCCCCTTCCTCACAGTGGTTTGGCCCACTGCCTGCTTTCCCAGTTCATCTCACCTACTC
>JABFEA020000050.1:948419-970667 GCA_019775915.2 Cyphomyrus plagiostoma | reverse complement strand
CTGAGTTAGGGCTCTGTGCAGGCCCCAGGCTGAGTTAGGGCTCTGTGCAGGCCCCAGGCTGAGTTAGGGCTCTGTGCCGGACCCAGGCTGAGTTAGGCCTCTGTGGAGGCCTCAGGCTGAGTTAGGGCTCTGTGCAGGCCCCAGGCTGAGTTAGGGCTCTGTGCAGGCCCCAGGCTGAGTTAGGGCTCTGTGCAAGACCCAGGCTGCTTTACGAGTACATAGTGGCTAAGCACGACTGAGGACACACAGGTGGCTGGCAGCCCCTCACACCCCCAACCTGGCTCATTCCTCTAAAGAAAAGGTGTGAAACAGCCAGTCTGCGACAGGCCGCTGTCCGTGGTGCTGGATCCCGCACCCGTCTATAGTGCTGAATGGACAGCAGCCTTATTCTTTGTCACAGTGAACATGGGCAGCATCCAGCTGCTGGAGACTCCTTATTTACTCTAATATCCTGCTTCGCAGGAATAAGATTACAGGAGGAAATGCAGCAGCATCTTTTTAAGCAGGAATCTTTAAGCAGGAACCCTGTCACTGAATGACTTTATAGAATCTGAGTTGACAAAGCGACTCTAAACTGAATTTAATCAGCGGTCGTACATAATCCCCCAAAAAAGGTAATTAGAGGCAGGGTGTAAAAACAGAAGAATGAAGGTTTCCCCAGGAGCAACGTCGCTAATCACTTTTGTACGAGCTGAAGATGCTCGGACGTGTAATTAAATATTTTGGTTATGATTAGCTCTTGACTTATATACAAGAGCACATTTACGGTGAAAATCATGTCATATGTTATGATTATAAATGTGTGATTAAAGCATATACATCTGCATCGCAAACTTGACGTAAGATTAATATTTCAGAGGCACTTATGTTTATCCATAGTAGAATACGTTCAAGTTTAATCACTGGCATGTCATAATCGATCACATGTCTCTGAGCAAGTACATGAGATATTTTGGGGGAGGGGGGCTGGGTGGTAGCACTACACGAATGGTAAAACACGGAGGCTATGGGACGTTAGCGTTTCGGAGCATAGCACTACAAGAATGCTAAAACACGGAGGCTATGGGAGGTTAGCGTTTCGGAGCATAGCAGTACACGAATGCTAGGGGGAGATTCGAAGAGGCCGATTTCATATTACAAGGTGTATTCATGAGTGTCAAATCTCGCCAATGTGAATAGCGTGTGTTCTGAAAATGTCTTTTCCCCCAACAGACAAAATCTGGACTATAGGTTGGGAATAGAGGGTGTCACGCCCTCTGCCTGCTGCCCGGGGGCCAAACACTGGCCAGGCAGGCAGTATAAGGGTTCCGGAGCTGCTCCGGCCTGAATCAGTGGCTGCGGGGAGCGGGCAGGGGCACAAGCAGCAGACCCAGCTGTAGTCGACTTGTAAAATATTAAAATAAAAATAATGTTCAGAGGAAGGTGATAACCTGCGAATATCTGAAAAGGGTCCAGCTTTTAACACACTTCAATTTTAAAGAACATGCAGATATGCAGACATACAAAGAATTCCCTTTGTGCTAATGGTGGGCAGTCTCTCAAAATGCTATCGCAGACGAATAAATGAATATTAAAGAATACGAAAAAAAAAAGCTATAAGACATTCTGCCTGCAGGGATCAGTGGGATCAGCTTCTCTATTCCCTGGCAGAATGTCATTTTCATTCTCCTCCATCAGACAGGACAACAATGATTTGTGGAGGGGCTGAGAGGAGGAGGAGAAGGTGAAGGAGGAGGAGAGACAGGCTGGAGTCTCTCTGGAGAGACTGCTCTGCTCTCGACACCTCTCCTGGGTCGGGCGCTGGGAGCCTAATTCTGCCAGATAAGCGGAGAAGGTTCCTTTTCATTGCACTTTGCTCCTGAAAAGTGATATCTGAGAGGCCTCTGTCCCCCCTCCCCGGGTGCGTTTGGGGGGGGGGGTGATATACGGCACCACAACCCGTGACGGTGGCAGTGTCTTTCCAGTCCTCCGGAGCCCCTGCACATGTGTGGAAGCCCCAGAATGCCGCTGCGCCTATCTGCATAAAAACCATAAAAACCATACCCCCCCCCCCATTATGCCCTCAAACATAAAAGCATATCTTGTGTTCTAGCTGCCTGTACGCATCCCTGTTGAATCCGAAGCCTTTGCAGGTTACAGTGCCTTCTGATAAGCTTCCCTCCCTCAGATCTGCACTTATACCCCCCCCCCCCATAACACTTCCTGCTGCTATTATAGATTTAATCCTAGCACAAACACAGGGATGTAACCTTACCCTTGACTATTTTGGTGCTACGTGGTTTGTTGAGAAACCGAAGAAGTTGTTGTGGAACGTGTTATATCAGTGGAGATTCCATAAGGATTTTGGGTCTTATTCATGAAGAACCACTCTGACATATAAATGTAAGGTAACTTCACTAATTGTGAATTGAAGGGCCATCATGTTCCCCCCGCAAATGATTTTCATCCATCTGCTTAACCGGTACAAACAAACAGAGAGACGCAAAACCTGTCCCAGAAAACACAAAGTAGAGCATCAAACTAGCAATGCAAAAGTTGTGAGTTTGAATCTCAGGCAGCAGACATAAATTGTAACATAACTGAGGGTTTAGTACCTACACCCTGTAGACGTGATGTGATAATTCTACCTGTTGAGCCACAGTGCTGGCATTCAGACTGGACTGAACAGCTGTAAAGTCAATGCTGAAAGTCACACAGCATACACAATACACAGGAGATCCCTAATCATCTAGGAACACAGGAGAGCCTTTGAAAAGCCTGATGAGTCGTCAGACCCACTGTGTGGATATCACATCTTCTCTGACAGACGTAAGGAAACTACATACCAACACATGGATAAAGATGGATATTACAGAAGATGTCATCATATTCTCCGTGGCTCATCATGTGGATACTGCACCTGGCTCTGTACATGTTTCAAGGATCTTAAAACTTTGTTCTGAATTCTCCAAACCCCCCACCCCCCATCAGCATGTAGAACCACTCATGTATGTTCATCCTATTTTTGTTTTTTTCCCCATCATATCTCAAAGCTCTATTTGTGTTCATTAAGCAGTGGGATGGTTCCTTATGAGTGTAGAGAGTTTTCAGAGAGGTGAAGAGCCATCATCGCCATTGGAGACGCTGCTTAAAATAACAATGACTAACACGCCTTAATGGGGACCTATCTGAGTCCTTTAGAACATGACCTTTTTGGGGATCCTGCTGTGAGACAGGAACACCATGTGAAATTGGTAAAGGTTTTACCAAATAATCTGTCCACCAGCTGTGGTCTCTTACTCAGCACAGGGTTACGGTGAACCTAAAACTCAGCCCAGCAAGCACAGGGTCACACAGAACCTAAAATTTAAGAAACCACATTGCAATATCCCGATGCTTTATGATACCAAGTAGCCATAAAAAACAAGATAATTTAATGGTTATTATTTTGATGGAGTTTGTATTTATTTGAAGGTAAGGCTTGCATGTTCCAGAACTTCTGTCCAGCAGGGAAAGCTAGTTTCAAACCTCAGTGTAAGGAGGTCCCTTTGACAGAAGTTCAATCTCCAATAATGCTTTGTACATTTCCTTGTAGCATTTGATGTTTTATGCTTTTAGAAACACCTACAAAAAGCTCTTTTTTCTATCTGGTTACATCTGTGAGGAAGAGACATACTGGTGGTGATTTCCTTTCAAGAGAAGAACACAGCAATAATGTATGATGAGATGTTTTGGGGGGGGGGGGTGGATTAAATCAGCATTTTTCAGTAATTATTGTTTGCAGTATCGCTCAAACTTTCTTTAACATCTCATCTGCCCTTATGCTGATTTCCTCTGAGAATAATATGAAATTCAAGATGCAAAACGTGCTTTTGTGAAAACTGAATGTCAATAGAACAGACATTAGATAAGGGGGGGGGGACTTGCTGGTTTATCATTTTCCAATTGTCATGTGCATCAGTCTCACAAAGTAATCTGAATTGAATTTTCACATCATTTTGAATAACCCAGGAGAGATCCCCCCCCTCCCTTTGTACAATCGCTCTGCCTAGCATTGTCAAATGGGGGGGGGGCGTACAAGCTAGAGTGAAATCCAGAGGGGGTGGGGGGTTCCTCTGAGTGAAGACAAAGTGGTTTAATCACCTATTTTTCGGAGCCCAGGAGTTATCTGAGTCTGATACATGTGTCCTTTTGCTGCAACATCCAATTTATTAGCTGCAGGATGAAATCTGTGGGCTTTCCTAACACCACAATGACCTTGTGGGCAGTCTGGCCCAGAGTCTGAACTGAGCCCCTCCCTACTGCTTCCTTACAGAAGTATGCTGGGCGAAGTTGGCGGAGTCTATGCGGATGCCTGTGTCTGAGCTTAAGGTGCCAAAAACCACCCAGAGAACAAATATCTGCAGAACAATCAGATTCGTGCTTATTTAAGAAGAATCTGCCTGTTCCTCTGCACATCTACGCTCTGAGAAACATTTAACTCGAAGTCCCCTGTGGACAAAGGGACTTGATGACTAAAAGGGCTACGCCAGCGAGTCAGACCTTGTTTGACCACCATATGAACCATTCACAGTTTGTGGTAAAGCAATAATAACAGCAGAAATGTTTACAACAGGTTCTGGTTCAGATGGTGAACGGAGCCATGGGATGGAAGGAAGACAATGGGTTTGTACTGTATTTGCGGCATCAACCATCAGTGAAATACAGTCATTTTGAAATCAGGGGCTGGACAGTGAAAATGAAACACCTGGTCTGAAGCAACAGTAGTTAATTAGTATCATGTAGAGCTTCATTTTGTGGCCAAAACGGCATCAGTTCATCTTGGGAACGACAGATACAAAGACAACGCAATGGTCCTGCACAGCAGCCAGAGGGATTCTGGGCCTTTCCTTTTCTAGTTTAATAGAGGCCAGGTCACCATATCATGCTGGTGGAGGAAAACCATTCCCGACTCATGCCTCCAAAACACCCCCACGTGACTCAGTAATATTCAGATCTGGTGACTGCGCAGGCCACGGGAGATGCTCAGCTTCACTTTCATGTTCATCAAACCACACTGTCAGCAGTGTTGCTGTGTGTCTTGCCCTCCTGACACATGGCACTGCCTTCAGGGTACACTGTTTAGACCATTGAGTGAAGATGATCCTCTTGAATGGTTCAGTAGTTTTTGGGAGGTACAGGGCCTAAGGAATGCCATGATATCGCAGCCAAAAGCATCGCTGATCCACTCTGGTTCCAAACAGTCCAGGAAATTTGCCTGTTTGGCATAAGACACCATAACTGTTACAATGTGGGAAAGACGGTGATGGTGGACTCATCAGAGAACAAAACATGTTTCACATTGTCCATAACCCAAGATTTGTGCTGCTGGCACCATTGAAACTGATGTTTGGCTATGGCATGAGTGACCAAAGGTCTAACCATGAATACTGACCCTGTGAAGCTCCCGTGAACAGTATTGGTGGGAACAGGAGAGTCAAGGTGCGCATTTAATTCTGCAGTAAATTGGGCAGCTGTAGTTTTATGTTTTTTGGGACACAATCCAGGTTTGTACCCAGACATCCCTTTCAGACAGAATTCTCCTGTGTCCACAGTTACTCCTATTGGATGTGGTCCATCCTTCCTGGTGGTATACTGACATTACCCTGAATACCGTGGCTCTCGATTCACCACAAAGACATGCGCCAGCGAGGCGTGCAACAATGATTGATCCTCTTTTAAAGTCTGACATGTCTCCCATTACGTTGTGTGTATTGCGATATTTTAAGTACAGCTGTGCTATCGCTGTGCTAATTCAACCTTCACACCCTGCTCGTACGGATGGTATGAATGATCAGTGAAGATTGGCCACCAATCAGTTTCATTGTCCTACCATTGTATGTTTCAGGTTAGTGATAATCAGGCAGTGGTTACTGGATGTGGTCCTTCACCTTTTAAAGGTGCCTGTCACTTTAAGAGTGCCATGTGGCCGGTCCACTCAGAAAGCAGAACGTGAGCATGTAGGGGCGTTTCATCGCTTTGCCATGCTCACCTGTGTCCCAGTCACACAGCTATTTCGATTTCATCCACCTGACAGCTGCCCCCCCAGCTGTGGCTGATTCCTGGACTGCTGATTCATCGATGGCAAAAACTTGGCCGTTGCTGTTTAGAAGCATAAATATGGCCATTTTCCCACTGTTCCACACAAGGCTGGACCTGAGGGCTGCGTTGTCCGGTTCCCGCCAGCCTTACATGTGCTCTGTTTACAGCATTCTTCACAGGGCAGAGGAACACAGTCCCCCTAAGGACCCTTAATGGGCTGCAAATCGGCGCCGTTTGTGTAAATTGTCCCGTGCCTAATTACGTGAAGCTGCTTATCCTGTGCCTATGTTATTGTACTCTGTTGCCATGCTTCAATTTCCAGGCCAGTTGATAAGATGCACAGAGAAATTCGACACGAGGCCCATAGCCCACCATCTCCATGCGAACAGAGCACATCCTCGTAATCAGGAGGAGAACAGAGCGGCAGGGGACCCCCGCCGAAGCCGTAATTTCCTTACTTACCCAAAGTAGCCGTACACCCCCAAAGACCAAAAGAGAGACTGGTAATTTAAAATGTAATCTAATCTAGTGAGTCCACCATTTCGGTGGTCACACTTTTAAAGTTTGATTGCTATATTTTTTGTTGTTTAATTTTCAGTTTGGTCTGTCACCTTCCTTCCCATCTTCAATGCAACCCCCCCCCCCTTTTCCTTGTGTAAACGCCGAGCTAGACAAACTGAAAATGTTACAGCCAGACAAATAATTTCATAACGTGTGGAATCTTTTAATCTGAAATGCAAAAGCATAAGATCTATCATTGTGGTGAGTATAATTAATCAATGCTGCTTAATGCTGTATCACAGACCAGGTTCCCCAAGTCTCCAGTGTCAGGAAGGGCGGTTGACATCAACACATTTTTTTTGCCTGCAGAAGAATCAGCGGTATTGCTGTTTTTTTTTTTTTCATTTACTTAGAAGAGATCGCATCCACGATGACTATCCAGAAACATCCAGCTACCCCAATGCTACTCTTTATTTAGCTACTTTTTTTTGTAGCTTAGGGAATATAATAACATTTAAATAGCATTGGAATATGAGTCTAAGATTACAGGAAGAATCTCCTAAAAGGCATTACTGTCCCCATGTCTGGTCTGTACAACAACCGTTTTTAAAATGTAGCATGAGTGTCCTTTGAAATCGTGAATGAAATGCAGACAAACTGAACTTCTTTTTTCCTCTGCCAGTAAACACAATAAACTGTAATATTGTGCAGTACAAAGATTTGTTCTGCGTTCAAATGTCTTCCAGTGCGCCGCTGGGTTTGAGAAGATTTGCATTTTGAGAAATAATCACTGAATGAGCTTCAATTAAGGCAACAAAGGCTCACAGCTAGGCAAGGCAGGCGAGAGAATGGGCCCATCCATTGTGCTTCGTTAACTTGCAGGCAAATTAATCTAATATCACCTCCTGCACTATGGAGTCTTCATTTTCTGTACGTTTTTAGCAAGAATTTTGGGTGGCTTTCTGGGTGACAACCACCTCGCACCTCCAAGAATGGAAATTTGAATCCCACCCCTGATCTGCAGATGCATGTTCTCGCATTACAGTGTTGGGGAGTAACTAGTTACATGCAGTGGTGCTGTAGAATGAAATTACAAAATAGATGTAATTGTAATCTTACAATTACTGAGAAAAAATATGCAATTAAATTATGCTGCTAATCGAACAAGCAGGTAAAAAATGGATGTATGGACTGACCTAATTCATGCTGGAGGCCTAGTTTTCTTGATTTTAATGGTATATTTTTTGGCATAGTTTACAATAAGTACAATTAAAACCCCTTCCAGTGATTACTATAAATAATCTAAACAATCTGGAGTTCATCTTTCAATCAATTGCATTCATTCATTTGCTATATGTCTTACTTAATAAAAATGACTATTTACATGTGACCGGTTTGGTCATTACAGCATCGATCTGCTGATTGATTCTGCCACCAGTAGGGGACTCATGCTCTGCTCTGCAGCACAGAGCCCCAAACAGCCACCATCCACTGAATTCCTTTTGATTTGGACAAGGCCACGAAGGCACCAGATAGGTGACATTTGCTGGCTGAGCTGTGAAAGCTGATCTTAATCCCGGGATGTGCCCTCACGCCAGAGCGACATTTCGGCAGCGTGCTGCCACACGCACCATGCTTGTGTGCTTTTGTCTTGGGCCTACAAGGTTCCTTTGGCATGAAAAAGAATGATGCACGTTATTTAATTCTAATGACAGCATGATTTTACAGCAGGTTCTGGCAGGATACCTGGAAGGTTTCTGTAGATGCTGTTACCTGTCTTGTGATTGGTTACCTGCTTAGCAACCAAGAAACTGAACACAACCCATACTGTCATCCATCCATCTTCCACAACAGCCGATGCACTATAAGGGCGGGGGGGGGGGGGGGGAGTCTGGGGCCGATCCCAGGAAGCACAGGGCATGAGGCAGGGGGCACTCAGGATAAGGTTCTAGCCCATCACAGTTCATATGCATGATTACACACTATGAGTAACTTAGAGTCATCAAGGGAATGTCTTTGGACTTTGGGAAGAGTACCAGGGGTTAGCCTGATGTGGGAAAAACGGATGGAGACAACAGGCACACAGAGGGCAAGTGCACCCCCAGCACTGCAGGGGTGAGATTATAGGATGAGCCACTAAGCAACTCCTACAACACGTTCTATATTATATTTTATACCAGAAGCAATTGCGTTTCTGCATTGACATGTGAGGTTTGATTTGAGAATTCACATGCAGTTCTTTGGTCTCAGTCAAGCTCCTGCACTGAATGCTTCACCATGGCACTCTGTCACACTGCCCCCTGCAGGCACATCCAGGTGTCAGCAGGTACAGCTCATGGGAGTTTTAGCTGCACAAAATGTTTTGCGAGCAGAACAAAAAAATGATTGGATCAGAGAGATCCAATCAGATTGTGGAGGAGGTGGGTCCAAGCAACTGGTCCCGCCTCTAGTTGCTTGGACCCACATCCTCTATAATTTGATTGTTTATCTCTCTGAACCAATCACTTTTCTTTATGCCTTCAGAATATTTTTGTGTAACTAAAACTCCCATGAGTCAGGTGTTCATTTGAAGAGAGCTTCCTACTTAAATTAAGTCGGGCTGAGACGTAACAGTGAATCGGTGCCTCATCCATCCATCTTCTTACTGCATATCCTGGAAAAGATGACAGCAGGCCCTATAGTCTATCCCAGGACACAGAGAGCGCAAGGCAGAGGTGCAGCCTGAACAGGATTCCAGTCAATTGCAGGGTATATATGCACTAAGGGCAATTTAGAGATGCCAATTAGCCTAACTGCCTGTCATTAGACAGGTAAGAAATCAGAGTACCTGGAGCACAAGGATATTGGGTAAAAATCAGGAAGGCTTGGTACCTGAGGAGCCACTTTCCTGCTGAAACACTTCAATCGAAACTAATAAATAACACAGCAAATAAACTCCCCCCAAAACAGTAGCTAAGGAGTTTAAATTTTAATCTATGTATGTTACATAAAATGCATGTTTTCTAAGACAATTTGTCTTGTATTCAATGCTGTTTCTTTTAGTGTGTAATTATTTAACGCCCGGTGTAGTTTTATGTAAATACACAGATGCAGTAGATTCATATTCTGCTAGATTTGGGAAGTATTGTTTATTGCTTATCAGTTAATTGAATATTCTGCACCTCGATTATTGTACTCCACTTTGCAAAGACTGCATTAGCAGGTATTCTGCTTGGCAGAGTCTGCACTCCCATAGTGATGCTTCCTGCTTCATGAAGCATGTTTTATACCTGATGCCTAGTTGTGCTCTGAGACGGTCCAGGGAAAATGTCCTTTGTATGATCTGTCCGGTTTCTGTGTTGCCATGCGGCCGCTACCATCTTTGTCCCTGTTGGGCCCCCATAGTCGACCTGGTGAGGCGCCACTTTGCTTCCAGCCCCTGGCACTATCCCAGGCAGGTGGCCCGGGCTGCATGTGGCTGCACTGTGCACCGTGACGGACCACGAGGAGCCATCGCTGGCTTGTGTCCAACCCGTCCTTATATCCAGCCCTATGGACCAGTGCCTGGAAGCAGGCAGCAGCGAACTCCTTGCTAACTGAAACAGCCAAGTTTTTAATATTCATT
Source organism: Cyphomyrus plagiostoma (assembly GCA_019775915.2). NCBI lineage: Eukaryota > Metazoa > Chordata > Actinopteri > Osteoglossiformes > Mormyridae > Cyphomyrus > Cyphomyrus plagiostoma. The sequence continues at coordinate 960,502 of JABFEA020000050.1, read as the reverse complement.
TATTCCAGAAATATATTGATACTTGAATTTATTTTATGTATTCCTTTAAAAATTCCACTTAAGAGCAGGTATGAATTACTAAGAGTTTCTTTGTAACCTTGGAGCATTTAATACAAGAATATATTAAAAATGAACTTTAAATTAAAATTATTGCACCTTTCTAATCAGGGAGTCAAGCATGCACTTTTCTGTCTGTAAGACATTATGTTTTTGTATATAGATGTGGGTGGTTGTTAAGCTACAAGTGATACATAACACAATGATAACAGTGCAAAAAATCTGTTCTAGATCTCATATAAAAAAATAAATAAAAATTAATAAATAAACCGCAAAGTATTGCTCAGGGTGCTGTTGTTACGTCCAGCGCCGTCCGCTCCTCCTGTGTGCCACGCCCACCTCGTTTACCTCCTGTGATTACCCATCGTTTCCACCTGTGTGCCGCTGCCGCTCGCCAGTCCTGTGCTTGTCTTGTGTTTTTAGGTCTGCGTCTGCGTCTCTTCCGGCAGACGCGGCATTTAACGTTGTTACATGTCGGTGTTGTGCAATAAAACCTTCGTTTGCCCTCACTCCGGTTTTGGATCTCCCTTCTTCGCCGCCCTGTGCAACCCGAGGACACAACAGCCGTATGTTTATTTGTCAAATAACAGTGATAATAACTATTGAAAGAAATATTTAATTTCCTGTCCTCCATTGTCTTCTAATTTTTCCCCTCAGATTTTTACTATAGTAGCACATTAATAATTATGTCAGTCGATGATGCTACTGATGTTTTAAAATTATTATTAAGTGCTTTGAGGCACAATATAAAAGCAAATTGAATTAAATGTAACTGAACTGAACATAAAATGCAGGTAAAGGCAGCCATGGAAAAGTAGGCGTGTTCAAAGATACTGAAATATTTACATACGGTTGTTTCTCATGCTTAAAAGTGCATCTTATTTGTAAATTAATAGCATTATTACCACATGAATGACCATATATGAACAGGTATCAATAGATTTGGACAATTTTTTAAAATAAAGTGCAATTCCAATATACCCAAACATACATGGTTTATTATAACTTTAAGTGACTGTTTCTTGGGAAAAGCATTATATTAGCAGCAAGCTAAACATCAAGAATTAGTCCCTGGGACCCTTGATGTGATTAGGTGGATCAATTCAAATTAAAAGCGACGGAATTAACTTTAGCAGGGGGGGATATCTGGTGAGAGGTAGTATTGTAAGGTCACTGCCCCTGGCTAATCTCTTTAGCCGCACAGTTTGAAATCAGAGATACCAGAAGCAAAAAAATAATAATAATGATAACACATGGGGTGAAGAAATATGAGCAAAAGGTTTGAATGGAATTAAAAAAAAAGTTCCCACAATGAGAGTTGCAGGGTACTTTAGCATGACTGATGCTAACACAATATAGCCACTGAGACCAGGAAACGCGTGGGTACTTCCTGTGGGGCCCATGCTTCCCCGTCTCCATGGTAGTGGCACCAACATGGTGTCTCTCCCATGGTGAGGTTTGGTACAGATTCTGATTAATAATGAGGATGACTCTTAACTCTGAGGGACGAGACTCTGCGAGACTCTATCGTTTTTATTCTGAAAAGCACAAAAATCCCAAACAATTACATTCTTGTCTGCTGTTACTTGCTGCTGGTTGAGCAGCTGAGACAGACAGGAGCAGGCAGATTAATTACTTTGGGGCAGAAAACCTTTATTTGTGGAGTGCTGTCCCTTTCATTGATAACTGATTAACGTTAGTGAGACCGCTGTCAGTACACTGCAGCACACCAGCGAAGACTTAAACAAACATTCACAGACGCACACGGACACGCACACGGACACACACACACGGACACACACATGCACACACGTCGGTGAAGACCAGGAGAGGAGATGCAAGTAAGCAGAATTAATTCAGGGATGAAGCAAGCCCACGTGACGTGGGAGTCTGTGCCGAAATTGCTACCCTTTGATGAGATTTCTCATTAAAGGTCTATACAATTTAGGCTTTGGAAATATTACAGAATTAATTAAAATTATGGAAATAGAAAGACCTGGCTGCCAAAGAAAGATGAACAGTAGCAAAAAAAAGTTCCACACAATCATTGTTCTGATCAGAGGACTTTTGTCTTCTTGTGAATAAGCGTTGACAGTGGTTGACCACCTCATACCCAGTTAACCAAAAACACAGACCTGTCATTTCATATAGGAGTTCCTCTATTTATTGAAACTCCAGAGCCTGTTGCTGTTTGGCTATTCATCCTAGACAGTCCTATCGTTTAGATATCAGGAGTAGCCAATGTAATCTTGTTCCAGATTTATCTTTTTCGTAGTTGCTTGACTCTTTTCTCCCCTCTTTTACCAGAATTTGAGGGGGGGGGGGTGGCGCAGAAAAAAGGTTGAAGTGAATGGAAACAATTACGATAAGAAATTAAGTTGAACTGAACTCACAGGTACTTTGGCTCTAGGATGATTTTGACCGGACGCTGCATAACAGTACGGAAGGTGTGCAGGATGGATGAATAATGGCACATGAATTTAATTATCCCCATTAAACGTAATTTTCCACAAAACTTTCTCGAACATATGCATGAAGTGGCGTGTATGGCTTTATAGGTTTGTGAGTCTATCAATCAGTTTTTTTTTTTTTTATCAAACTTTGAACCCTGACATGTTTTATTCATTCTAACAAACCTATCGCATATGATAAATGCACCTAATTAATCACGTCTGTGGTCTGACTTAGTGAACATGAGTTTTTTGTATGGAAACTGAATGAATCTGGGATTATTTGTGGACAGACGTCTCTGCTATGTATTAGAAAGAAGCCAGAATTTTTTTAATTATTAACTTTATTTGACATCTGGAACTCTGCCCTGTGGGAAGGTCACCAACACCGTTGGTGCCTGAGAAATCTGCGAAAATGAACCTATTTCCCATTAGCGTTTCACGGAAAGATCCCTGGGAGGAGCTTGTGGAACTCGCGGCTTATTTGTGCCGACAAACTAAGACCTTATTCCATCTGTTTAATTGCAGAGGAGATTGCCAGATTACTTCAGCATTAACGCCGCCTGCGATTTCCTGCCAGCCCCGCCTGCCGAGTCCTGGGAGGGATCGCCGCGACAAGGGATGCGGAGAAACCGCAGAGAACAGCCGCACAGCAGGCATGGCTGTGCTTAAGGTCCCGGTTGGTTCCCGTCATCCGGGTTTTGTTGTTAAGTCAATCGATGTTTTTTTAAAAGTAAAATCGACAGCAGTCACCCTCGTTTCTTAAGATTCTGACTTTGTCCAAGGAGAAGCGAGTATCTGAATGCCTAGAGAAAATAGGATTGTTTTTGATTTATTCTCCCCGAGCCTGAATGGGAAGCACGGGGTCAGGTGTGGGTGGGGGACGTTTCTGAGACGAAGACTGATGACGATCGATTTGGGAGATTTAGCGGCAGTTGGGGAGGCTGTACCGTCGAGCACTGCTAATAAAAGAAACCAATTCATTCTGTGTGAGGGAACAATTACAAATACAAAGGTTGTACATTTCAGCTTTGTGAGCATCCCCCCCCCCCCCACAAAGAGCGGACAGAAGGTGACACGATTCGCGCTGATGAAACAGCCCAACAAAATGCCAGGACATAAAAAGTGCTTTATTCTTATGGATATTATTAATTTCCATCTATCCATCTTCCAACCCGCTTATCCTATTGGGTCGCGGGGGTCCGGAGCCTATCCCGGAAGCAACGGGCACGAGGCAGGGAACAACCCTGGATGGGGAGCCAGCCCATCGCAGTATTATTATTATTATTATTATTATTATTATTACTACTACTACTACTACAATCATTATAAACATGGTAGTTTATTAATATTATTATTAGGAGCCGTATTATATTGCAGAGCTATTATTTCCCACGGAGTCTAATACCGTAGTACTGTACCGATTCTGACGGGAATCACGAGGGAGCTTAAACTCCAGCTATACCTTATTTATGCTAACCGGCCTTCCACCCCAACATCCCCACTCCCACCCCCATTGGAGTGACCTCGCCATTTTCTGAGAATGCATTTAGAACCATCCCCGGTCCATCACTCATTCCCCGTGTGTCACGTCTCTTTCACGCCTGTTGGGTTTTTGCAGTTTTATCTCTGTGTTGCAAGAAATAATTATTTGGGTTTCTATTTCACACGTGGAGTACTCACTGCTGGGGTGGAAGATCCTCCGAGGTAAATTACGGAATAAAGAAAAAGCAGACAGGAAACTGGTGCCCTGGCTTGCGTGTTACATTCCGAATGTCATTATTCTGCAGGAGGACAGAGAAAGCCTCCTATAGCTGTTCATTACCCACCTGCTTCATTTAAGCAGACTTTTAAAATTGTGTTTATGTCCTTCAGATACAATCATCCAACAGATTATTCCATCCATCCATCCATCCATCCATCCATCCATCATCCATCAATCCATCCATCCATCCATCCATCATCCATCAATCCATCCATCCATCCATCCATCCATCCATCATCCATCTTTTAGTTTCTTGTCATGGTGACCATTACAGATTCAGCAGTTACTTACACATTTTTATTCCTGTTGTTTAGTAGCTCAGCCTGCACTCACAAAAAAATCGGTAAAAAATGTGTGCCTTTGCTTGTCACTGGGGCTATACACTTAACTGTATGTATTTGTACCTTTTAAGGTACAGAAATGGACTCTGAGGAACATCACAAAGGTACAAACAGCATTAAGGTCCCATCAATGGTACAGAAGTGTTCCTCAGAATCCATTTCTGTACCTTAAAAGGTACAAGTACAAGGGTACAGGCCCAGTGACAAGCAAAGGTTTCAAATCTGTACCATTTTTTTCTGAAATGGGTGTGAAGGGTTGGCGTCCAGTCCTGGGTTATTCCATGGGAGTCGTTAGACCCTTTTACTGGGGCAGGTGCCCCAGTGTTTATGTGCTGTGCCCCAGCTTTCAGGATAGGTCCCTGCTTTGGACAAGTGAATATAGAAAATGGATGGATGGACGGACGGACGGATGGACGAATGGATGGATGACCGGATGGATGGATGGAAAGAAAGTCAACTGATGACTAGACTTAGCTATTACCCTAATTTCTGATGTGACATTTTAATACGATGTTACAGTTTTGTGGGAACACTGAGACCATTTATTTACATATTAGCAGCAATCAGGTTCTCCAATGAATATGCTCTCATGGAAGTAAAGTGTTTTCCTCTGCACCTGGCTCTACTCCAGTCCTCCACTGAGTAAAACACAACCAGGGAGCCTCAGAAAGATTTCCGTGGAAAAGCTTGTTCCCCTTCAGGAGCGAAGCTGGTTCTGAGCGTGCCACTGGCTCTCAGAAGCCCGCCAGGCTCTCCAGTGAGGCCTGTCTCCCGTCACCATCTGGAAGCAGCAGAGAAAGGCTAAGAGCACATCTCTGATGCCACATCCAGGCACGTTCATCATTCAAGGCGTTCTGTTTGGAAACGGCACCACATTCGTCCGTCAGCTTCCCAGTGGATTTTACAGACACCATGGCTCTAAAATGGGCAGCAGGCGACTTTGGTTTTTTTCCGTCTTAAATCTGAACGTGGGATTAAAATTAAATTAAGTCTTCCACAGAGGAGAAGACTAAGCACATTAGAGATGCATTTTTAAATACACTGGATATCTTGTGTCGTGAAGATCGTCTGTCGTCAGACAATAAAAACATTTGCCAAAATACGGGTTATTTTGTGTTTTATAAATTGCAGAATGGGAGGGAATGTGCTTTGTGTAGCTGTTTAATTTTTTTAACCCATTAAGTCTCATAACACGCGTTTTGGATTAGCATTGACTGTGCCCAAATCCGGTAAATACGGGCAAATTACAAAGAATCAAAATGACAAATGCAACAGGCAAAATAGCGGACCGGCTTCACGGATGTGAAGCTCAAAATTGAATTATTACTTGTGCGTGACAAGGGCGACCTGCAAGCAGAAACGCCTCTCTGCCGGACAGATAATGAACAGCTGTGGATGATTGTTTCGCTGAGCCGCGTTGCCACGTCCTGCTTCTTTGGAGATAAGCTCTCTTGATGGGAAGAGAAGTGCTACAAGATGCAGCAGAGTCAAAAGAGAGGCAGACACGGGGCCAAAAGAGAGCCAGAAACGGGGCCAAAAGAGAGCCAGACACAGGGCCAAAAGAGAGCCAGACACGGGGCCAAAAGGGAGGCAGACACGGGGCCAAAAGAGAGCCAGACATGGGGCCAAAAGAGAGCCAGACACGGGACACTATTTGATCTGGCTTTTTCCCTCTCTGACAAATGCCTTGAAGAGATTCTCAGGCCTTGTATTATAGCCCAAGCCTAACCCATTGGGTTCTCTGACGGGGGTTTCTCACTGCCGAACCGAACTATTCTAAGAGTGCCACACAGCATCAACATCAGCCGGTCAACTTGGAGGGCACTGCTAGCCACAGTCCATGTCAGTTACATCCTGATTATGGCGGCCAGAGGCAGGTTTCTGTCAGATTTCCCCACAATACCACGGGAAAAAGAAAAAAAGCAGGAACTAAATAGTTCTTAGGTATATTTGTATATACAAGTGGCTTTATCTTGATCTTTATACTAAATTTCTCTTTTTTTGGTCCCTTTATTCAAGTTCTAATTCTGGCCAAATGCTTGATTTTGGGAGTGATTCAACAGCTCTCTCTAAAGATCACAGCAGTTTAGCTGAATTGGGGCCAAGTTCAATACCACTGGCTAATGCTGAATTACTTACCACTCATTATTGCTTAATTACTTTCAGGACAGAAACGAGCAGATGTTTAAATAACACATCAATGCGTTGACCTGGGACTGAGCTTGGAGCACAGAGCAGCCGGATGGGAAGCCAGCATGTCACAGGCAAGCACTATGAATAACAATTAGAGTATTATTTAGCTCTCTGCTTATGTTGTCTACAAAGTGCTTCTTATAATTTGCTCGCCAGCAGCTGGTTGTATTTCTTATATTCACCAAGATAAACTCACATATGGTTACTTATAGTTTTAGCTAACAAACTAGTATGACCTAGTGCCAAATTTGATTTATTACACAACTTATAATCTGAAGCCTAATGTTGGTAACTCTAAAATGAACACCCCAGCCCTACAATAAGACTTTTACGTAACATTTCAACCAATGTATATTTATGCCACGTTTCAATTCATTTATTAGGTTTCAGTGTGTCATACTGGCTCCGATTTTATCTACAGTGAAAATATTAGTTGATGGTGACTTTGTAATTGTATCCCAAGGCTCGTTGCTATGCTTGTTGCTACATAAGTCGCCAAGACGACATCCCAGCATATTTCAGTTGCATCCATGGTTACAGTGTTTAGTTTCTTTTACCTATTATCACGTCCTACTTTTATTCAGCAAGTATGTTTTGAAACAAACCAAACCAAAAAAATACAGCATCAGCTTCTCTGCTCTGCCACTTCCCTACCTGACCCTTGATCGGGGTGGGGGGTGGTCACTTCCAGCTTTTACTTCTAATTAAACTTCTGCCACAACACACAGGAAATTTCACACTTCATACGAAGACTCCGACTTTGCCAGTGGGGCCTTTATAAACATTATAACCATTAGTAAACATTTATAGACATTCATAAACAACTGTTACCAAAAGTGAGAATGTGTCATGAGCAATCTCAGGATGTGACTTGTACATTTTCGGCTGGGGGGGATTGATGGCAAAGTGAGTGAAGGGGAGGTCCCCCTGCGTAGGATTTAGAATCATCTATTATCTAGATTAAAAACAAACGATGTAATTCTACAGTCTGCCTGTGGATTACAGCCTGTTCAGGTGTTTATAGACATACAAAACATTATACAAGTATGTAGGCATTCTCTTATGAAAATTTACAACAATGTGCTCATAATATACATGGATCACACCCACATTACACACGCAAAGGGAGTGGGGTCTCCAAGGAATTCCTTGGAGAATAACAGCAAAATGATTTCATTTCTCTCACATATACCTGGTAGTTCCCTGTCACGTCTATCCTGAGAAAAACGAAACTGACTCAACAATCATCATTTTGCTGGATGTTTGTTGTACAACAGATCAACCCTCGAAATGTGGCGATAATATCGACATGAATGTTATTAACTTCCACGGGGCTAATGAAAAACTGACAGGCCAGGCAGCTGATGAATCATTGCATTTCTGTGCCGCCAGGAGCATCAGGACCTTGCTGTTATCAGGCTGTAGCCACCTGCTAGAGATGGAATGGAGATGTAACAGCTGACACAGTGCATGGCCGGCCTTGTTTTCAACGCTGTTCTACTCGTCCCTTTTATCAATCCTTTTGTTTTCGTTTGTATTGAGTTTCGGTATTGTGGCATCACTATTGATTTCCCTCTTGGGAACCCTGAGCTGGTTTTTTGGGGGGGGGTTAAAGTTGAGCAGGAGGCTTTTAGATACAGATGATGGCAAAAACAGCCCGTATGTCCCAACTCATGGAAACTCATGGATTTCAGATTAAACTTTGGGGGGCCGCTGACGCGTGCCCACTCAACCTCACGTGTCGCGTTACGAATTTACTTCCGATGGGGATAAACAAAAACACGCATCTAAAATTTTTGCAGACGCGAGACCCCATCCATTGAGTGCCATTTACATTCGGCTGATGTTAATTTATAATAAGATCACGAATGGATGCATCGAACGTGTCTTATACTATTAAGCGATTACTGTGTGCTTTAATTAATGTAAATATTCCAATTTACAAAAGTGACAAGCAAATCATTACCTTCATTCCCGAATGATTAGAAAGTCATCCTTTTGTGCGTGTATGTTTAATTTGCTTACTTTGTATTTATTTCCCTTAGAGAGTATGCTATTCTGCTTCACACTACAATTAATAATAACATGGAACATATACTAATTATTATATATAGGCCTACGTATATAATCATAATGAAATTGATCAATAGCCCTTGTGTAATGTAAACCACACTAAGTAACACTGCATAACAGTATTTAACATGACGTAGCACCATTGTTTAAATGTCACTGTCATTTTAGCACTTTAATTGCGATGCTCCTGTATCCTTGGTCTGACTTTCATTGGGCCAGCTCAGCCTCATCTTAAATCTGCTGTTTGACCACACTGTAAGGCACCATGGGGAGGGGCCAAGGTGCGGGTCAAGTTAAAGGACGAGAGGCATCAACCAAGCGGCCTAACCCCCCAGGAAAGGGCAGAGTCAGGAGCCGAGAGGTCTGGTTCCAGCGGGCGGGCGCAGCAGCCGCCTGCCCCTGCCGCCGACCTTGTCTCCTGCCTGCCCCCCCCCCCCAATGCAGCCAGGGATCCACTTCCAGGTGTCCGTGGTAACGCTTACAAAATGGCCAGCAGCGGCCCTCAATTCACATGACATCTTCATGACATCATCCCCCTTTCAAACCACAGGTGTCCTGTATGATCACGGATAAAATATCCAGAGACCATTAAGGGCCAATTTCCAGTGTCCACAGGCACAGCCAAGTGGGACAAAAATGTCAGTCACCTCACTCACAGCGATGGGCATCCCTAATGACAAACACAGGCCACTTTCTCAGCCCCCAAAATATTAGTCCATGAATTTCTATTTATGCTTCCTGCAATACATACTGAATGCGGAGCATGTAATCAGGACTGGGGGGTATTTAACTATAATTAGCGTGGAAAATAAATGGAAGGAGGCAGCTATACGTCCCTACACTGCTACCTTTCAGGCGGGAGAGGTGAGTCGTCTTTTAAAGGATGGTAAAAGGAGGCGCCGTCCGCTTCTTCTCCCAATTCCCAGTTAACTAGCTCTGCAGTAACATACCTTTGCATATATAATATGCTGCTTTATAAGGAGGAGGCCTTATGGGAGGGTCCCAGCACTTAATAACTTTTCATTGGCAGTTTTTTCAGCGACATTCCTGCATCTCATGTTTGGCTTCTCTTACAGCTGTCATCATGGCACAAGACTAATAAAAGTAAATACAAAAGAATGATGAGTTACCTCTCACTGAATCTCTATGTATAACTCTCACAAGACCTCTCTCTGGATATCATGTCTCTCAGTAGATCTCTCAGTAGCTCTCCAAGGAGACCTCTCACTGGATCTCTCCGTAGGTCACTCACCAGAACATTTGAAGGAACTCTAAGCAGAACTTTCAGCAGAACTCTGAGTAAGACTGCAGTGGATCTCTGCATGTATCTGTCAGTACAGCTCTTCCCAGCGCAGCCCACGCTACCATTCTCAGCACAACTGATGACAGCTTGCTGAGTTTTTGCTTACAGACGCTCCTGCTCTCCACACACACCTGACAGAACCCAAGTTCTCGCTTATGACACGTCTGCCACTGCTTCTGACGCCCAACCAAATCAGTGCTGAATTATTCTTAAGATACACTCAGGGGCTCTTTTATTCCAATTAAATTCAACCTGTGAATAAATGACATGCTCTAGAATCCATAAACTCACCCAGTAAGTGTGGATCAGACGAGAAATAACGATTAAGCAGTTCAGACTCACCTGTGCTCTTTGTTTACCAAGCCTCACTCTTCAAGACAGTATTGTAGTGCGTAACTGGAGATTGACCTGTGACAACTGGGATCGATAACAGTCCCATTTCAGTTTCAGTGGTGCGTGAGCTGTAGAGCAGTGGCGCGTGTTAATCTGCAATCGTTATTTTTAATTGGCCTGATAATAAAATGCACATTAAATTTGATGTCATTTTGCCTTCTATATAACATCGTTTATGAGGACAGATGTAAGACAGATGGACGGGTCGTTCTTATTCAGCTTGGGATCGATTCTGCAAAGCTGACTCCCTCGGGAGAGGAGGTGCCCCCTTTCTGCATGCTGGCTGCTGCCCGGCCGGGTTTCTTCACACGTATCATAACATGTGGCGAGGTGAAGAGGTGACATTAAGTCGCCCATAGGGTATGATTCAGTCTCTGGGTGTGTGCCCTGCGGTGGACTGGCGTCCCTTTCGGGGGGGTTCCCTGTGATTTCAGGGTGAAGCTTCAGGTTCACCGTCACCCTGTGCTGGCCCAGTGGCAGAGGTGGAAGGTTCAGGTCCAAAAAGTACAAATCCAGACCAAGGTTTTGTTTCAACCAGGTTAGTAGTCTGTGACTGTTTAATATAGTTGGTTGAAGTAACACCTTGGTCTGGATTGCTATTCTCTTGGCCTGAACTTTCCATCTATGGCAAGTGGTTATGGAAAGTGATGGATGGGTGGATCTCTAGATAGGTATGACAGAGATGTCAGACAGAGATGATTGTCAATGATCAGGTTCATTATGTGACCACATATGCCAGTACTTCACTATCATGAAGAGTCAGATAATGAAGTCTAGGCAAGAATCCATAAGAAATAAGAAGCCATAAGAAATAAGAAGCCATAAGAAATAAGAAGCCATAAGAAATAAGAAGCCATAAGAAATAAGCATCCATAAGAAATAAGAAGCCATAAGAAATAAGAATCCATAAGAAATAAGAAGCCATAAGAAATGTTTAATATTCTGATTGTTTCTCTTCTGCTTACTGTTGTTGTTCATATGAGTCGCGCATCCTGAGAGAAATGTTCTGTTCTGCCTGCTCTAGTGTTGTAGTCAAGACCGCCTAAACCAAGACCAAGACATTGCCAAGACCGGAGGTTATCAAGACCAAGACACTGCCGAGACTTGAGGGTACCAAGACCAAGACCAAGTCCAAGGCCAAGGCCAAGACACACTAAGGCGAGACCAAGACCAAGACTGAAAACAGACTAGGGATAGAATTGACATCGCATTACTCAGATCAACTGTAGAGAAAAAAGGCATTGCTGTAAAGTGTCATTCGTTGTTAAATCAAATTCAATCATATTGTCCATATGTATCTTATTTAAAATCTCTCAGATTTGTCATAGTTACGAGGCCTAATGGAAAATAACATTCTCAGCAACCCTCTCTTATAACCATTTTACCACACCTTGTCAAGGGAAAGAGATGGGATGTACCAGAAAGATGTTCATATTCAATTCAGTTTATTTTTATATAGCGCCCTTCACAACAGAGTTGTCCCAGGGCGCTTTACATGGGTGTGGTAG